>CM046335.1:11810775-12204586 GCA_025403435.1 Artocarpus heterophyllus
AAAAAGAAAGAAAGAAGGAAAGAAAGACCAGCATATGGGTCAATAACACTTGACGTCTCTAGTAACAGTTGAAATTTGACCACTTTATTTAGCAGCCAGAACAGTGTTCAACAATGGACAACATTAGGCATCCCTACTCCATCTAACAACTAAAACTTGGGCTGCCAAAAAAAAAAAAAAAAACAGATGAAGGAAACCATAGACCCAAGACAATTTTCTCTTCTGAAATCCAATAAATGCTCTCCCTTAAGCAAGAGCACCAGTGCAAGCCGTTGCTGGAGCATTGTCGAGTTGTTTCTTTGCTGAACTGTATTTCTTGGTAATGAATCTGCAATTTACAAGCAAGACAGATATTAGTGCCCTTGAAGAAAATAAAAAACGTATGTCAACACAATAGAAGTCCTTATACAAGAAAAATGATTGAATTACAATCTAAAGTTTTAATGAATACCCAGTAAATCAGTAATCTGGGAATAGTAAATTAATCCATGACAGAAAATATAGGTAATCTTGTAAGAGCTGGATGAAGCAAAATTCCTCATGTACCTGAAGAAATCCCTCCACAATAACTCGAACAATAACCAGTTCGTTCCATTGCCACCGTCATTCTTATCTGACGAAGCTGAAATCATCCTGCCAATCATATTGTTTGAATTTCGTGTCAGAACAAATCTTAGAAAGCTGCCAAAACTCCATCACCACTGAAAAAGAAAGGGGCTTGAGTCATACCTGGAAGCGGTTTTCTTTAGGTCGTTGAACATTGAGCGAGGAGAGAGGCATCCCATAGCCAGCCATGGAGAAATTTTGCAGGAAAAGTTTGCACCATATATGCTATCATGGCTACCATCCTTGCTTCCCCCTTTATGAGGCTGTGCTTCGCACTCAGCTGCAAACTTCTTAAGCCTTTCCAATGCTTCCGTTTCTCCCCCGACCATGGAAGCATTAGCCGCTGGCCTCCCGTCCTAAATGACAAATAATTACAGTATGATCAACACAAAGAGGGGACAAAATCTAAAATGTTTTCTTAACAAAAACTAAGAAAAGGACATATAAAAGAGAGAACATGGGATTGAAGAAAACAAATAAGCCCAATTCGGTTGTGTACAATGTACGTTCTCCAAGAAAACTAAAAACCTCAAAGTGGGAAAACCACTTGTTCAACTAATATATGGTTTGAGCATATAAATTTAAGGTCCGTAGTTTTAACACACTATATGCAAGAAACGCTACTTATGTTTGTGTTCATCTTCTGGTGAAAAATCACACAAGCATTTCCTCTACATCCCATAGAATCATCTTCACTATTAAGTTCATGACTTTCTATCTAAAATGGACGTTCTAACAACCTGGAAAAGTTGTTCACAAAATTCATAGATTCAGACACCAAGCTTCATAACAACAGGAAATTCAACTGAAAGAACAAAACTTGGAAGAAAAAAAAGGCTTACTTGAGGCATTGTTGCAGAGGGGTTAATGCCCAGATCGACCAAGGAAGGAATATCCCCAATCTCAACATCGCCACGCGACGGTAATCCCTTTAACTGTTCCAAGGCCTCGATCGTCTTCCTCACCTCCAACCCCTTCACTCTCTCCCTGAATCCGCCATAGTTGGACGGCATATCCTCCAATCCGAACGGCAAATCCTCAATGTGGTAAAGCGTGCTCCCCCAGAAGTACTTCACCTCCACATTCTCCTCCTTCATCGCCTTCTCGATCCTCTCCTCAGCCCTGACCTCGTCGTGCGACACCTCCCTGTGCGCGTACACCGCGTCGGCGCCGATCTCCTTCGCCAGCTCCACCAGCACCGTCTCCGGCCTCCCGATCCGCACCACCAGATTGGAGCCCCTCGCCTGGAGGTTCCGCCGGAGGTCGGCCACGGACTCGATCAGGAAAGTCGCCCTGTACGGACCCGTCTTGTCGAAGCCAGAGGAGGACTTGCCGTAGTCGCGAGGGTCGAAGCAGTAGACGGGGAGTACGGACATGGACTCGTTGTGGGCAGCGTTGAGGCACTCGTTGTCGTGGACCCGGAGGTCGTTGCGGAACCAGAGGATGGTGGCACGGCGGCCCGCGGCGGCGCTGGAAGGGTCCATGGGCCGCCGAGGTCCGAGGGAGAGGGGGTTTTGGAGGGGGTTGGAGGAGATTGTGGACTTGAAGGAGAGCTTTTTTGGCGGCGGAGAAGATGTTGAGGAGAGAGAAAGATGAGTGAGAGAATAGGCTTGAGTAGGGACGAGTTTGACCTTGTTTGTTGGCTGAGAAAACAAGGTGTAAAGTTTGGAGTTTTGGAAGAAGTGCGTTGAAAGGATTGTAGAGAGAGAAAGTGAGAGAGAGGCGATGGGTACGACGGACAGTTGGCTGTTGTTGTTGTTGTTGTTGTTTGTCATCGGAGGATTGGGTTTCTGGGTTCTTCTCCATTTTCATTTTGGGATTGGAATCATACTCCATTTTTTCTCTGTGTTTTTTGGTGAAGAAGAAGAAGAAAGAAGGAAAATGAAGATAAAGCTTCTTTTGTTCGTAGGCTTGGTCGTGGCTTTTTGTTTGCCTCTGGTTTGTTCTGGATTCTATGACCTTTTTACCTATCTATCTGTTATAAATTTGGTAAGGGGTTTCTTTTCTTTTTTGACGATTTAATTTGTAAATGGGTTTTAAGGCTTATGTTTGTTTGTTTGTTTACTTTGTCCCAAAGTTCTCATCCTCTATAGGCTCCTCCTTGGCCTGACTGCACCACCTACCACTTCCCACTAACTTTTCAAGCTGTTGTAGGTTTTATTTTTTTTATTATTATTATTTTTTAAAATTTATTTTTATTTTTCAGGTAACTTGAAAGTTCTCAGTCGTTGATCTTTTTCATTTTTAAGAGCGGGGCATTTTTTTTTTGAAATGGTATTAAAATGGGGCATTTTGACATTCATTGCGGGGTCTCTAAAATTTATATCCTGAAGTTCTCCTTTGCTTCTTTTCTCTTTCTTTTTTAAGCGATCTTGGTTTCATCTTTCTTTTCATCTCATAGTTGTGTAGTAGGTAGAACTGAAGCGGGAAAAAAAAAAAAAAAAAAAGAAATTTTTATGGGAAGAATAGGATAGGCAAGATTACGCCACCAGTAGAACAAAATTTTGAACAGAATACGTTACAATTACATTGGTTTAAGAAAGTATAATAGTTGAATGAAATTTAATAAAATTTTCTAATTTATGTCCTACCATCTATTCATTATGCAGGTTTTTTTGTTTTTGTTTTATTTTTTTTCATATTTCGCATGCTCGAAATTAAGGTGTCATTATTGGCACAAGTTCTTTTATCAAGTTCTCTGTGTTTTTTTTTTTAAAGAATACCAGAGTAAATTAGTTTTTATAAGAACTAAATTTCCGTGGACATTAGATCCTATAGAACATTTTGCTTCAAACCAACTTGTAAATTTTTAAAAGCAAAGTCAGGACTATTGTCATGTCAAATATAAAAAAAAAAAATAGATTGTCTTGTGAATAGCAACAACTGGAATTATAAAATGATTACTATGTTATTATCTAGTATAAAAGGTAAAAATGATTCTAAAAAAGAAAATAATTAGTATGTAATTTTACTTTTTTATTATTTTACTGTTTACTGCTCTATATAATTCCACACATAAATTCGCCAAAACTTGACATGTGGTATAGGTTTTGAAAATTCATGTTCATTCCTAATTACAATCATATTATTCATAAAAACTATATGTAGTATAGTGAATAACAGAGTTATAATCTGATAAGATTGAATAATGTTCTTTTTTGTCCATTGGTTCAAATTGTGTTAGTTTGAAAATTCTTGGTTTGAACAGAAAAATCCAAATTGTATAGTCTAAACAGTAATTTGAACTAACGTTTGGATGTGTAGTTAAAGTATTAGTTTGAACAGCATATCTAATATGAATCTGTGTTTGGATGAGTATGGAAAACTCTAGTTTAAAACATTAAAAAATTATTTAACTAAAGAATAAATATAAAATATATAAAAAAAGTTATTTAATTAAAAATAATATAAAATAATAGCATTGAATTATAAATATAAATATATAGGACTACAATTATAGTTTAATATTAGTTTAAAATATTAAAATAAAAGTCAATTTTAACTTTAAGTTGAGCAATTTTGTCCAATTTAAATTGTTAATTTAATTTTAATTAAATATTTTATTAAACATTGAGCTCAAATTAAGTTGTAGTGATATAAACCAGTCAAACAAACTGGTGCAAGATTGCTCGTAGTTTTTACATCATTGAACTGTCGTTTAAGCTTGGCCGACGATGACAAATCACCTTCTTTCGAGTCCCGGCTCTCTCTCTCGCAAACGGCGAACCTTATATCATCTTTGAACTTAAAGTTGGAGAAGGAGATTATATAATCTGCAAACTCAAGTGCTTGTGCTTATATGGAATGTTTTGTGGGCTTTGTTTACACTCCACCCACCCTCATCTCCCGCCCAATATCGATTTACCACAACTCTTCAAAGAGAACTATTACTAAAACTGGAGGCAGGTTGAGAGCAAAACTCGACGACCAAAACGACCCCTTACTCCAAGCCGCCATTGACGCCGCTTCTCTCCGCTTTCAGGAGACCTTTCGACCAGGCAAACCCATTTTCCATTTTTCTTCTACTTGTGAATGCTACGTTTTTCTTTTCGTTCATTCAGGCAATTAGTCGAACATTTGGCTTATAGAATTTGATAGACGTAAAATCTTCAACTTGGGCGACAAAGAAAAGTAGAAATAGTGTAGGAGTGGATAAATAATCTTACCCTTGTTTGTTGTTCTTCTCCTGAAGTGGTTCTTTGACATTAAGCATGATTATGATTCAAGTGAGTTTTGTTTTGAATGCAGAGCCTCTTTTCGTCGATCCATATGCAGGTTGCTTTGTTCCTTATCAGATTGATGTCGATACGAATCAATGCTCGCTTCACTATTACCTTGCAACTAAATTCATTGATGACAAATTGCTTGGCATGGTTAACCAAATTGATGGGCTAAAGCAGGTGATGAGTAGGTAGTGCCAGGAGACCAAGGATAAGCAGTATTTTGTTTTGTTTTTGTTCTTTTTTTTTTTTTCTTCTTTTAATGCTAACATTGAAGTTAAATTGTGTTTTTGTTGTGTTTGCAGGTTGTTTTGTTAACGGACGGCATGGACACTCGGCCTTATCGGCTTGGTTGGCCAACCTCAACCATTATATTTGATGTATCCCCACACAGGATATTCAAAATCGCTGCCGAAAAACTTGAAGGTGCACGCTCTTTGACGCTTCCAAACGCGTACTATTGCTGGTATTATGACATTGCAAAATGCAATTTAAGAAAAGATGACAATTTTAAAAGTTGGGCATTTTGCAGACAACTTTTAAACTGTCTGAAAATTGTTTAATGATCTTATCCTATAAGTGTTGCTTGTAATATAGGGAATCCTAAAAAGTATTGAATTTTACGTACTCATAATGTTGTTGACACGAGAATTTATCATCCACTTGTTTTGACACGTTTAGAAAATATATTTTTATGACAAGGGAACTGATCTCTTTCCCCCCCTTTTCATGGATTTCATCTTGCCATTCTTGCATTTCCATGAACTTTGAAGATTAAGGCATCTTTTATATGTTTGCTTTTTTCGTGCGACCAAGTAGTGTAACAAGTTGTGATTGTGTTTTCCTTAAATGCACAATTAGATGCTGGGGCAAAACCAAAAGGCTGCTCGTTCTGCCACATTCCATTAGAGTCGTCCAACGTCCAGGAAATCCTGCATGCTAAAGGATTTAATGGTAATCTGCCTAGTATTTGGGCCATGCAGGTAAGTTTCAAGTGTCTGCCGAAAGCGCTTTTTTATTCTCTTTTGCAAAAGGGGTTTAGGAATGAACTTTAGTTTATCACTATAGGGGCTGCCTGTGATGACATTGTCTAGTTTCGAAGAGATTTTGCTCCTTGTAAGTGGTTTGGCCACAAATGGATGTTTTTTCTTGGGCGAATTGCCTGCTTGGTTGGCAGAAACTGATGTTGGGATCAAGGTTATCTCTCTAATTTCCAAAATCGAGTTGCAATCTCTCTCTCTCACTCTCTTCTCTTTTGTCTTTGTTTTTTCCCCTTTTGTCACGAAACAAAGCACTTGAGTTATTATGGTCTCTTTTGCAGTATAGTGCAAGGGAATGGATGGAAAAAGGGTTCATGAGCAATGGCTTCCGTGTGAACATGATTAGCCATGACGAAGTCGCGAGAAGTTTAGGGAAGTCTTTAACACCAGAAAACTACAACAATATCTTGTTTCTTGCAGAGCAGCTGCGGTTGTCTGATGATCAGGTAAGAGGATTGCAGGTGTGAACTTTCCTGATAGGGTTGGTTGTGTCAAGGCTCAATTAAGAATCTTCATCTCTCATTTTCTTTTATTTGTTTGTCTTCTTTATTTATTTATTTATTTTTACCATTATCAGCAATTACGAGCTCGAGGTGCTATTTATTATTATTTTTCTTTAAATTAAGAAAAGTTGGAACTTGCATTAAGCAAGTTTTATACATCTTAACCATGTTGGGACCTACTAAAAATGCCGTGACGGATAAATAAACTACAAACCAAGAGTCAAAAGAAATTAACCACCGAAGTAGCCTAGACAAAACTTGAAGAGAAAAAATAGAAAGACCAAGCTGGTAGGAGGCCACACGAATGAAGAAAGCCACAAGCATGTTGTAGACTTTAAAGTCATTACAAAGATTATAAATTAATTTAGGCCAACGACATGCTTTTATTTAGTAACTTTGCATATGCATTTGTTTGGACCTGAGACTTCTAAAGTTTTCGCATCTTTGATAGATGGAAACATGGAGAAAGGAGTTCCAAAGAGTCGAGGAAGAAGGGGACGAAGAGGGCTTTGAGGAGCTTTAAACTGAGTAAAGCATCTTTCATTTCCTATCACTATTTACATCTGACAATGAACCTTTTATTATTATTATTTTGCTGGAATTATAAGGACATGTTTGTTTTGCTAAGCCAGTGGATTGTTCATATTTTAATAAAAGATATTGGAACTTGGCTTCCTGATGCTTGTTGATTATACAGAGAGAGAAGCAATTTTGCTTTTATTTTATTTTATTTTTATTGTGAGTTATTGCTCGTCGTTGACTCGTGGTAGCTGAGTGGTTTGCGCTGTATTTACGTGGCAAGCTTCCTAGACACAGGCTTATCGTGCAACAATATCCACCAACTTTTTTTTTTCCCAGCAAAAGCCGCTACCAACCTCGCTACCAAAAAAGCCACCAACTTTTTTGCCACTTAATTAAAAAAAAAAAAAAGAACTATTATTTACTCTTGCCAACAAGACTCCGCTGTGTGTACAAATTTAAGCCCCTTATTTAAAGCCGTAAAAAAAAAAAGGGGAGGAGGACCAAATATGCTTTCTATTGCGTGAAATTTGTCTTGGATTAGTTGAGACCGAGAATATTGGATACTGAATAGCTTTTAACATGATAGTGTATCAAAAGCGGGCAAGATTTAATGAATGTTGCTTGGCAATATATACGGTGAGAACCGACAAAATAACATATCGATAGGATTTTGTTTTTCAACCGTTATGTTTTTTATATAAAATGTGATTTTGACTTGATCCAATGGTTAAGGTCATGCACTACTAGTGTTTGTTCGCAGCAAAGAAAGACCCTCAAATCTAATCCTAAAAGGTGCGGTCCTACGATAGGAATTGATGTTGAGGAATAATCTTCGTCGCATCACCTATATGAGACTACTACCACCTCTTCACCAAACTTATATGAAAATCTCGTACAACACAAGAGAGCAATATTATTCACTCCATGCCCTTGTCATGCTGCTATCCCACCATACACAAACTAGTGGGTCTTACGCACTATTATTCAACTCCGTGCCTCCGTCATGCTGCTATCCCACCAGACACAAACGAGTGGGTCCTACCTGTGAAGTTGTGTCCAGTGGGGCATTATCCCGTCGGTGCTTCAACAAAAATCACGCTCTTCAAGTACATACCATTGCTTACACCACTAAGGCTAGCCTTATGGTTAAAAGGAGTAGGGTGGGATTAAGGCCTCCCAAGTTCGAATCATGGGAGAGACGATTTTGAGAGGAGGTTTTTAAAATAAAAGAAAAGAAAAAAAAAAGGCACATACCATTGCTTGCCATGGCCCATGAGACTAACACCATTGTTAGATAGAACCTGTTATTCAGATGTATGACCTGCTGGTGACTTGCCCGTTAAATTGATTTTTTTTTTATCCAAAATGAGAAGATAAAAAGTTTAAAAAAATATATTGCTTATCACAAGTCATATGTTTTGCTTAATTTTAAAGCCAACTTTCTGCTTTATTCCCATTCACACTTTTTTTTTTTTAATTTTTATAATTCATACTTTACAAGGTACGAGCAAATGAAAAAGGCTAGTATTCGATACCCCCCTGAATGATAAACAAAAGTACCTAATAAGAATATGTTTACACTACAAGCCACAGAGAATTGCAACCTCTGCTCCAAAGGCCCTTCTCCCCCTTTTTTCAGGATTCACGAGGGGACCCGACCAGGAAATGAGAATCGACCAGCATTCTCTTCAAAGTAGAGAATGGCAAAAGCACCACGTTAAGGCACAAGAGTGGAAACTTTAGGCTCATCCTAGGATCCACAAACTCAAACCACCAACCAAAAAGGTAAACCTAACTTCTCTGAGATGGTTTACCACATGATTAACAAAATACTACCAGTCAAGAACAACCCCATGCGCCGCACCAACATGAGGATGATCAGAAGAACATCAAGCTGATATTCTACATGCATCCTCAGGCAAGATATTAAAAGCACCACCCCCCTGTCAGGAGGACAGCTTGAAAATCGTTTCTTACCCTGGAAGCATTATCTTGGCACTTGTAATTTGCCTTCTTCACCAGTGGTCATATTCACACGGCATACTATTTTAAGAAGGCACTTTGAAACTCGTGAAATAATGTTACTCTTGATTCAAAACTGAATGAGCTGGACGAGGTCTGACAACATTCAGGACACCTCTTGCAGTTGCCTGGTAAAGAAGGGAGCAATAAGACGTTAATGAAGTTCAGGGCTAAGCTAAAACAAGAGTCTTAGATAAGACCCTTTTTTATTGCATTACCTCGAAGAATGAATTGAAGTTCAAACGCATAAGAAACCGCCGGAGAAATGGGGCACGCTGACTCCCAACAAGCCTGCTACTGCGCAATATAGTGTATAACGAGTTTGATTTCTTGTTAAACTCCTGAACCAAGTACAAGGAAAAACCATTCATATTTGGCATCAAGACTTCATGAAATTAAAGAACTCTTTTCCGGATGAGAAATCGAAAGAAGATGAAAACCTACTCAACAAAAATCATAATGTGACATCTAATTTTCATGTTAGCCTGATATACCTCTGTTATATGTTCTAGTTCAGATGTATCTGTGCCACTTTCTTGGTTTTCAATGCTCCAGCAGAATTGAAGACAAAGTTTCATTGTACTGTCCAGTATTCTTGATAAAGATCCAATGTCCAAGAAAGATTGTGAAATTAAAGCTGACAAATACCTGGAAAAAAAAATTATTAAGATACATTGTCAATCCCAGGTGCAGCAGCAACCACCAAAAACGAGCACCATAGAAACCGAATAAATTATTGGAGTCCACTTGTACAATTTAAGCAAAAACAAAGAAAAGCTGTCTGAAACTTTGGACCATACATGCTTTGGAGAACTTCAAATGGAAAATGAGTAGCTCGTAATTAAACATAAGTCTGGAAGAATACCCGAAAAGTCCACTAAAGACAACCTGAATGTTATTCTCAAATTGAAGTATGTATCGCATTAACTTCATCTTCCTATAATAATTCTCCGCCCTTCGTACATATACTAAATCATTTTTCTCTTAAGTACGCAAAAGAATAATATTTAGTGAAAGATGTTCCTGTACAGATTTGAAACGGGGAACAATAAGGATGATATATACTAAAAATACTTAAGCAGTCTTAAGTGGCCTTTCCTCATAATCAATTTTCTTACAGTTGTTATCTTTTCTTGGTCAATAATAAACAACGTTATTGGCCATGTCAATGTTTTTATTAATTCTTTGCACCTTGGATAAATCATTCAAAACTATTCTAATGGGCCGGAAAAAGGCGCAACATATATGAATTAATAAAATATATGCATGTACCAATATAGAAAAAATTGCAATCAGAAATCAAATGTTTGACTCACTCTTGATGGAATCCCACAAGTTCAGTAAAATCGTGAGAATCTTGAATGTGAGCTTGAAGCACATTCCACTGAGATTCTATCACATCCACCTAAGACAAACAAAAAAAAAATAATAATGAGAATCTTGAGTGCGAGCTCAAAGAACATTTTACTGAGATTCTATGACATCCACCTAACACACAAACAAAACAAATATGTAAATAAATAAAATGAAAACTTAGATGGTCAATGAAAGCACAACTTCTACATAGCCAAGTACAAAGTAAAAGTACAGAATTATCTTTCTACACATTTTTTTTTTTTTATGTACATAAGAAAAGTCCTAGACATTGCATAATTGCCCTTTTCTTTTCATTCCATAGAGAACCAATCTTGCGAAGAAGTCAACACAGAAGAAAGTGATGTGGTATTAATTATGACCTGTATATAGAACTGAAGATTTCTAATCAAGAACGCCATATGCTCTCTGATGCGCCACATTGGCCTAAATCGTTGTCGTCGCTGTTGAGATGCTGACCCATATACAGGGTCATTGCGGCGTCTTGCAAAATCTATGTGATCTTGGTGCATTACAGAGGCCCAAGATTTCTCCAATTCCATTTGTGTTCGTTTGAGGCGCAGCAAATATTGGAAGACCCTACTATACCTGAAGCAGGATTATAGAGGACACACATATGAGCAAAAAGGTAAAAATAGCAATAATCAAATCTTAACAAGCTGCATCCTTGTTTCATAAAGCCTTGTGCCTCTTTCAAAATGAGCAAGTAATAAAATTCATGACGATATGTTCAAGCACATTAGATAAAAATTCTGAGCACATAGAACATAATATCCACCAATGGTAGTAAAATCTTACTTGGAGAGCACTTCTTGGGTAAAGAACAACTGCAATGGCCAATCAACAGTGTACTCAAGAGCAATCCCATCCCAGCCATCAATGGCTGTTTCTGAAGTAACACCTGAACTACCATCCTTCGCTAAATCTCCTTGGGAGGATTTAACAGTCGTTCCAAATGAAGGCATCCTAGAAGGTAGAGAAATATACTTAATACACACACATTCTTCGTGAAACCTTAAAATGAAGTTACAAAAATTCTAAAGCTGCTTCGAAAAAAAAAAAAAAAAAAAACAAAACAAAAAACGAAAAAAACACACACACACACTTAGAGAACAAAAGAAGAGCTCTAACCGCAAGGATACCCTGGAAAAGTATTTGTCTTCCTCACCAATAGTCTTTATGGCCGCCTACATTACAATTAAGTCAATGAATTTATTTCCAAACAACAAATATTCACTCGACAAAACCAGCTCCAAACAAAAAAAAAAAAAAAAACTTTCAGCCAATCAGGAAATACCATGCTAAGCTTACCAGCTGAAAAGAGACCATAAGGTCAGCTTCAGCAGTTGACTGGCGAGGAGGCAAACGCATCAACTGGCGACTCTCCTCAAGAAAACACTAGCATACATATCAAGTCATGTCACTTAAAGAAAAAATAAACTGTGAGAAATTCAGATGAAAACTCCAAAGTCATCATTACAGTTGGCAAGTCCCGCATATCTCAAGAAAGGATGGCTCCAGATATTGCACATTCCCATTTTCCAAGCTCTTGACGAGAAGTAAAATCGTCAAAGGAAAACGTTTTAAATAGATGACATTCAACATTAAGGAGGGACAAAAAGTTCACTGAGCTTCTGAAGACTTTTTTTTTTTTTTCTCTTTTATACTGAACATTGACAAATATAAATGTAGCAGTGCCGGAACCATCAAGTCAAAAAGAATCTATTCCACCAAACTCCAAAGAGATAAGTATGCATTCTTTTACACAAGGTTCATATTGCAGACACAAGGCAATAGTGGAAGGTAGTTCTCTGCGTAATAAGCTGTGGCCTGTGGGACTTAAGCATGCAACCAAAGATGCTATGAAAGCTATGCAGTAGTAGGGATGCTAGTCCAAGAAAATTTCACGCAAAAAGCTTCAACTGGTTAAAAGATAAAACAGAAAAGATAGTAGTCGATAAGCATGTCCACTATTTACCTGGAAAAAATCTCCTTTTGCCAAAAGAAAATAGTCTTTCAGGGCTTTCAGATGGCCATTCAAATCAGCTCGTACAACCACAAGCTGCAAAGTTGGAATGAATGCATCAGACTTTGCAGTTATATATATCACATAACCAAGTTAAATTCAAGTACCTGCCAAAGATGACTGGCTGCAATAGCGCGAATGGAGTCAACAGCATATTCAAATGATCTTTTGTGAAATTCTGATGATTCCTGCAAAATGAAGTTTATTATTAATATTCCATTTGGAGTTTTAGGGGAAAAAGTGTAGATTTCTTGCATTAAAACAGTAATGCAAAACTTGTTGAGATAGTAAAGACAACTTTACCTTTAAGTTCCTGAAATCATTCATTGCAGTGTTCATAATTTATAATTAATTTATATAATATAAGAAACAAACTTTCATTGATGATAAAATCCGTTAGAGAGGAAAAGAGGGCACGATGTCCTCAAGAAAAGACGATAAACAAAAAATAAAACAAACGGAAAAGAACCACAGAAAAGAAGACACAGCTCATGCAGTTAAAACCCCATCACAACTTTCCAATTTAGAATAATCAAATAAGAGAATGCATCTTCAATTATTTCTTTTTAGTTGTACAGACGTATGTCACAGAAAGGAGCGCGTACAAAATAAATTATCATGACACAAAGGTAGTGGAAGGAAACCTTTAGGTCTGAAAGCATAGCTTCAATCTTATCGGCCTCAAACTGGGGAAGCAATTCTTCTCCAATATTTTCTGTATCAACAAGAGGCTCCTTCTGGAAAGGAAAACGTCCTGTGAACCCCTGAAATTTCTGAGAGCCTTTTGGCATCTGGTGATGATATGCAGCATCCTGAAACCGAAATGCATGGCTTGGATTGTGAAGAACCCTTATAGCTTTACCTGCAAACAAAATTGATTCCGCAACACGCATATGGATATGGTCTGGCAGCATATCCTACAAAAAAGAGGGAAAAAGACTATTTTAAATAACATACCTAGACTAGATTCTATACATTAGTTTCTTCTTGGAGCACTGAAAAAAAAATAATAAAAAAAAAAAGAAAAGAAAAGAAAAGAAAAGGAACTTCAAGCGAAAATTGGAGAAAGAGCTGAAAGAACAATTTACTGCACAAAATGTTTTTCAGATCCTTCAAAACTTTCAAAAACAAGAAAAAAGAAATCTGTTCCGAATTCTGATGACAACATGACAGCAAGTTAAAAATATGAAGAAAAACACTTCTCAGGGTAAATTTTATCTCATATGTATAAGTCATAGCTTATAGCATGCTTTGTTAGTCAAGGAGTAGCGATATCTAACATGGACATTACCTCTTATTAACGTGGCTAGTGTATAAAACTTGGTAGTTTAAAAACTAAAATATTACATAAATAGAGTGGAAGATATCCCCATAACGTCACAGTAGGAATCCTTTAATAAGTGAAAGCAAAATTTGGCAATCAAAAATTAAACATAACAAACTTGATAACAATATTATTATGTACTCTGATTTTCTGTGAACATTGACAAGAAATCACCGCCAACTATATCATTTTCATTTGACAAATAACCAATACAAGAATTCAATCTTCACCCACAAAAAGATATAAATGTAGTAAGGGCAGAAAGTATGACAATGAAACAGCATGAGCAGAGCAAAAGACACTCAAGATACCAAAAAAACATGGAAACCCAAGTGCCAATCTGTTAGAGATGAATCATCGGTAGATAAGCGTGACAACTTTTCGGATATGTCTGAATGAGAAGAGCCATGATCTACATCCCTGTCTTCCTGCCTGAAAGTTTCATAGAGACATAAATCATCTTAAGTCACTCACGCCGTCACATGGAAAAACAAAAGCAAATATGAAATTTGTTATTATTATTAGTTTTAAAGGTAAATGACAGAAGTTCTGGCAAACACGACTTTTAGAAGATTATAACTTTTATGAGAAATTTTATAAGTTATAACCCACACTTGAAAGTTGCATCAACTATTAATTTCATAATATCACAGTAAATTAACTAATAAATTAGTCAGATACCAAATGCAATTAGAATAAATTTCTTATCACGTAAAAGACATCCAATCAGCCACGCTATAAAGTCTCTATAAGAAAGCCTGAAGACACAAACTAGTGTCAAACAAAGACACAAAATTGACAACGAATTTCATATCAGGCCTAAGAAGTAAGAAATGAATGTCGCTCGACCAACATTACCTCCTAATGAAAAATTCTCCGTATTGGTCTTGAAGAGTCCCATAAACCATCCATGAAGCAAGCTGGTTATACATAACCTGATGTCCATGCCAAAGAAGCCTACGCTTCAAACACGGACAAGTAGAGAGGAAGTAACATGAGCAGCGTAGAATTAGCTTTGAAGGTCAACAAGCACTTAAATTTCTTAGCTTCATCAAATATCAACCAATTGGCACTAATTCTCTAAAGAAAATAAAGAACAAAATATGATTGTAAAACTAGTCCATTGTAAGAAGATGTACACCTTTGGATGCACGTCTGCAATTCGGGTACTCCACAATGGCATCGTTTGTGCAAAAGGTTAAGAAGTTGACCACCGCGAATATCGTCGCGCTCAATCTCTAGAACAAGCTCATACAGAGGAGGTAAAAGAACAAAAAACTACACACAAAAGAAGAAAACAACTAAATTACAAGATTCACACAAAGCAAATAGTTTGTAATTGAAAAAAGAAAATGCAAAGTTTGTCGGAAGCAAACCTTGTTGAGGCCCTGAATTACTGTGGCCAAAATGGGGACAGTTTCGGACAACAATTTCTGCTCAATGTGGAGAACAGCCGATCTATACACCGACAGAATCTCAACAATACCATTAGCAACGGCTCTACGGTACACGCTCTGCTTTCTTCCGGTTTTTCCTTTCGTCGACTCGGAGATCGTCGCCAAAGGGCTCGCGTTCGCGGACCTTATCCAACTCAAATTCCGAGACTTGGTAGCGAACCGGTCCAGCTCTCGGTAGTAAAACCCTAGAGTCACGATCCTCTCGATCAGATCCCTGCATTTTCACACCAACGAATAGCGCAATCACAAGACTGCGAAGATTACAAAACAGTTCAGGTGAGTTTTCTCCATTGTTTTGGGTTTAAGCAACCTTTCGCTGGGTTCGAGGAAGGAGATATCGGGAGCGAGCTTGAAAGTGGGCTCGTCGGCGATGGGGGCGTCGGGAGAAAGGGCGACGCCGAGGGAATTGTGGTGGTCTCTCACGTCGATGATGAGATCGCCGGTGTAGCCCAGGAGGGCTAGAAGAACCTCGTGGAGCATTCTTCTTTGTAGTTCTCGTTCTGTCTGTGGCTTTGGTTTTAACTGTTTTTTTTTTTTTTTGTAAATTGAAAATGAGTCGCAGAAAAACGGGCACGCAAGAATTTGCCGGCTCTCTTGCGCGGGTTCAGTAATTAGTCCGTGGACACTTGGACTGCCCGTGTCTGTAATTCTACAACAGTTTTGGAGCCCTTTTTTGTTTAAAAAGAAATTAATTAGCTTTTTCATTTCAGAAAAAAAAAAAAAAAAAAGAAAATGGAGGTGTATTTTATTATTGTTTTATGGGAAAAAATGCAACAAAACGCCAAATCGTTTTTATTTTAAATTTTGATGTCATTTTATGAAAGGATATACTTTTGCAGGGAGCAACGAAAACGACATTATATTGTCAGTCTTTGAGAATTAAGCTTTATTACTAAAGTTTAATTATTATAGTGTAAAATAAAAGTATTTTATTGTTTAAATCTCTCACATGTTGTAGTGTTTAAATTCGAACTTGATTCTTAAAAATACTCAAAATCTAACCCGGTTTAGGCAGAATATATTTTAGTTTTGTTGCTGAGATATTACATGTATTTGTCTCGTAAATTTGCATCTCCCTCATTCTAAACATTTGAAAGTCTTCTTGACATTCAAGGTAAAAACAACATGCCATTCTTGAGTTGTTTAGATTGTTGTTGCCGAAGATAACGACTCGTTGTTTACAAAATTGCTTTTCATGTCCAATTAAATTATTCAACAAGTCGCCTTTAAAAACAAAAATTTAGATTTCATGTCGTTTGTGATATGACACGCTTATTAATGTTGTTTTAATTGATGACATTTGGGATATGTTAAAAGTACTACGATGTGAAGCTATAAAACTACTACAATTTAAAACTTTTACGTGCTATAATAACACCGTTCAACTTGCCAAACACACTCCTTATGGTTCAGGCTCAACTATAAAAGACATGTAATTTTTCATTCAAAAGTCATTTCAGAAACGACATGTCACATTACCGCTGCCGTTAATTAGTCCTTTTTTTTTAGTGAGGTTAATTAGTAGTTTTTAATTGGCCGTCATCTGTGCCACAAGACGACATGTCAGTTTTATTGCATGTCCTTAACATATATGCAATTAATTAAAAAAATGTTGCTAAATCCATGTCTCTTGCTGCTACAAAAGCATAAATCGACGTGACCTTCATCCTTGCTTTTTTTTTATTTTATTTTTCTGAATAAAAATTAAGATTTCCTTCATAAAAAACCCAGAGGGAAAGGAAATCAAGAAAAATAAATTGATTATAACAATGATACAGATAAATCAGCCATAAAGCCCAAGTCCACCACCGAATCAACGACAGTCTCTCAATTAACTTGTACCCTTGTTTTTCTTCTGTTTCTGTTTCTGTATTTGTTTTTGTTTTTGTTTTTGTTTTTGCTTTTGTTTTTCTTTCTGTCCACCATGTTTTAGCAGCTCTGCTTTTTCATGAGGATCCACTTCCTCGAACTCGATTGGTTTTATAATTTGTCCCGGTTTCTTCATCACCTGAAAAGGTTGCAATGCATGTGAGAAGAAGAAATTATTTTGTGGTTGATTTTTAGTGGTAAATAGTAATACATCCAAAAAGATAAAATCCTACAAAGTACAAGGACTCTTAAAACCAAAATACAAAAATAATTTGTTCGAGGCACATACCTCAGGCCGATTGAGAGCTGCAACTGCAGTTGCAGGGTTGAATTCAGGACCGATCGGCATACGGATGCTCTGCTCAAAAACTTCCTTCGATGTGTAAGGGAAAGGCAACGTCTTCGTATACAGCTTCTCAGCCTGCCAAATTCCAAATATCATATAATTAACAGAGCAGATCATTCAAAACAATCATACATAGAGCAAACAAGATGACGTTTCCGGTGATCAAAAGTCAAAACAATTCAACCGAAGTTGAAACCACAAAAGATGCCAAATGCCATTTCAACGGAGAGCTTATCTGGTAGAGATGCAGAACACTGCTATAGTTTTACATTACCCTTTTGTCCAACTTCTCAGAGATAATAACGTGCTTAAGCTTTGCATCCTTCCTCTTCTTGAGGGCTTCTTCTCTCTTCTTCTTGGCAATGTCATGTTCTTTCACCATCCAAGAAGGCAAACCTTTCTTCTTCTGTACGTGAGTCCACTGGCCCCAGCCTGGCAGTAAAACAGGCTTTTCAGGTTCAGGGTTCTCTTCATTCAAAATCTCCTGTTTATGCTTCTCAAAATCATCTTCCACGTCATCTGCGGCAAACGCTTCGTGAATAAGCTCAGCTTGAGAAGGAAGTTCGTAGGAAACTTTAGGACCAGAAGAAAGAATCCCATCTACCATCTGGCCTTCACTATCTGAATCGCTATCCTCACCAAAACCCTTTTCAGTTTCCTAGGACGAGAGAGAAATGAAAAAGATAAGGAAAGCATCCAATCATACAATCAGAACTGCAACTGCACAAACGTGAAGATGACATACCAGTAAAACTTGATTCTTTGAAACGGGTTCCACGGCAGCAGAAGACTTTTTCTTGCCAGCATCATTTCCGCCTTTCACCTGATCATTCCCGGCTTTCACCTGATTGTCACGCAAATAGTCGTCAGTTCTTGCGTGGTAAAAACGGAAGGCATGTAACAGTTTCCACCTACTCCAATTTAATATACAGTCTCACATTTCACTTTCAAATAGCAGGAACCTAAATTTGGCAGTTTCTCAATCGTACGATAAAGTCCAATCATTTAGAACTGTTAGTCAATACTGATGGAATTTCAACACAAGTCTCTCGACATGTTTATAAACATATTTCAGCATCAATGCACGTTCAATAAAGGACAAAACCATCAAAAATTGTAAAACAAATTCTCCAAAAATACTAATTATAACCCAAAACTTCCCAGCTTCTGTTAGATAATAGAATCCCTTAATTCAATCGCCACTTTTTCTTAGGTTTAGAAGAAGAAGAAGAACCTTTTTCCAAGCGCCTGATGCAAAAATAGCGACTTCATGTGTTGTCTTGGGACCTGGGTCTTTAGCAATCTCATCAAAGCTCTGTGAACCACAAAAGAATGATATTTCATGCTTATGAAGACAAAATAAAACGGTCAGGAAAATTTGAAAAGACCACAAATGAGATAACCTTGAAGAGACCATCCTGATGCACGTCAGAACCTTCACAAAATAGATTTGGATCAATATTGATGTCCTTTTGCACGTCATTCCTTTCAATGTCCCCGTTATCGTTATTATCTTCAGCCTCCAAGTCATTTTCACTATCACTATCGTCATAAAACCTATCAGCTTTAGTCCTATCATCTGACTCGGTTTTACTCGACTTTGGAGCCTGCTTCCCAGCTGCATTAAAAACCATTCTACCACTGCAGGCGCCAACTTTTGAATTTTCACTTCTACAAGAACCATCCAACTGCTTCGATAGTGATTCAAAATCTTCAAGAGCAAGTTTAGCTTCCTCAGCAGCTGCCTCGTTCCTTTTTTTCATTCCACGCACCTATACCCAAAACAACACATACCATAACTTATACACAGACCAGTATAAAGTCAGAGATCGTCAACATTACACTATAAAGAACACAGCAACACACACACACACACTCTCTGACTTCCGTGGTAGGGAAGATGAGGTAATAGTAATGTCTTGAAATAAAAATAAAAAATAACCCTGAATTTCCACCTAGTCTCCTGCCAAAGCAAAGGCTAAGAATTAAAAAGAAGGTTACCATGAAAGGTAAAGAAAGCAGTCCTGAGTTAGGCACTTCATCTTCTTGATTTAAAACTTTAAGTGTCTTCTCTTTTGCTGCTTCTAGTAACCTGGATGTCCTATCCTGCTCATCAGATGAATCATCTGACTCATCCTCATTACTACTCTCTTCACTGCTGCTAGTGTCATTCATAGAATTCATTTTTCTCGTCAAGAGAGAATGTAGGTGCTGCTGTTCAGCTATAGCAGCTCGAGTACCTTCATCCTGAGCATTTAAACCACGCTCTTTAATGCGCTTTGCCCACTTCGAGCTGCTTTTGTGTCTCAAAGTCATGCGTTCCTGAATCAACAAAAAGAAATATAAGCGACAGTTTCCAAAGCTTATTGTTCGAACCCACATCAATTTGTATAAGACTATGTAAGTGGGAAAATTGATCACCTTTGCCCGTTCGTACTCATGTTTTCTTGCCAGTTCCTTACCAGCTTCTGGATCCATCTGATTCTCAGTTGATGCTGCCTTCAGTCTATCTTTCTTTAACAAACGATGGAATGTTTTCGATTTGATCTTTTTTATGTGTTTTGCTTTCATCTCATGACGGAAAAGAAGGCTGCGCATTTTTGCAATACGGTTCTGGCGGTCTCTTTCATCTTCAACAGATACCTGCCATACACCAGGAAACTGGTAAAGCAAACTACCAGGAAACCTGCTACTTTTCCAGTAGCCCCACTCCAAATTCAATTGATTCCCAATAATACAGTTAAATACTCAAATCCTGAGATTAAATCTCCCCAAAAGACAATGAAAAAGAAGAACAGATAAGTTCTAAAACAAGGAGAATGAATCGTGAGGTCATATGTGTAAAGAAAAGGAGAGCATCTAAAGCATCCATACCTCGTTTAATTCAAGAAGTCTGGAACCATCTTTTTCGTGAGCATCCATAACCTTCTCGTCATAAACTAAAGATGCCATTTTCTTCTCAAATTCAGTTCTAGGTTCAAATTCCGATGCTATTGCTCCCACTGTAGAAAACCCTAAATCTACATCATTGTCAAAAATTATGGTACCAGCCTCCCTATTCCTCTTGATTAGTGGCACCCATTTAAGTGCGTCTTTGTTTGACTGTTCATATGCAGCCTTCCTCTCCAACCTCTCTCGTTCTGCCTTATGAAGCGGAGCTTGCGTAGGAGTTGATTTTCTCTCCATCTGGTTCACTCTCTTCCTGAGTTTACTATAACCAGCAGTTCCATGAAGTGGATTTAGAAGGTCCTCAATGCTAATCTGACCATGTCCATCCAAAACATCATGACTAGGATTATACTCGGACTCTGGATAGACTTCTGCGATGACAGTATTATTCTTCTTCTTCTTCCCTAAAATAATGAGAATAAACTTCCGGTCATATTGGCAGATTCTACTGGCACATCTTATTTACTCTAACTGCTTTTAGCAATTCCCCCAAAACTAACTACTAATGATTCTTTCAACTGCCATCAAAGAAAATAAAAACATGTCTCAAAGCCATAAAGGTACTTCAAGTTGCTGAAACTACGAAGTATGGTAAGATCCAAAACAAAGTTTACACATTTCTAAGACCTAACGATCATGATCATTGTTATCATTTCTTCACAAAAGTTGGAAGCACTGATGTGTCAAAAGTGATTGTGTACAAGAGCAACTGGCCAAAGCTAGTCCAAATCTATTATTGTTGGAAGTTTGGAACTAGTTATATTACCAAATGAGAGTCTTCTTTTACATGAATTACATTAGCCACTTCTCTCTCTCTCTCTCTCTCCCCCACTCCCCCCCCCCCACCCCCTCCTCCTCCTTTCCATCTAATAGGTGAAAAAAGTATCATTTTCATGAAACTTACATTTTAATGACACCAATAAGTTCCATGAAAATCTCACCCTTACGGTTTGTTGGCCCAATTTATAGCAACCAAACTGGCTTTTTTCAAAGAGAACCTGTAAATGCAATTCAGAATTACTTATTTTAATCCATGCATCTCAATCTCCAATTATAGTAAAAAGATTCACTAGAGGCATGGTTTAAAAAGGCGTTCGAGGCATACGCCTTGAGGTGCGCCTCAGTTTGAGGCGCTCAATCAGCGCTTCAAGGCTTAAGCCTTGAATGGCTTGAACGAGGCTTACGCCTTTTTTCATTGAGGCATGAGCCTTGAGGCGTTTTCACCTCAAGGCTTATGAGGCGTGAGCCTCAAATTGAAGGCTATTTTGAGCCGGTTTTCAACCTAATCTTTTTTTTCCTTTTAAAGAAAGTCAACTCAATACCAAAATTGGGCTTTAATCTGATCAAAATATGCAAATAGATTTTCAAACCCTAAGTTTACCATCTTCTTCATCATCTACCTCCTTCTTCATCATCGACCCTCTCTTCATCTTCAACCCATGCAACTTTCAAGCCCATTGCCTTATGAGTAGTGACCAGAGCCACGACCCACCGACAACAGCCACCTCCAGATTTTGACCTCCACAGCCCTCACTCCTTAGGTTTTTTTTTTTTTTTTCCTTCTTCTTTTATTTTTTGCCGTAGGCTGGGTCTTTTTTTTCCCCTTATAGCTACTATAGTAATGTATATTTTATAGAAATAGGTGTTTTACAAAAGTTATAATGTTATATAAAATGAAAGTTATATAAAGAGAGCAGTATGTGATTTTTTATTTATTTAGATCTATAGTTGTTTCATTTTCTCAAAAAAAAAAAAAAAAGTCATCTTGTGTGTTATAAAAGCCATGTAAGTATAACTATATAAGAAGAGCAGTAGCATATTTATTATATTGTATGTGTTTTATACACTTTCTTATTGTGTCTTATAGTTTTGTGATGAACTAAGTGTGTGTTTTATGGTATGTTTATGAATTTTATTCAACTTTCTGAATTTTTTATTTTACATTAGAGGCTTACGCCTCAATCCGCCTCGAGGCTTACGCCTTGTCTCAATTAGACAAAACGCCTCGGTTCCCGTTTTCGCCTTTTAAAACCTTGACTAGAGGCTGATTTGTGTCACAAGCTACAAATCTTCTTTTCCTTTTCTTGTCAAATTATGTAGATTCAAAGATAAGAAATTTTCAATGTTTAATTATCGAAACAGGGAGCCAGATTCGAGCTTAAAATTCAACATTATAGGTTGGTGTAATTTAAAATTAAGCTACATAATGAACAAGAGTACACTATGAATAATACAACACAATTTACTCTCATAATCTGATTTGTTGCATAAAGACTTTTTTTTTTTTAGTCGAAGTTGGATAAAAACTTGAAGCTTAGCAAAATTCTTGGTTCTTTTTGCAATATTAAACGCTTAGCAAATTTTTTTTCTTTTTTTTTTGGTGGGGGGGGTGAATCTTGGCAATATTTTTGTGCGCGCACACACATATATGCATATATACTTGTTCACTTATTAGCACACCTCCATGAAATCGATCTTAATACATGTCCAAACTTGTATTATGAAAAAAAGTACTAATCAAAATACCTTCAAAAGCCTCGCCGGGCATTCCAGTTATTTCCTGCAACATCCTCGAGTGCCTTCCATCATCATGCTCTTCAACCTCATCGTCACTGGAATTTTCCCTAGCATTGTCTTCCTCATTATCATTGTCCGATGACACATTCTCATCCTATCTCAGAAACATTGGTACCAACGTTAAGTTCACAACTTTTTTCAGAAGCTGAATCTGAAATAGCCAAAAAAAATCCTTCTAGATTCAATCGAAACAAGAGAATCAGAATTATCAAACCTCAAATTCCTCAGGCATCTCGTATTCGAGATTCTCAACTCGATCGAAGCGGTGATTCTTCTTGGACTCCTCCTCGGCCACTCCCTCCTCGTACTCGTACACGTCGTTCACGGCATAGACTTCACCTTCGTCGGAGGCAATCCTCTCGTCTACATCGCTGTCGGAAGGACTATCGCCGCCGCCGCCGCTGCCGCCGCTAGGGTTTAAGCGGTCGAGCTGCTTCCGAAACTGCGACGGCAACCGCGGTCCTCGCCTCTTCCTCTTGTCATTCCTCTGAGCTGTTGAGGTCTTCTGCTTCTTGTTCTTCTTCCGGTTTGGATTGTCTCTGGTTTTACGCTTCGTCTCCGCCATGGCGTTAAGCGTCAAAGGTGGAGTTGAGCTCCGTTATACGATGGCGGTTTTAGCGGCAAACCCTATAATGAAGGAGAAGGAGAAAAGGGCGTTGCATAACGAAGTGGATTTTGTACCCCAGGTTTTCGTTGGGTTGGCTTTTGACAAAATGGGCTTCCTCAGTCAGGCCCAAATTTGGACCCAACTTAATTGAATTTGGGGACTTTAGTAAACTAGGTGGTATAACTTTTTTTATATCTTCTACTACTTTTTTCTCTTAATATATATTTGTCTAAAGAATAATATTAATGTTTTTCTATTTATTAAAAATGATATGTTTTAAATTTTTTAATAATAAAATTAAAAAATAATACCAATTATGTGAAGGTTTCTCAAATTGGTCTGACTTATTTACATCACTTCTGCTTTCACTTTTTCTATCTTTTATTTTTTCCCTCTTCTTTTACGACGAGCTTCGCGAGATCAGAGATCTAGCACAGCTGACAATTTCACTGCTTGCCAATGAGTCGCAGCTCTGTGCGATCTAATTTGAACAATAAGTCCGTCATGGTGGAGGTCTCTCATGGTGAAGAACATCGCAGCTCCAACAATGGTTGTGTCCGGACAACGGTTTTGGACAATTTTTAAAACTGATTATGGGGCTCTAGGGTTAGATCTAAACATCAACAATGATAGAATTAGGGTAAATTTTGTCTTGATATTTTTAAAAAGATTATTTATTTCAAACTTTGTTAATGAAGTGTTAAAATTAGAAACAACGACAACGGAGTAAGGAAAGGGAGAGGGAGAGCGACGGCGACGAAGAAAAAGGAGAGGGTTGAGAGGGACGAGGAAGAGAGTGATAATTGGGTGCAATATGATTTTTGAGGAAAATTAAAAAGGCCACCTAAAATTTGATGACAGTTTTTAATAGGATGTTTGGTAGTGGTTCTTATCATTTAATTTTTACTACAAACTTAGTTATTAATAGTGTAAAATTTAATAACAATAAAAAAAATATTATAATATAAAACTCTTATATGTTACAGTAAAAATGACTTTCATCACTTATTTTTACCACCTTTTAAACACCCTATAAATGTTAGACGATGCCTTCTGGACGAAGGGATTTCCAAAACACGGAAGTCTTTATGCCGCAGATGTCTTTAGGTAGATAGAAACAGTCGTGTGAGCTACAATTTGTAATAGCGAATATTTGTCTGCAGGCCTCTTTACTTTTGTTACACAAGGCATTAATATGACTTCAATATTTTACCCGTCACAGCAAAGTCTTTGCTCTAGCTCCACAAGAAGGCACTGGTAAGAGAATTTACAGAATGAAAAGAAAACACAAGTCGCAATGCCTGCAAACCAAAACCCACTCGCGAGCGTGATTCATTAAAATGTCATTCCACTTTTTTTTGAATAAAATATTTTTGTTTTTGTATGCACATAGACATAGAGGTAAATAACATCATTTTTGTACAGTTGTAGAATTAATGTCCATTTTTTTTTCGTTCTTTTTACTTTTTTAAGAAAGTAGAGAAACCAAAAGGATGCGTTTTTAAATTAACCACGCATTAGCGTCGTTGCGGATGCTGATAAGTTGACTTTTATGTCATGGTCAAAACTAAATAAACTACTTAGTATGGACACAGAATAGTAGTATAGAACTTGTAGATAAGTTTCCTCTACTGTTCAATCAAAAAAAAAAAAAGTTTCCTCTAATATATAGATGAGTCCTAGTTTGAGGGCATGCGCAAATAATTTATGGAAATACGGTCCTAAACGAATACATACATACATATATATATACACACACGTATGCATATGCACCCGGGGTGGTACTTCCATCCACCCGGGTGGATTGTTCGCCCATTATATTTCAGCCGTTCAGATTTGAACGGTTGGACAGGAATTGTTCAAAGGGCGACAAAGCCCAAGCTTCACCTGTCTTTGAGTCAATAAACGACATTACGTTCTAGCCCCTTTCTTTATTTCCTTGTTGGCTTTGGGAATCACAATATGCTTGTTTTGTAAGGTTGTTTTAACCAATTTTTTATATAACAACAGTATAAAGTTCTTATATACTATATTATAAAGCTCTTATATAGTGTTTACATTTTTAACCAAAAATTCTAACCACAATCTCAAATACCTTAAAAGTCGATGAAGTGAGCCGAAGTAAGCCGTTGGGCCCTTGTTGAAGCCGCCAACTGAACGTGTTAGAGTCGTCGACAGAGTAGGTGGTGTTCCATATGTATTTTTTATTCCACAATCTGTGCTTGCTTTTGGTATTCGTGAATCGGAGGATTTTTTTTTTTATTAATTTTGTTACTTCTATGAAATCCAAATATTGCTATTATTTCATTTTCTACGATATGGGTTTACTGTTAGTTTGATAACCTTCCAATTCGGAGAATTTTTAAAAAAAATTTAAAGATGTTTTTTTTTTTCGTTTCCTTTCTACTCTCACAAAATTGATTAAGAATTAATATACACTGGTTGAAAGTACATGTCTCAGCTTATATTCCTAATTTTTTTCAGCTATAATCGTCAGTTTTAGATTATATCTCCAATAACATTTTACTCCTACCTCCAAATGCTTGTATATATGTTGAGAGGCTTTCACTTGTGAGGGAGAGTTGAATCTTATTCACTTACGGTGATAAAGTAAGCTACAAGGATTGTACAAATCGGAAAGTGATTGCACAAGAGATGACAAAGGATATCAAAAGAAAAGAAAAGAAGATTGTTTTTGCGCCCTCTGTCCAATTTCAAAGTCCACTGAATAATTTTAAGATCACTTATTTTTTGGTTACTGAAGTTTTAAGATCACTAATATGTCTTGACACTGGTTTAAAAAAAAAAGATGGAAATCACAGTTACTCATTGAACCCCTTGAGATTTGATCATGTTGGGGAATTAGACGTCTCTTAATTTTAAAGATAGCAAGAATGAATAATTGCATAAAAGAAATTGAAGAAAAGAAGAAAAGAAAAACATCAAATTTTATACAGGTTCGTCCAAATTCAAGACTACGTCCTGTTTTTGCCGTTTACAGATTCCACTATGATAAAGGAGATTACAGATTACAAGAGAAGTTTCTCACACACTTTCAAATTGTGCTTACCAAAACTCTCTTCTACCTAGCACCCTGCAGGAATTTTTTTCTCTCAATGATAGAGCTATCAAAAAATATGCCTCACACAAAATAATGTCACTCTCAACGTCACACACAAAATCCTAGTCAACTTATGTCTATTTATACCCAAAGGAAGAAAAAAATAGCAACTAATGAGAAACCTTAATAGTTTTCCGGTTTTAGGGCGTTTGAGTTCGACTCTAACTCAAAAATATTGGGCAACACAGCACCTCGGTGCCGCGACGCTCGAAACGAGCGATGCGGCACTTCCCTGCAACGCCTAGGCGCCATACACCCAGAGCCTAAGCTTTTTGCAGCCAGCGCCTAGGCGCTCTTGTTTTAACGCAGCGACAATCTCTTGGCAGAGCCGCGGTGCTATCTCTCTGCCTCACACGCTCTACGTTTCTCCTTTTTTTCCTTCCTTTTTGTTAAAATGTTGACTTTATTTGGCTCCATATCTGCTACAACAGATCATTTACAGTTTAAGCAATGAATGCTATTTTGTTGGAAGTAGTACCAATAGTTTAGTTTAGGGGGAAAAAAGTAGCGCCCGGTTGTTGGAAGCATTATGTCATAATTGAATATGCTTCTTTATTTTTTTGTTCAAGGTGGAGGTACCTGTGTATTGGAGATTAGGGCGTTCGATTTGGTCGTATGGAAATTTAAGACAACGTTATTTAATTTAGTTTTATTAACCTGCAATTGTCATTTGTCATATCACTTTCACTGCCAAAGGAGATATTGGAGCTTGCCATTCCAAATTTGCACTTAGCTCTAATAATCTAGCTGCTGTACTAAATAAAGCGTCAGATGAGAATAGCTAATAACAAAACCCAAATGTAAAATTAAAGTTGTATTTAGATTTGGAGAAAGAAGGATGGGGAGGTATTATTAAGCAAAAGAGCAAAACGTATCATGTTCAAATATTATCCAATGCATTCAAAAAAAAAAAGTGCATGCAAAATGGGGGATTTATATGTTTATCCGTGGATTTCAGTTATAATTTTGTACAAGTGCATGCAAAATTTAAAAAAAAAAAAAAAAAAGGACGTCGCTGATACACAAGTGTTACTTTTAGCTCCGATTTATTATGTCGTTATTTGCCTTGAGATGACTATACCAACATTGAATCAGAATAACCCTCAATGTCATAATATATTTACAACTTTAGCCAGTCAAATCAACAAGCCCATAGCCTATCCAGTAGCAACAAGATTACAATCTCATTAATGGGACTAAAACAAAGCCACTTGGGCCATTTTTTTTTTTTAAAAGTAACTTAAAAACATAATAAAGTGCCACATAGAAGGTGCGTTATCCACCCGGGTGGACTCAAGTAAATTCCTATACATACGTGCGCATGTATGTATAGATTTACATATTATATATGTAATGACAAGTGACACGAATCTTGAAATAAGCCTAACAAGGGGTTGGCATTATAGCCAAAACAGAGGGACAACAGATCATGTTTGACGTTACCATCTACACTCTGGGATAGGATAATTCTAGAGAGAGAGAGACAAAGGTGAGGAAACCCATGTTGGAGAAGGGGAGCACGTGCAAAGAAATTGAGTAATAGCATCCTAAAGAGTGCCAAAACAAATATGGGTCTTTGCACGTGCCCTGCTTCTCCAACAAGGAGCTACTCACCACCTTCAATTTTCACTTCCAAGTCCCACACTCGCACTCTTTTCTTCCACACTACCATTTCTTTGTTTTTTTTTTTTTTTTGTTACAACATTGCAATGGAAAGAGCTAGCGAAGAAACTCATCTATTTATAAGTGCCGAATAATCCAGTAATGCATACACTTCATTAAATACAGGCCCAACAAAGAAAGCCTAGTATTTAATGAATTCACGACATAAAGATGGGCGGGCCAAGAAAAAAGACTCTGCCAAGCCATCCCATGCCATCATGTGTTCTTGTGTACGTAAGTGGGAAGAGAGAGGGAAAGAATTTAAAGTAGAGATATCTAAGGAAACCCAAACAGGTCTTGTCTGCCTCATTTTACACAAAAGGGCCAAACCAGCATCAGCCGTCTGATCAGAAAGATCAAGGGGTTGGATCATGAATGAGGATGACCATGTGATGTGATGTAATGCCTCTGCAATCCCACGAGAGCCCTGCAAAAGGGGGGGGCCAAGGGCCCTAAGATTGGATTTAGATCACGCATTGATCAAGTGGGGCCAATTCTTCTTCTGCGTTTTTTCTCTCCTTGAGGAAGAAATTGGGGATAGTCCAAACCAAGGGGAAAAAAAAGAGAGAATAATGTAAGAGTGCACTTGGGGTTTGCGTGTTCGACTACATGTTTTTGAGTAGTGGCATTATGCATTTTGTTCAATTTCTTCTGGAGAGAGAAAGAGAGAGGTTCTACTTTCTACCTAGTTAGATATGATTCCCTATGTGTGGTAGGGAATCAGCTTTTATTTCATTCCCCTTTTTTTTTCTTTTTTTTTTTTTTTTTTTTTTTGGCTTTTTAAGTTTGCCTAGACAGAATTTATGGTGTGTTACATGGACTTGGACTCAAGAATTTCAAAGCTTGTGATGGTAAGGTGTCTTGAAGCCCTCAAAGCATATAATGTGAAGTGAAAAACTAGAAAGCATTAGCTCATACATGCTTAAATATTGTTTGTAGTATATGAAAGCACTGGCTTTGATAAATTACAATGAAAAAAAAAAGAACCTATATTGGCTTTTTGGCACATAGAGCAGGCGTGCGTTTGGAGTAAAAACTGCCATGACTTTTGCAATAGCAATAAGATTCTATAAATTTTTGGCCCGTCAAGAAAGCATGGCAACATGGGGTTTTCAATCCTTGTGAATATATATAAGAACTACTGAGGTTTAGACCACCTTCCTTTTATGTCCTTGGCCAACATTATTGGGAGTGGGATTCATTGTGTTAAGAGCAGTTTAGAGATTTGTGCAATATGATTGCAGTGCTTTGATTTTAGAGTAGAGCAACTTATTACCAATAGTTAATAATCACTTTTATTTGATTCAAGAGATTGAACACTGTTTGTTGAGAGCTATATATTGTTGTTAGTTAGAACAAGTTAGTTCTAGCATTATATTTTTCAATAAAACACATAGCAGCAGAAGATACAAAATATACTCAAAATAGATTGATTATAAGGATTTCGGAAGGAAGAAACACTACGGTGCATAAATAGACCCAACTAAATGACTACAATTGTTGTTTAACATAGCAATTTTCTTTATGTTTCAAGCCTCTACATTTATCATTTAATAAACAAACAAACAGGATTTTGAAGCTCATGGTTGGTAAGACTTTAAATAAGCCAGTGCTCAAGTCTAAATCATGACAGAAATGGTGGGTAATACTAAAGAAAGAGCAGGTGAGTCCCATGTAGATTGAGAGAAAGCTTTCCATGATGCCTTTAAAAAAAAAAAAACTGATAATAATAACAAAGAAATGGAAGGTGTGAGTGACCTTTAAATGAGGAAAATTGCCTTGTGGGAGAAGAACATGGATTCTGGATGAGGTCATTTATCAAATCTAGGGACATAAATACTGGCGTGTGCTGTCTGCAATTTGTGGCTGTGCAGTTAATGTTTTATTTGGTCATACACTCATATGTTTGTTCCAAGCGCTTTTTGAGACTCCATTATGCTTCTTTACAAGTTAAAATTCTACCATCACTTGATGGATATGTTTGACTTCACCTAAAAAACTGAAGAACAACAACGCTACAAAAAGGTACTTTGAGTGTCCATTGAAAATTGCCACTGTTCTCCTAATTTTACTGCAATGTCTCGGGTAGGATTAGTAAGTTTTAAGTAAAAAAATAAGTCTTAGGTAAAGAAGTTAAAATTAAGATAAATAAGGCAGATTAAAAGAGGTTAATAAAGATAAAGTAAATAAACAAAGTAGATTTCACAGCCAAAGTAAATATCATCGGCGGTCACCATCACGTGAATGCTACGAAAGTAGGACCGAGATCTTGCTCTCATTCACCATTACGTAGTCGCTTACCAAGAAGATGGGTAGGTAAATAAAATACAAATAATAATAATAATAATAATACAAGAGTACTGAAAACCATTGTAAATCATTGTCTTCGAAATAAATTAAAAATATAAAAACTCACAAAGATGACACAACATCAACGTCGGCTTGGGACAAGTCGTACAGTACACGCATCATACCACAGTTCTAAAGAAAGTACCATTTCTACCCATAGAGTCATGTTCCGATCCTAAGACCATCCTTCCTCTTCAACCTGGAAAGAGGATTTAAAAAAAAAAAGGGAAAAAAACATGAGCAAAAGGCTCAGTAGAATAATTATTTAAAAACAAGTTATTTTAAAATAACAGTTACATATAAAATATTGTTCGTAATTCAGGCTTTCTAAAACGAATCTCAAAATTATTGACAAAAGCAATAAAAGCTTACTTGTAAGAAACTTGATAAAATATCACCGTACGGGTTTTAAAAATTTGAAAAGAATATCAGAATACAATTTTTTAAAATCAAAGACAGAAATTATTTTCTACAATAACTTAAAAATCAAGCATTTGGCCAAAATAATTTAAAAGGGGCCACCAAGAAAAAGGATAGAAATATAGGAAGAATTTGGAGAAAGGGACAAAAAAAAAATAAATTGAGTAAAAGTCCTCTCTTTTTTTGGAACCGAAAACACACGCTTTTCTATGCAGGTAAACTATTCCAGTTTTGTTAAAAAAAATAAGGAAAATGACTATAGCAGGATAAAGAACCTCAACAGGAAAAAAAAAACTGAAACAGTTTTGATGTCTAAAAAGCCTTTTTTTTGTGCCAAAAACTTTCCAAAAAAAAGGGTCATTGACCAAAAATTTTTTTTTCAAAAAGTCATTTTTAAAAATCTCTCAGAAATATATGTATATCCTACCTCATTTAAATCCAATAACGTAAGCTCCAAACAAAATTCAACGTATGCTCTATATATGTTCAAAACCTTGAAAACTGTATTTAAAATCAGAAATCACTTTCAACAAATATCATTATGTTAATTTAATTATCAGTGTGCCTTTTGACTCAAATAATCATAACCCAAAATCATAATCCTTTTTAAAATATTTCTAAATCATTAAACATTGAAAACTGGAAATAAAAATACAAATTTTTAAGTTCACAGCCAGCCTACTGAAATCCACAGTTTGGCTTACAGGCCGCATAAGACCGGCTTGCCGAACTGTCCCCAGGTTCGGCCTGCCGATGATATGAATCCGGCATGCCAAACTTATGAGTCCGGCCTGCCAATGCTCATGATCAGCCTATCGAACTAGAAATATATGAAGACCCGAGGCTTTAAGTCTCGGCCTCTCTAAACTCAAATCCTCATTTTAAACCTATTTTTCAATTCCCAGAGCATAGAAATCACACAGAAAACATAGAAAACCATAATAGAACAAATTTAAACCATTTTTCTCGAATTTAAACTCAATTTCACAATAGATGTGAAAATCAAAGAAAAATATCAAAACTTGATTAAATTGATTTTAGCTCCAATCAAGTTTAAATTCATGTTAAAACAAGTTCTAAAAACTCAAGTAGAACATTATTTAAGCTCATCAAAGTTTGGATTCAACATCCAAAGAAAGTTTGAAAAATTATATTTAAAACTATGAGATTTTAAAGCAAAGAGAAAGCTAACCTTTAATGGCATTTTTGAAGAAGAAACTTGACGATTTACTTCAATTCCTTGCCTCAAATTCGTGGAAAAATCAAAGAAAAAGAAAGGGAAAAGAGAGAGTGTAGAGAGAGAGAGAGAAAAAGAGACAGGAAAGAGAGAAAGAATGAAAGTAAGAGTACGAGAAAGAGTGAAATGAAAATAAAAATAAAAGGCTCAAAGGCATTTTTTGTAATTATGAAAAAATGTGGTGTAAAAATACCATTTGGTATTTTAAGAACTAAAGATTAAATTTTTAAATATAACAATTGCAATAAAATCTTAAACGACTAAAATTGACAATAAATTCACACTTGGCGTACTTAATAATTAAACTTAATATAATTAATCCCACTTTAAAATTCAAGGTGTTACATTCCACCTTCTTTAAAAGAAATTTTGTCTTTGAAATTTTTAAATATCAAAAGTTTAAAATCAAAAATAACACTGTGTACTTAAACGTAACTGTAAAGACAATTATCCTGATATAAAACTTAAAAAATCAAAATAAAACAGTAAAAATCTCACAGGTTCAGTTCCCAAAAGATCTGAAACCTACGCTCTAATACTATTCAATGATGCCCCAGGGTGGGGGTCAGAAAGTTTTAGGTAAAAAAGTTAAAATTAAGGTAAATAAGGTGAATTAAACGAGATAAATAAAGATAAAGTAAATAAACAAAGTAGATTTCATAGCCGAAATAAATATCATTGGCGGTCATCATTACGTGAATGTCACAAAGGTGGGGCCGAGATCTTGTTCTCATTCACCATTACGTGGTCGCTTACCACGAAGATGGGTAGGTAAATAAAATACAAATAATAATAATAATATAAGACTACTGAAAACCATCGTAACTCATCGTCTTCAAAATAAATTAAAAATATAGAAACTCACAAAGACGACCTGACATCAATGTTGGATCGGGACAAGTCGTACAGTACACGCATCATACCACAGTTCTAGAGAAAGTACTATTTCTACTTATAGAGCCAGGTTCCGATCATGGAACCATCCTTCCTCTTCAACCTAGAACGGGGATTTAAAAAAAAAAGAAAAAAAAAAAGAGGAAAAACATGAGTGGAAGGCTCAGTAGGTAATTATTTAAAAACAAGTTATTTTAAAATAACAGTTACATATCAAAATATTGTTCGCAATTTAGGCTTTCTAAAATGAATCTCAAAATTATTGACAAAAGCAATAAAAGCTTACTTGTAAGAAACTTGATAAAATATCACTGTACGGGTTTTGGAAATCTGAAAAGAATATCTGAATACAATTCTTTAAAATCAAAGACATAAACTATTTTCTACAATCATTTAAAAATCAAGCATTTAGCCAAAACAATTTAAAAAGAGCTACCAAGGAAAGGGATAGAAATATATATATATATATATATATATATATATATATATCCTACCTAATTTAAATTCAATAACGTAAGCTTCAAACAAAATTCAACGTATGCTCCATATACATTCAAAACCTTGAAAACTGTATTTAAAATTAGAAATCACTTTCAACAAATATCATTATGTTAATTTAATCATCAGTGTACCTTTTGACTTAAAATAATCATAACGCAAAATCATAATCATTTTTAAAATATTTCTAAATCATTAAACATTGAAAACCAGAAAAAAAAAATACAAATTTCTAAGTTCACAGTCAGCCTGTCGAACATCCCAACCCGGCCTGCCGAACTCCACAGTTCGGCCTATCGGCCGTATAAGACTAGGCTGCCAAACTATCCATAGGTTCGGCCTGCTGATAATATGAATCCGACATGCCGAACTCATGAGTCTAGCCTATCGATGCTCATGATAGGCCTGTCGAATTGGAAAAATCTAGGGACCCGAGACTTCAAGTCTCGGCCTCCCCAAACTTAAATCCTCATTTTAAATCAGTTTTTCAATTCTTAGAGCATAAAAATCACACAAAAAAACATAGAAAATCATAATATAACAAATTTAAACCATTTTTTCTAAATTTAAACTCAATTTTACAATGGATTTGAAAATCAAAGAAAAATATCAAAACTTGATTAAATTGATTTTAGCTCAAATCAAGTTTAAATTCATGTTAAAACAAGTTCTACAAACTCAAATTGAACATTATTTAAGCTCATCAAAGTTCGGATTCAACATCCAAAGAAAGTTTGAAAAATTGAAATTTAAAACTTTGAGATTTTAAAGAAAAGAGAAAGCTAACATTTAATGGAGTTTTTGAAGAAGAAACTTGATGATTTACGTCAATTCCTTGCCTCAAATTCGCGGAAAAGTTAGAGAAAAAGAGAGGGAAAGAGAGAGCGCAAAGAGAGAGAAAAAGATACGGGAAAGAAAGAAAGGAAGAGTGTGAGAAAGAGTGAAATGAAAATAAAAATAAAATTAAAGGCTCAAGAGCATTTTCATAATTATAAAAAAAAATATGGTATAAAAATATCATTTAGTATTTTAAGAACTAAAGATCAAATTTTTAATTATAACATTTGCAATAAAATCTTAAATGACTGAAATTGACAATAAATTCACACTTGACACACTTAATAATTAAGCTTAACATAATTAATCCCCCTTTAAAATTCAAGGGTGTTGCATTTACTTTGTTGTTATTATTATTTTTATTATTTTGTGATAGGGTATAAAAAAAAATATCCTAGTGAAGTGATAAATTAGTAGAACTTAAAGAAGACTTGACAATTAAAAACTATGTTCTACATAGAGGGTATGAAAACCACATAATTCGTCTTTTGAACCCTATTTGAAAATTGCATTGCTCTCCTAATTTTACCCTCTTATTATTATTGTTACTGTTATTATGTAATATGGTATGAAATATATATATAAATATTGATATGACATAATTTTAAGCCGTCATAAATTCGTATCAAATTAAAAAAATCACAAATCAACGAAACTTATTGAAGATCCAACGGTTAAAAACTGTTTGTAATTTAAACAACATTGCACTCATTCAAATTCTTGAATTTTAATATACGTCATTGGTAAGTGTCTTGTTGAAATGTCTAATAATCTTCTAAAGAGGTTCTCACAAGGCTTAAATTCCTTTTCACGCATGAACTGCACTGGATGAGTGCATAGCAACATATTGCATAACCCCATTTGAGAAGGTAAATGGACAATGAAAGATTAATTAATAAACCAGATTTTTTCCTCTAGATTTTCACGTATACGTTTGATTTTAGAAGTGCAATTAACAGTACGTTTTTCATCATTAAAAAGGACCATAATATAACAGGATGACGTAACAACCAAAATTATGCTTGTTTTATAATCTTATGTGAGCGTTATATATAAATCTTTTACATAGAACTACTTACACTTGCTCCATTTCCCTCTGTCCAGACTAGTTAAACAAAAAAAAAAAGAGAGCTAAATAAGATATTAAAGCTAATTTCGCATTCTAATATGTTCCACATTGTAAACTATGTACTCGTTGTACAATAAATCACCCTGCAAAGAAGGATATCAGTCGGATAAATTTTAAATCACGAACTAGCTTCATAATTCGATCTCATACTTGGGTTATCCTAGATAATTAACGACTATTTACCTCATGTTTTCGATTCTCTTTCGGCTTTCCTTTAGGAACTAAAACGCCATCGTCGATCGCCCGAGCTTTGGAGAGATCGGGACCAGTTTTGCCGACTCCTTTCGTGCTGCCATAGTAGGATTTTCACCTCATTACTTAAAAAGAGTAATGTGTTTGATACGCTGATTAGAGCCATTAGTTAGAACTGTTTTTATTATGAGAGCTTTATATTGTAGCAAATTTTTTTCTTTTTACTGTAGTATATGAGAGCTTTTATACTGTTTATAACTAATATAATAGTTAGGATCGTCTTTTGTCAAACAGGCTTATTTGCAATAAGAAAGATAACAAAAGTGTAGAAAAATAAAGCACAAAATATTTTCAACCTAGGATGTCTCCAATTTCTATGCAGGATTTCAAAAATACATAGAATTAAGGACAAAGAGTTTTGGCAATAAAATTGGTTTTAAAAAGAGCTATACTATTCATTCCAACCAGGTTGTAGCTTGGCCCTCTCAGTAGGGTGGCCTACAGCCAGGTGAAAAAAAAAAAGTTTTTTTTTTTTTAAAAATATAAACTGAGCATGTTCAGTATGTAATCCAATCTGCGTAAATAAGACAGCAGACCTTAGCTTTCCCCTTTGTAAGCTTATCAGCATCGTACTTTGCGTCTAGAAGCTCAGCCATGTCAACAAGTGCAACTTAAGGCAATTCACAACATAAAACCATAAGAAACTGGTCAAGTAAATTTTTTTTTGCCCCAACTCAATATATATACAAATCTTAAGTTGTTCAGTCTTAAAAGCAGGTGTTACGGAATTAATGTCAATGAAAAGACAACCTCACACAAAAGCAGCACGCCAGTGGGGCATTTTGGGAAGCGTGGCAAAAATTTGCACTTTTGGAAAACATGGCGGCAAAATAAGCCCCTTTTCCAAACATGTGAGCAGTTACAAGAGGCGGAGGGTGGGGGAGTGCAAGGGGGGCCATGACCTCCTTAGATTTTTTTTCTTTTTTTTTTCACGTAGTTTTTTTTTTTTTTGCAGTATAATTTTTTTCTTTAATAATAACAACATCATATGGTAATCTGAATAATTACTTCAATCATTATGTAGGCTACTAAAATTTGAAATTTGTAGCCTAGTTTAATATGTAGTATAGTACGTAATATAATGTCTTATATTGTTTATAAATCTTATCACTGTACATCAAAACTCGAATTTATTGAGCTCATTCTCTCTTTAAAATACTCCCTTCTCCTTAGAATTCTCTCACTCTCTCTAAAATTTGAAGCTTATTCTTAATTTTTCATATCTTTTTTATTGTTTTTTCTCATAAACTCGAATCTCATTCACAATGCCTCGACTATCTTTCTTTCTTTCTTTTTTTTCTTTCTTTCTTGTTTCTTTATTTCTTGTTTCTTTTTCTTTGTTTTTTATGGATCTAAAGCACCATCACTCAAAAAAAATACTTCCTCTCACCTTCTCAAAAGGTTCTCAAGTAGAAATACAAGTCTAAAGTCACTCGACTTTGGATTCTCATGTGTTTTGAAATTCCTAGTGATGTGAGGATATTGATTGAAGGAAAAATTCATCCGAGTGACTTCAATCAAAGGGCCAACCTTCCAGATATGAGTACCAGTTGTAGTGCGATAAGAAAAAGAGCTTTTGCCATCAACTCTAGATGTTACAAATGTGAGCGACAGACTTATGAAGGTAAGTGTCGTTCACCTAGATTTGTGTCAATAAATCGAAAGGACAAAATTCATTTTTGCAAAGATGGCCTTTCTAAAGAGAACTTGGATGACATCCATGCTTCTCTTCAGAACCATCCGAGTGGATATATCCAAGGTATATTTTCTAATCTCTGGCTCAAATTCCATACAGAAAGCAACACCTCAAAAATCTGGCATTTAAAGACCCTCTTTGTCAGTTAGTAAGAAACTAGATGGGGAGTAAATTTTTAATCCATAGAGGTCATTTGAGTGTTTCTGCAAAAAAAACAAATGTATTTTATGTTTCGAGTGTTTGTTTATTTTTAGATTATTATAGTATATATTAAACAATAAAATGTTTATTTTATTTTATTGTTACAGTAGTTGTTATATATATGTGTTTGTTTTATTAAAAAATATTACCTTATTAGATGCATTATGTGTTTGTTCCTGTTGTTAGTTTGAAATTAAAAATGATTTTTTTAGATTCGTATTATTTTTATCAAAAACTATACAGTATTTCATATGTCTCTTACTTTTTCTAAATTCGTGTTATTTTTATCAAAAGGTATATAGTATGTTATATGTTTTTTACTGACTTTTTTAGGTTTGTGTTGTCTTTATATGTTATATGTCTTTTACTGACTTGTCTAAATTCGTATTTATTTTGTTAAAAAAGTGTATAGTTAAATGTGTCAGCTTTTGTTTGTTTGTAAATTGTCGCAAGTTGTATAGTTAGACTCTCATTTGTCAAAATTTGGTTTGATTGGATGTTTATTTTTCAAAATCTGAATCGATTTCGTCTGATTTTTTCTAACATGTACATCACCTACCTATCATAAGCCCTTAGTCCTTTTCCATTTCCATCTTCTTTAAGAACTAATTCAAGACTCAAATTTTAGGTAGAGCGGACTTAAGACAAGAACCCAAAAAATAAAAAAATAAACAAGAAAAAAAAGAGTCCATCTGTTTTAGAAATCAAACATATCTTCCTCTCATTTATCTAGGAAAATTAAAACCATTTGTGTCTTCTTTGATTTCAGTTTTAGTAAAGGTAAAGTCTACTTAGAAGCCGTAGAATATTTAGGACAAGTCTTGGTAAATTGGAAGATTAACCTGATTTATGAGGGAGGTAGCTTAGGGTTTATGAGGAATTTATCAACAACAGCACATTCAAGGGGTAGCCATGTAGTAGGGATTATATCTCATCTCCAGCTGAGGGGAACTTTTGTGTGAAAACCATAGATAAAGAAGAGAGAGTTTTGGACATCTTTAAGCGCCTTGAAAACATGATCCATAACTTTGATGCTTTCATTGCATTACCTGGTAGTTTAGAGGCCTTTGAAGAGTTATTCGTAGTTGCTTGTAAGAGTTTGTTGGGCATTTACTCCAAACCCTAGGTCTTTTAAATGTAAATGGTTTTTATGATGGTCTTTTAAAGTTTTTAGATTATGTTGTAGAACAAAACTTTATTGTAGAGTCAGGGAGACAAATCTTTATTGCAGTTTCAACAGCTGAAGACCTACTTGACAAAATGCAAGTTATTCATCTGGGGCCCGACACTGCAATGTCCAAGCTTGATTAGAAGAAAGATAATAGGAAGCGATTATTGGATTTGAACATCCACCTGTAATCTTTTAGCTGTACCCCACAGCATATTCGTCTGCATTTCTTGTGTCTTGAATAACCGCTCTCCTGCACTTCTTGTATTTTTTGTGATATGTTGTTGTTAAAACACTTACATTCAATGACTTTAGTGTGAAAATGACTGATATTACGGAGTAATTAGTACTCTCAAAATGAATCTCATTTATAGTCCAATCTTTTTTTATTGGTGCTTTTGTAATCTCTATGTAGACATAGTTAGGATAGCTGCTTATATGGAGTATTTAGGGCCTGTTTGTTTCGAAAACTCTTTGGATTCTTTAGACTCAAATTTGGATTTGAGTATTAAGAATCCTTTGGATATGTGCTTGTTTCCCCTAAAATTCGAATCCTTTTAAGTATTGAGAATCCAAGTTTTCAGAGTTCTAACTCCTTATTAAACTTTTGATACTAGAATGTCTCTACTACAGTAAAAATAAAACTCTCTCTCCTATATTTGAGGAAAAAAATCATAACTTCTTTATTTGTTATCCAATTAAGATGATTCTTTTTCATTGTGTTCTTAGTAAAGAGAAAAATAAATTAAGATCCATATTATATATTTTTTAGGATCATTAACATTAAGATTTTATTAGATTTGTTGATAAATCAAAAACTATTTTTACTATCTCTCCAAACACAAATTCTAATTTTATTCCATACTCAGATTAAAACTTAAATGCAAATCTAAACATCAATTCGGATTACAATTCAAATCACATTAACTCAAATCAAATCACTAATTCAAATCCATTTACTAAACAGACCCTTAATGTACTCTCGAAACGTATCTATATCATGTTTGTAGATTCTCTATGTATTATTTTAATGCACGTTTTTAATATAAATACTTGTGTTATTTATTATTATTATTATTATGTAATATAATATCCCTAATCCAATTAAAAACCGTGGTTCAAAAATAATAAATGACTGAAAAATGACATGATAATCATATGCACTTCTCTTGATATTTGTTAGAATAATCTTAATAAAAAAAAATACAAGCCTCCTACCCCCCGACTCAAAATTCTAGCTCCGTCATTGCTAGTTACAGGTGCTTCAAATGGAGCAATGCGTAAACCTACAATATCAAAATACGGGTTGCATTTACTTAATTTCTATATTACATTACTTTATGCAGTGTAATTTACATACTGCTCAACCTTATGCAATATAATTTCTTACACTACATTACTTTATCAGTATAATAATTATACTATATTATTTTAATACTGTATAATTTTTTATATTTTTATATAGCATTTTCCTTAAACTGTATTTCTGTCTTAAAATTTGTTGCAACACATTTTGCAACAGTTAAGCTTTCTAGTTTATTTTCATATTCTTCATTTCTTGTTTAAGACTATGGTATGATTTTTACCCTTAGAAATCTCATTTTCACTTTTATGGAATTCATTATAAAAATCATATTAAAACAATGATCCTTATGATACTTTTTATGCTCTTAAAATATTTAACAAATTTTCAAATATAAACTTAAGCTCATAAATTTTGTACTTAAATTACCTAACATAATCCCTTGATTATTGCATTTATCATGCACTAGAAATACTCAGGTGTCATAATCTACCATTCTTAAAAAATTTTATCATCGAAAAGCAGAACCATCATGGATAGTTCATCTTCATTTCCTTTCCTTACTTTTATTTTGCAACCTCTGCTTTGTGTTTTCATCACAAAAACCTTGATAAGAGGTATGCTCTTATTTCCTATCATCATTTCCGTTCATAACATATTTTCTTGCATCGATACCTTCTTAATAAAAACTAAGTCTCCAACTTGAAACATCATAAACTTTTATTATTTCATTGACATATTCTTTAAATTGTAACACTACACTTCTACTGTGCAACTTTGATCTTTCAACGTTTGAGCGCAGTTTCCCTCTATCTAAAAGTTTGGTATTCTACCAATTAATGCTATTCTTCAAAATAGGGTTCATTTTGATTCAATTCACATCATGCTATTAGAAGATTAGAGTCATCCGACCACAAAATCCATGGTTTTTCAATCCTATATTCATTCTAGAGTCGCATTTTTTTCGTAATTCTCTCATAAAGTATTAACCTCTGGCTTCCATCTTCCAACCCATGAAAGCTTTTGCTGACAGATTTAACACCGTCATTTGGTCGTGATTCTCATCCAGGTAGTTGTAAGCTTGTTAGCATACCTTAGCTCATCTATGGAATGCTTAAGCTTGTAAAAGTCACATAGTTTGTAAACTAACATCTAGTCGCTATCAAGCACTCTGCTCCATAGAACACTGAGAATCACTTTCAGCCTCTGTTATTCCATTATCTTGATTTACTCTCCTTGTTCTGCGTATAGTCAATATTGAACGACTTCTAACAGAGTGAGATTCACTCAAACAGAGAACATTGCTGGGTGCAAAACATCATAACATATCGTAAGCTCATCCTCTTGGTTTTGAGCAATCGAGTGAATTATTGGCCATCATCAAGTATGTTTGATCATCATTGACTTGATACCGCCGATGGACGATGGCTACCGTCGACTTGCAAAAATACTTTAGCATATAAAATAATGTATGTCCTTTTATCTTTGCCTTCTCATTGCCTATCCAGGTGTGCCGACATTAAGAACTATGTACCCTGGTATTAACATGTAATTGTTAAATACTAACTCTTTTTTTTTACTTAATTTAACTTACTTGAGCTATGATAAAGCGAACATACGATAGTACCAAATAAAATGATAGGATATTGCTCTGGTACCAACTGTGACGTCCTGCCTTTTTAGATTATCACTAAACTTGCTTAAACATTATTTTTTGACTTATTTCTTCCTTACTAGTAAGAAAAATACTGAGTACGATTTTTGTTGTAATAAAAATTGAGACATGACTCAAAACTTAACTTTAAAATCATTCAAAACGTTTCTTTTTTTTTTTTTTGCCTCTCTCTCCTTAAGAATGACTCGTCGTCTAGGTTTGTGATTGTTTATACAAGTTTGGCAGCGATGTTGCCGAGGGTGGCCACTGGTGTGGCCGACAGGTTTGGGTGACGGCTTGCAGGAGTATAATTTTGTGTTATTGGAGGTAGGAGTATATTTCTTCCTTACTAGAAAGAAAAATACTAAGTACGATTTTTGTTGCAATAAAAATTGAGACATGACTCAAAACTTAACTTTAAAATCATTCAAAACGTTTCTTTTTTTTTGCCTCTTTCTCCTTAAGAATGACTCGTTGTTTAGGTTTGTGATTGTTTATACAAGTTTGGCAGCGTTGTTGCCAGGGGTGGCCACTGGTGTGGGCGGCAGGTTTAGGTGACGGCTTGCAGGAGTATAATTTTGTTATTGGAGTTTGGTTTAGGGTTATGGATTCGGTACTTGTGCTTTTGCTAGTTATAAAAAAAAGGGTTTTGAAGCTTTTAAAATTGAGTTTATGGTGTTTGGTTTAATACGGGGAAGAAGAAGAAGGAAATCAAAGGAAGAAGATAATGAATTTGTTTTTTGTTTTTTGGTTGTTTGTTTTACAGATTTTTTTTATATTTTTTAATACATTTGTGTTTTAATTTTTATTAATTTATGTATTAATTATTTTAAAGGGTATATTAGTAATTTCAATTAAAAAAAGTTTAGTAATTTATTTTTTCCTTAAAATTAACAACTAAATACTAAATTGCATTTTTTAAAAAAAAATTACACCCAATTAATTAAGAAAATTATGAATCAAATTATAACTTAAAAAAAAAATAAATAGAAAACAACCTACCTATCTATCCTGAACAGAATTACAAAATATAACAGGAGGGTTGGAATCGGTGAGTAAGCGGGTAACAATAACATCAGGCTTAAATTTTCTCGTTGAAGTAGATGGTCACGTTGGTAGGAACTTCGGTGCCACTCTTATTGAATTTGAATTATAATTCGGTGATCTTTTTATTTCACTTTTCTTGTTGCTTTTGATTCATGCCACCTGTTTGATGAAAGTCCTCAGAAGCCATCTTTGTTGTTTTGCTGTGTCTACTTCATATTGGATTGTCCAATTCAATCTTACATCTTATGGCGTTAATCAATATTTAAACTAATTTTTGTGTTGCTGCTTTTTTTTTTTGGTCAATTCTAGACCGAGTGAGTGTGACTCTGAATCCTGAAGCTTGACAGGTGCGGTCGTGTGAAAAGTAGAAACCTTTAAGCTTGGTAAGTGGTGTCCAATTGGCTCCAATTACTTTGTTTCTCGGATTCAATCCACAATTTTCAATTTGAGCTGGTTTTGCAAAATCGGAACTAGACAAACTACTTGAAAAATGATATCTTTTTCCTCATCTTTTAGCAAAGTCGAGAAGGGAAAAAACATGGCTGAGAGACAAGGACTTGATCAGCAGCACCAAGCCGATGCGCCAGTGCAGTCGGGAGGGGCTCCTAAGGAAGACATGATTGCTTGTCTCATGGCGTTAGAGGCTTCTTTGCTTCCGTGCTTGCCTGCAAGAGAGCTCCAGGCAATCGACCGTTCTCCACATCCGTCTCACCAGAGTTCGTAACCCTACAATCTCTGCTCATTTGTATTCTTCCTTTTTTTTTTTTTAATTAATTTTTCAATTATCGAGCTTTGTGGTTGAATCTTAGTGACAAAGGAGCAAAAAATGTATGTTTAATTGTGATAAATGTGTGGCAATACTCTGGTTTGATTCTCCTATAAGTTGGAACCCTAATTGTGTTGAAATTGCATGAGTTTAATATTGGTATCTCGAATTTTGTGATATTTTTCACTTTTCGCCTGAAGATTTTGAGTGGGTGCCACTGAAGAGGCTAAGATAATTATTTGGATTATCTCGGATTAGTGTAATGCAAGTAATTGGAAATTGAGCAGTGAATATTGAGAGTCTCTAGAGTAAGGATTCTAAGAAAACAAAGACTTTTTTGATAACGTTGTTCCAATGCACTTTTAATAGAACCGTCAAGTCAAAGTTGCTTCTATGGAATTGTGGACGATTTTTTCCCCCTCCAAATAGTAATTGCTGGCTATTAAAATTCTTTTTTAAGTCTCGAGAATGTTGAGGCTTAATGAACAACCTGATTTTTAGTTAAATTGGGATCAATCTTAACTTTACTTTGTCATACTTTGTCAGTGTTTAATATCAGATGACCACCTCTTGTGCTTTTATTTAACTGCTTTAGAATTAAAGAAAGCGCTGTCGGTTCCATCCGATGTCCTGCAATTTTTCAAGATAAGACGCCGTTGAGTGATTAAATTAGCTGTGATTTTGCTCAAACTATGCTGTAGGTTATACTTACACAGGGGGTCTTAATTGTCCTAGAACAGTAATGTCGGTTGTTTTGTATACATATTGGGACTGTCTATCTTGTGCTATTCTTCAGTTGATGTGGAAAGACATGCCAGAGATTTTATGGAGGCTGCCAAAAAGCTTCAGCTGTATTTCATTGGTCTTCAACGTGAGGATCGACCAAACAAGGCTGAAACGCTGAGAAAGGTAGTCACCATCATCGTGTTCTTCAACTGTTTAATGGATTCGATGCTCAATTTATCGATTTAACTTTTCGTATGCTTGCATGGTTCGCAGGAGATTGCTGCGATGGAAGAAGAGCTGAAGCACAAAACTGAGATTATCAATAAGCATGAGAAACTGATTCAAGGGTGGAGGAAGGAATTGAAAGACCAACTAGACAAACACCAAACTGAGTTGGAGAGGGTGTAGCTGATTGCCAACAGGCATAATCCAATATGTTGTATCATTTGCTGACAGACATCTTGATGTCTATTTGCGATGTTAAGTTCTCTCCTTTAACTTAATCATTAATGTTTGCAGCAAAATATAAAGAACTTAATCATGACTTTTGCAACTTATTTACGACATACTTTTTTTTTGGCTAAATAAATTTACTACATGTTTTTACACTACAGTTTGTACAACTTGTAAAATATTTTGTTCAGTATTGCTTCAATCCAATATGGCAAGCCAATTTGTTAGGTTAGCCAGCTTCACTTCATTAGCAGTAATCATTTGCTGCTTTTGTGCAATGTAAGAGTCCAAATTAGAACGGTCTGGTTTACTTTGATATGAAAATTAGGTTTCAATTTTTCACAAGGATGATATCTTTGAAGTTTTAGATTCTCTAAAAGTGGTATTTCTTTGATTCACAAGTCTACAAAACAACCTTTAAAAAAAAGGTCTACAAGACAGTAACTTCTCAGCACTCCCGTCGGATATCTTGTCTGGGACTTGTATGAGAGAGTAAAAATTCGAACACGAACAAACTTTATTTTGTAACCAAAGAAAAAAGCCACATACACCAAACTTTTAAACTTTAATTTATATTCTTAACAATAATATTAGTGGCTGTTTGGCTGAGTGGTAGAAACCACTTAGTTATGAACAGTGTAAAGATCTTACATGCTACAATAACAATAAAAAAATTACTGCAGTATAAAACTCTCACATGCTACAGTAAAAGTGATTCTAACCAATGGTTTCCACTACCCTTCCAAACACCCTCTAGTTTTTGCTCATGAAAATAGTGATTGTAGAGTTAGTCTAACAATAAATCTGTACTCTGGCCTCCAATTCCAGACCTAGAGGCTGAATCTTTCCACTCAGTTTAAATAATAAAAGTGATAATGGGAAGAATAATCTTTTATTTAGCATAAAGCAATTAACTAATGGATTCCAAGAGACATCATAATACAATTTTCATTTCTAATTGTCAAAGCAGTAGTTAGTGAAGCCAAACTAACTATTCCGTTTTGCCTTTTTTGCCTAATTCACCAATTCTTTAATTAGTAGGGTGGATTAAAGCATGGGAAAACATGTTCTCCTAATACCATTGATAGAATTACACGTTAATGCAAAATATACGACACCGTAAAGAGACATGATAATATTCAAGTTACGACCAAAGCTCGTAGTTTATAAAGATATCAAAACAACAGAGATGCTTTGTCAACTATTTCTTTGCATAGGTGATTAACATTGCGTTCTGCGGTGAAACCTTGAAACCTTGCAGACCCTGCATTGCCACTGTTGACTGCATCTCATCTCCATACTCCACAAAGGCTATACCGGGCTTTGTCTCCACCATTCGAACCTCCTTAAAACCAGGGAATTGGCAGAAGAGCATTTGCAGCATCATGGGTGTTGCGTCCTGCGGAAGATTCTGAACAAACAGTATGTTGTTTGGTGGAGCAGGTGCCTCCGGTGCGACAGACTTTACGCCACCCGGATAAGGTATTTGTGAAAGCTGCATCATATCACACAGCGTAATGCAATGATGGTGCAAGGATATATTGTTCATCAATTAATTCATGAAAATTTGAAAAGCTAGTGTAAAACCAAAGAACAAGCAAGACAAACATAATACTATGAGAAAGGAAGTTAACTTTAGAATCAGTTTTATTAAGAAACCGAAAAGGTGATCCAAAGAAAACAGAGAAGATGCTTACTGGAGGTGTTACACCGTATGCACCAGCATAAGCAGGATTCAGACCCATTACGGCTTGATTAGCATCAACTTGGTCTTTCCGCTTCTTTCCTGACAAATAAGAAAATGAAAGATAGCATGTTAGTAAAATTCTTGACATTTTTAAGCTAAATTTTATATCTTCCAGTATACTGTCATAACGAGCAATGTCATAAAATATCTTTAACCTATGAAAGTCACGGTGTGTATTTTAACAAGAAATAATATTGCACCTGGCTAACATGCTAATAATATACTGTCAGACTCTGATGTAACAAACAATCGCAAATTTTTTGGTTCTCAAAAGAGGTATATATTAAAGACTAAAATGCATGCACATATGGATAGGTCATATGAATAATTGGCACTAATAAATTGCTCGACATTGAGATTCTATGGCAGAGAATGAGCTGAGCTAACAAAAAGGGACACACACAAACATTACACATGCATATAAGCATAGACAAAGAGATGGTGGAAATTCTCACCCCTTTCTTCATGCCTCTTTCGTTTCTCTCGCGGAACAAAAGTGCCATCAGCCTTTGCTATTATATCTGATTTTGTCTTCGCGTATTGTATTCTCTGTTTCGTATCAATAAAGCAAGACAAATCATATGTGAGCAAAAAAAAAAAAAAAAAACAGCAACCATTACCCCAACTCTGATACGATTCGCAAGTTATGTGACAAGTAGCGCTAAAATCAAAACACAGACATACAATAATGAATTAATCCAAAACAAAAATCAACAATCATGCAAAAACAAGCTCAAGAAGATAATCAGCATTGCAAAACAGGAAATTTAACATGCTAAATGCCAAGCAATTAAGTTTCATGGATAAAAACCGCCACACAACATTTCAGAAAAATGAACGGGAGGAAGCAACATGAGATCTATTAAAAGCTACTGTCTAAACAAATGTGAACAATGGGACTAATTTTTCCATATGGTTATTGTTAAGTTACGAAGCCTAATTATTTTCTTGACGAAGAGACTGCACATGGATAGTAATGAATTATTACAGGGGATGAAAGTGAACTAGCTCTCTTGAGGTGAACCACTATAACTCTTGTTTGTTTGCTTTCATTACGAAATTTTATAAATAGTAAAGAACTAGGGGCGTCTAATTCTCAAAAGTTAAAAGGTTAAACACTAAACCCTAACTTAAACCCATCCCAGCTTTAGTGGCAGAATTTAAGCATTTTACAAATAAAAGCTTTCAAATCTCACAAATGGGCTAGCCAAGTCCCTCTAGTGAACAAATAAACCCCAGTAGAACACGAAAAGTGCTATCTTTACAACTAAATAACCCCAAATACAAATAGAAAAATGAAAAACATTAATTTGTTGTTAAAATTCACATATCAACAAAAACAAACAATTGGGCATAAAAGCTAGAAAAGGAAAAATGGGGCGTACCATAGGCTTGTCATAGAAGGGGAAGTCCTGCATTTGGCGAAGAGCATTGGCGGCGGAAGAGACGTCCTGGAAGACGACCCATGCCTGGCCTTTGTGCTTGAGAGTCTTGAAGGCTAAAACATCCAGAATCTTCCCGAACTGAGAGAATACCGCGTGAAGCGACTTCTTCAGCTCTGTTTGATTAGCCGAAACAAAACATTTGATTTCAGAAAACAATAAACAAAATTACAAAGAGGATAGATGTTGATAAGTAAGCGGGTACCGTCGAGCTTGATTTTCTCGTTCAGGTTGTTGATGTAGATGGTCACGTTGGGAGGGATTTCGGTGCCGGTGTTTGTCTCCGCCATTTCTCTCTCTCTCTCTTGTGTGCTGAAATTGAATTCTCAGTCGGTGAGATTTGGATATCCAGGTCAGGAGACTTTGGGAAGTTGAAATCCAGTTGCAGGGTTTAAGTGAGATTTGCCTAATTACACGATTACCTGCAAAGGTGGGTCAATTTTGGGGAGAAAAAAAAAAAATTACGTTATGTGTTCAGGTTATGAAATTAAAATTTAATATAATATTTAAAAATCTTAAAAATATAGTAATTATTTTAATAATATTACAATTATATTATATAATTATATATAAATAATTTTAATAATATTATTATGAGATATTTATAAAATTTTTATAAATTAAAATAATATAATTTAATAAACATAATTAGATTAATTATCTCGTTAATTCAAATATGTAAAGCCCATTCTTTTGTTGTTGTTCAATAGGCGAGTCTGGGCGGCTGTGTCTTGCGGGCTGTGGTGTGCCCCTATTTGGGCTTTATTGGAGTTGTCAATTTCAGCCGGGCCATATCGTGGCCCAAAGATTTTGATGCTGTTCGACGACTGGGCCCTGACCTCACAGTCAGCTTGGGCTGAGCCTCGTTTGCCATAAAATTTGCCCTAACAAAAAAATATTTGGAGAAATATCATGATGCCACGTCAATTTATTTAGGGCACTTCCCAACTTACCTCATCTCCTAAAATTGAAAACAGACCCTAGACTAATTTGTAGTATTTTAGTCTATATAATCACTCTTTTTTCAATCATTGTGGTAGAAAGTGCAGGAGTTTTGTTAGTTATAGTATAATTCAATCTACACTAATTAATGACGTTTCGTCTAATTATCTCTAGTTTTCAATCTAAATGAAGATTCAGATTGGATTGCCACGCATAGTTTTTTTATGTTTTATTATTTCTACAGAAAAAATCGGCCCGATCATGGCTCACCTAGGGCTGGCAATTTTTGGTACTGCACGACGACTACAAAAATGACACAAGCTAAACAGGTTTGGACCACAAGGTTAATTATTTAGGTCATAAATAGGTTTGTGCGAATAACACAAAAATAAACGAGCTAGATTTATTATACATGCATGTTAAAAATATTGAACAGGACCTTAGGGATTTTATCTTCCTATAATCGACACAAACTTCTAAACAACAGTTTTAGTATTTATTAAAAATTGAAACACCAAATCACAGCCAATACCACCCGATATCCTTTCTAAAAGAAACAAAAATAAAAAATAATAATAAAAAAAATACCATATGCTCGGGTCATATTATTGGAGTATTTCTTTCATAAGGAATTTTATTGGTAGAGCTCATCCTTGCCATGAGAGCTCAGAGTTCTATTTCTGACCTTTAAATTTAATCATAACTTTTTATTTTCTGCATAATTAATAGCTGAAAGATAGACCATACTTACTGACAAATTACTTTTAAAGCACCCGCAGGAGAAATCATCATATTATTAACTGAAGAACAAACCCCCTTCTCTAAATATTTACGCATAAAACAAATTAATGGTAATTCTGACGTAATGAAGCACTTGGCGTATATTCATGGGGTCATTGACCGTCTTCAGTCAACAAATTCTCCATATATCTAGAAAATTTAGAAAAGACAACCGGCATTCGAAGTCGTAAGAAAACTCATCCAAATGCTGCATTTCAGAGTACACATGAGTTCCATATTTTACTTTTATTTCTTTTCCTTTGATTCCGTTTCTAGAAAAGAACAAGAAACCTTTTTTAGGAAAAAAGAAAAAAGAAAAAAGAAGGAAGAACAAGAAATACGCATGTACGATGAGATTATATTGCTTCCGCTTGAAATTTTAATTATAATTGTCGTTTTAAGTTTAAAAATTACAACATGTAAAAGTTTTATATTACAGTAATTTTTAACTTTTTATTGTAACTGTTGAAAGTTTTATATTATTTACAATTAGTCGAAATTGAAATTCTAAACCCCGTTATAAGTTAAAATAATACAAATTTATAACTTTTCAAGGTCATGAATTGGTTGACTGACGAAGGAAATGGTAAACTAGGTTACCCGTTGTTTTGACCAATAATGTCATCATATGATATCATTATATATGGTCTCGCAAGTAATATTTGATATATGCAATAATATTGAATCAAAATTTGGCCGCAATTTCCACGGTTTGAAGAAATGAAATAGACGTTGAAATAAACAGAATATTATACCACACACACAAGCCATATGTTCACAATATATAATAGAGAAAAGTCGTTAAAATATGTGTAATCATAGCCTATAATATAATGGACTTTTCACGGTGTAATATGTCTATGTACATTTTTCTAATGACACTTTATAAACAAGGCTGTCTTAGCCACAAATATATTCAATGACAAACGACGAGAATAATAAAATAAAATAAAACAAAAGAAAAAAAAATCCACAAGCAGAGTTGTAAATCTAGTGGCGGGTAATCGGCTTAGGTTTGTGTTTCATCATGGCATCTCATAATATATATATATATAGAGAGAGAGAGAGAGAGAGAGAGAGACTAACACACACAACTTATAAGTGCTGAGGCTTCTCAGTTGTCCATTGAACTTTGCGCAGAAGATAAGGCATTGCAGAGCGGAGGCACAGCAATGAGCTTCTGTGAGCTTCTTCACTCTCTGTTGCTATGTACCCTTTTGGCTTAAAGATATGTATACCTTTTACAAGTGGAAGAGAAAAGATCTTTTGTTTGTGGCGGTGGTCCGGCGTAGAAGAAACCAAGACACAATAACGGACAAAATAGTAATATTATAACAACAATATTATCAATAATAAAAAAATTGGAGCATATCTATAATATAATTGACATGTGTACGAGAAAAGCTTTTGGTTGGGGGAGCATCTCCCATGACCTGTGACCGAAAGCGAAGCATAACAGCCTGTAGTGCACGTTCGCGTGGCGGTCGCCACTTGTTTTTAAATTATAAATGGTAGTTTCTTGTTTCCCTTTTCAAGAAACCTCTCTGCCACTAGTTCTTCTTGTTCTCCTTAAAGAAAGATAAATAAAGAGCTCTCACGGCAGGATAGGTTTTTTCTTTTTAACATGTAGGCTACAGTTTAAAAAATATACTACATATTATATTAAAATATATAGTTTTATAAATAACGAGATTATAATCTTATAAGTGTGAAAAGAATTTACTGCTAATCTAACATCTACGTTAAAAATTTACCATGTGTGACACATGATACTTTTAGTCATAAATTAAACTATTAAAAAATTAATCTAACCGTTAAAATAACAGTATTGACTAATTATAAGATGAATATGCATTGTACCAGGTTTTACCGATAAATAAATAAAAGGAAACTAAAAAGTAGGGTGAATTTTGTGGCAGGTCGAGAGACAAGCTCTCCATAGTCCATAGTGAATTCTTAATTTTGATGGTTTATGTGCTAGCTGATTCTAGAGATATATATCTTTTTACGCCATTTGTTTTAAGTTAATTCAAAAACTTTTTTTTTTGTTTTCGATCTTATTGAATATATATCTTCAGATTAATTTAATATACAAATCCATATCTTATCTTAGTCAATAGTTGATTTTAACTTTTAAAATTGTAACGCCCCTATATGGGGGTTAACAGTTTTTAATGAGATAAAATAAAAATAAATAATAAAAGTAAAACCTTAAAAATAAAATTTGCCCGGGACTTAAATGAAAACTCTCAACTCAAAAATAAAAATATAAACGATAAATAAACCACAGTTTTAATGTAGCACCTTAAATTTAATAATATAAACTGTTGTCATCATCATTTTAACCCTCAACACATTGTAATACAGTCACAGAAAGTAACAATTGATGCTTACATTATCATGAAGAACATTCTCAACAATTGAAGCAGTCCCAATGTAATATAGCTACATCACTTCCTCAACTATATTTCTCGTAGCCACCTCACACTTAGTGAGTCCTGAAAAGATAAAAATATAAGGGTATGAGCAACACTATGCTCAGTAGAGAAAGCCATTACTCACCTTTAGGTTTTTATCATTACCACATTAAAACCTGCATGGTTAGTAAGTCACATCATATTTCAGATTATGAGGTTTATTATGATCATATCTTATGGATACCGTAGTTAATCATTACCAAGTGTCATAATTACACATTTATACAAATATTACCAATCATCATTGTTCCTAGGTATCCATGCTAAATTGAGTATCACTCAACTCATCGAAACCCAAATGGGCGCACTTGATCACCCTATAAGCATTCCAAGGGTGTTCCGGTGAGGGGACATCAAGCCCCGAGTCCTCACCAAATCGATTCCTGTACAGTATGTTCTGGGACTTTCAACCCAAGGAAGCGTCATCGCCTTCCCCCTATTTTACCTTTTAGGGTATTCATGCCCAAGGACGTAACCGTCGCCCTCTTCATGTCTCACAATTTCTCTATATTGAATCATTATCAATAGAGTTAGTTTTCCTAACCATGCTTCTCAATTTATAACATGTGTCAATTCATTATGTTCCTCGCCGTACAATACAAGACGAGTCCATGTCATAGTTTCATATGTGATAATCATATAATATCAGTTCAACATAGATATATATATATTGCGGCAAAACAATCAATTTTAATTCTATAAAAACCTCACAAAAGATGAGTAATAGAATCCCTACCTTTTAAGCTTATCAACAGTCTCTTAATCCTGGAATCAATTAACGTTAGCTCCATACTCCCTTGATCCTAAGGCGTGCATAAGGACAATTAAAACTAAAGCACAACATACAACTACATTCATAAAATTTATTTTAATTTAATCTTAGAATTTCAAGAAATAACCACTGCCCATAGAGGTATTATAAAGTTTAACAATATAAATTTTCTGTCTAGGGCATATACACTTAGACTTCATACATATGCTCCAAAATAGTAACAAACATATACTTAGGTTTAAGAACGCAAATTTGAATAATCCTTTAGTATAAAAGAAAATTTATAAATGAAAGACTAAATTTGTTCATAAGATTCTAACCTCGGATTATGGTTAGTTGGAAGCTTGAAATGGCTTCAAAACAGGTTCCTTTACTTCGGTATGACTGAAATTCTTGCTCAAATGGAGGTGATGGTGGCTGATTTTTATGGCTGCCTTGAAGAAGTTCTCTAAGTATTTTGCTTCAGTAAAGAAATATGAAGAAGAGTGTGGGAACCGTGGAAGAGAAAGGAAGAAAAGATGAAGTCTTTGAAGAGAAGTGATGGAAACAATTATAGAGGAGACATGTTGAAGCATGTCACGGAGGAAATAAAGAAAATGAGGGTCAAGAGTAGTTGGAAAAGATATCTTTATGTCTCATCTAAAGACTTTAACACACATAATGCCAATATGACATTTTTGAGATTTATTAGAAGTTCTAAGGCTTTTTAGTAATCATACTAAATAAATATAGGAGAATTTTAGAAAATTTAAAAATAGATAAAAATAAATATTATAAAATAAATTTAAATGAAGCAATTTTTTTATACATTAAAAATTAATTTAATTACCTCAATACCCGTTAGGAGAATAACGGGTGTCACAGCTCTACCCCCCTTAAAGAAATTTCGTCCTCGAAATTTCAATTCTAGTAATACTAGTAAAAATTATGATTCCACTATGATTCCAATTCTGAGTCTAAACCGTTAATGTTCTTTGTCCTCCAAATTTAAGTTATCGTAACTCCACTTATTTACTTGCATAATAAATCTTACTCTAAATTCTAAATCCCTCAATGAGAGTATTTCTGACAAGTTTCAACTTGTAACACCGTATAATAGTCTAAGAATCTGATCAGGCATACATATTGACCATACCATGATTCCAGTCCTTCATTGTCCATGGACTGTGATTTACAATCACATTTAAGGAGATTGCCAGAGAAATTTTATATACTTCATCTTTAGGTTCCTTTTCCTTTTTGAGTAAGGAAAAGTCAAATATATTTGATTTCATACCTCAACTAATAAACTAGAACATAATCATAAAACATATATCACAAACACTTTTATTCAAAACTATACATTAAACTTATTCATAGAGATATTAAACAGAATCTCAGAGTTGCAAACTACCCGACATATTTTTCATTAAACAGCTATCCTCATGACACAAACATTCAACCCAAATACTATACTCATATTTCATATGGAATATCCCCATAACTGACTCTGGTACTTCCACATAATATTAACAGAATATTACACATTACAAACATAATACGGATACGTTTCGAGAGTACAAGGCACTCCGTATACCAGCTATCCATATCATGCATGCTTATAGGATACAAAAACATCGATAAACAAAAGATCGGACCTTAAGAAGGATGCGTTTCGAGAGCATCAAGTACTCCGTATCCAGCCATCCCGGCATTAGGCTCAATGAATCTAAAAGATTGAACAACGACGTACCACAAGAAACACAGAATACAAGGTAAACGGTTATTCGTAACACACGAAATACGGACACACATGCCTACATGCCAAAGATAAAACAAAAAGATTACAGATGGAGATTCAAATCAATTGGCCGCTCCCGGCTTTCCCTTTCCCATTCAAGCTTGGATGTTGCAGTGTCGGATTCTGGATGTATGATTTGCATTTTATCTATCAATTCCTCAGCTGTTGAAGCAGTGACAAAGATTTGTCTCTCCGATTCTGTAGTGATGTTTTCTTCCACAGCGTAATCTAGAAATTTCAAAAGACCGTCATAAAAACCCTTTACGTTCAACAGTCCCAAAGGTTTGGAATAAAAGCCCAACAATTGCCCACAAGCAACTATAAATATTTCCTCAAGAGTACCTAGACCACCAGGTAATGCTATAAAAGCATCAGAATTATAGATTATGTCTTTAAAATTTTTAGGGATACTCCTGACTCCTTCTCCCTTACCTATGGCTTCCTTACAAAGGTTTCCTTCAACTAGAATATGAGGCCAAATTCTTACATCAGTAGCGTCGCTAGACCTAGCTGCTAGTGTCATATTTACCATCATTTTTATACTACCACCCCCATAGATTATGTTAATCTTTTTGCGTGCTAGGACTTGCCCTAAGTGATTTGCAGCTTCTAAATAAGCTTTATCTTTTCCAAGGCTGGAACCACAAAAGACACAGACATTCTTTATTTTCTTCGTGGACTGGGAAGTAGACATATTTGGTTTATAGAAGTGGTTGCTTAATGTCTGCTCCACTTAGACTTCGGGTTCTATATGAGATTTTAAAGATGAGAAATATACAAAAAGGGCTAAAGAGATAGACGAGTAGGTAATGAAAAGGTAATCCAAAGATTTAAACAAAATCTTGTGCGGATAAGAAAGTAAGATAAGGTGATTGATAGTTTATAGAAAATCTGATTCACTTTTTGAAAAAGATTAGACTCTAATTGTATAACTTTTGACAATTGAGAACAATTCGACAGAAGACTCTCTTGACACAACTGTAGACTTTTTAACAAATATACACCAAGTCTAGAAATTTAATATAAACGACAAATACTGTAGAACTTTTGAAATTTGAGACACAAATCTTGAAATATCTGGATAAGCTTTTCAAAATTCAAACATATTACTGTACCGTATGTAACGTGTCTGATAAGATAATATATTTTATTATATATATATTTAAGAAAATCATAAATTAAATAAGATATTAACACTTACTGTATCAATCTAATAATCACAATTATTTCAAACACAAAAGCAAATATTCTGAGTAAAAGAAAAACACAAACTGTTGAACATCAGCTAAAACTGCTTCAAATAAGTAAAGACTAAATAACCTTTATAGAGCGATGACTTATTCCCCATCCAGTTTTCTTATGGCTTGACAAACAGGATCTAGAAATACCATATTCCTGAGGCATTGTCTTTCTGTATAAAATTTAGGCCAGAGTTTAAAAATAGCTCCTTGAACATATCCACTAGGGTGACCGTGGAGAGGAGGATGGATACTATCCAAGTTCTCCTTTGAAAGTCCATTCCTACAAAACCTTATTTTATCCTCTCTATTCGTAGACATATAACCAGGTGAAGTACATTTACCGTTACAATTTTGTCTTCCACATTTGTTACAAGTGACCACGATGGCACGAGCTCTTCTTTTCATTGCACTACGACTGGTACCTGTTCCTGGTAAACCGACATCTTGACTGAAGTCACTCGGACGGATTTTCCCCTCTATTAACATTCTCACATCACAAGGGATACCAAAACGCATAAGAATCCACAACCGAGTAATTCTAGCCTTGTATTTCTTTCTGAGAATCTTTTGGGAGAGTGATGGGAAATACTTTCTCAGGTGTTGGTACTTTGGGTCCATGATGAGATGAAAGAAGAGTAAATAGAAAGGAAAAATTAAGATAGTAAATTGCAGAATCCTAGAATTCCTTCTTCTTTTAGAGAAAAAGAAGAATTTCTAATGAAAAAGAAGAGGATTTGCGATTTAGAGAGAAAATAACAAATTAAGAGAGAAAAAGTGAACTCGGAGAAATAAGCTCCTATGCACAGTAAACGTATTTGTAAACATTAATTAAACCACTGTATATGACACGTATAGAGACCACGTGGGAGAGACAGTGTGAATCAAACTGATTTAGGATTTAAACTAGGCCCAAATGTTCTTAGTTGAAAATGGTCAGGTTGTTTCGGGCCTTAACACATTTAGAACGAGTTAAATAACAAACATAAAATTGAAAACCAATTTGTATAAATCTTAAACCCAATTTAAAGCCCACTATAGATAAAGTTAACTATGAACAACAAATCTAATTTAACGACAACAAGGATCTTCCTGAATGATATTTAAAATCATTTCATAACAACATAATCTTCCAGCAACTCAAATAATTTTGTTTTAATCAAAACCTTATTGAACAATGCATACACCCATATGTTATTCCTAATACTCAACATCTATCAATGGATTCATCATCATTACTACCAAGGGTTTAGAATGCGACTAACCTTGAAATCAATACGATTTACGTCTTTCAACGTAGACCATATCAATGAACAAAGACACTTGATGTTACTACTTAAGAACATCTATAATCCCCATAATTCTACTCATACAATATATAATTTCCTCATATAACAAAACCTTAGGTAACCAAAAGATTCACTGATACACTTAAATACAATGTACGTAACGAAATATTCCAATTTTGAGATTCATGCATTCTAGACTTTACACAGTCTCAACAGACCAAAAGTCTAACATTTATCTCTCTCAAGATTCAATACCATGATTCCCAACTTATATCATATTCCTCAAATATATAGAACTTTTAAGAAAAGACATTGACACTTATGTGCTCCATCGAATCCACACATAATCATTACTTAGGTTTGAATCAATTACGAAAAATTTGGCATATCTATGTCAAACTTTAAAATCAATAAATCAAGCCTTATATTTCTTATTGTTTTTCACGAGACAAAAGGCTTTTAAATCCTCGTATCTATACGAATTTCTCATCGTTTATACGAATTAGATATGCTTATAGATCCAAATATTATACGAATCTCTCATAAGCATTCTACTTATAAACTCATTCCATATAATTATCATTCCCTTATAACTATTAATACTTTCCTTCTATATAATTATTGTACTCATATAACTATTGATATTTTCATTCTATGGCCTTTCCATGTTACATCCTTCTAGACTGTATAAATCAATGTGAAGGTTCATTTTGATGATGACAATAAAAATTCAGCTTCAAAACCATCTCAAAAATATATTTTTTTAAAGTGGTGCTACACTCCCTAGGTTAACCGAACCTAGGCTCTGATACCAAAAATTCTGTAACGCCCCTATATGGGGGTTAACAGTTTTTAATGAGATAAAATAAAAATAAATAATAAAAGTAAAACCTTAAAAATAAAATTTGCCCTGGACTTAAATGAAAACTCTCAACTCAAAAATAAAAATATAAACGATAAATAAACCACAGTTTTAATGTAGCACCTTAAATTTAATAATATAAACTGTTGTCATCATCATTTTAACCCTCAACACATTGTAATACAGTCACAGAAAGTAACAATTGATGCTTACATTATCATGAAGAACATTCTCAACAATTGAAGCAGTCCCAATGTAATATAGCTACATCACTTCCTCAACTATATTTCTCGTAGCCACCTCACACTTAGTGAGTCCTGAAAAGATAAAAATATAAGGGTATGAGCAACACTATGCTCAGTAGAGAAAGCCATTACTCACCTTTAGGTTTTTATCATTACCACATTAAAACCTGCATGGTTAGTAAGTCACATCATATTTCAGATTATGAGGTTTATTATGATCATATCTTATGGATACCGTAGTTAATCATTACCAAGTGTCATAATTACACATTTATACAAATATTACCAATCATCATTGTTCCTAGGTATCCATGCTAAATTGAGTATCACTCAACTCATCGAAACCCAAATGGGCGCACTTGATCACCCTATAAGCATTCCAAGGGTGTTCCGGTGAGGGGACATCAAGCCCCGAGTCCTCACCAAATCGATTCCTGTACAGTATGTTCTGGGACTTTCAACCCAAGGAAGCGTCATCGCCTTCCCCCTATTTTACCTTTTAGGGTATTCATGCCCAAGGACGTAACCGTCGCCCTCTTCATGTCTCACAATTTCTCTATATTGAATCATTATCAATAGAGTTAGTTTTCCTAACCATGCTTCTCAATTTATAACATGTGTCAATTCATTATGTTCCTCGCCGTACAATACAAGACGAGTCCATGTCATAGTTTCATATGTGATAATCATATAATATCAGTTCAACATAGATATATATATATTGCGGCAAAACAATCAATTTTAATTCTATAAAAACCTCACAAAAGATGAGTAATAGAATCCCTACCTTTTAAGCTTATCAACAGTCTCTTAATCCTGGAATCAATTAACGTTAGCTCCATACTCCCTTGATCCTAAGGCGTGCATAAGGACAATTAAAACTAAAGCACAACATACAACTACATTCATAAAATTTATTTTAATTTAATCTTAGAATTTCAAGAAATAACCACTGCCCATAGAGGTATTATAAAGTTTAACAATATAAATTTTCTGTCTAGGGCATATACACTTAGACTTCATACATATGCTCCAAAATAGTAACAAACATATACTTAGGTTTAAGAACGCAAATTTGAATAATCCTTTAGTATAAAAGAAAATTTATAAATGAAAGACTAAATTTGTTCATAAGATTCTAACCTCGGATTATGGTTAGTTGGAAGCTTGAAATGGCTTCAAAACAGGTTCCTTTACTTCGGTATGACTGAAATTCTTGCTCAAATGGAGGTGATGGTGGCTGATTTTTATGGCTGCCTTGAAGAAGTTCTCTAAGTATTTTGCTTCAGTAAAGAAATATGAAGAAGAGTGTGGGAACCGTGGAAGAGAAAGGAAGAAAAGATGAAGTCTTTGAAGAGAAGTGATGGAAACAATTATAGAGGAGACATGTTGAAGCATGTCACGGAGGAAATAAAGAAAATGAGGGTCAAGAGTAGTTGGAAAAGATATCTTTATGTCTCATCTAAAGACTTTAACACACATAATGCCAATATGACATTTTTGAGATTTATTAGAAGTTCTAAGGCTTTTTAGTAATCATACTAAATAAATATAGGAGAATTTTAGAAAATTTAAAAATAGATAAAAATAAATATTATAAAATAAATTTAAATGAAGCAATTTTTTTATACATTAAAAATTAATTTAATTACCTCAATACCCGTTAGGAGAATAACGGGTGTCACAAAAATAATCAAATATTCTTAAGTAAAAGAGAAAAAAAGTAAAACTTTGAAAAAATAAAAAGAAAACAAAAATAAAATACACAAAACACGTATTTTTAAAGGAAAAAACCTTTAGTATAATGTATTATTAATTATTGAAGTTATCTTATTTTTTAATTTGAGGATATTTTGGACAATTTTTTTAGGTCAAAATTGAAGATTAAAAATATATAAATTTGTATAATAAATCTAATATGAAAGTATAAATTTTATAAAATCAAAAACTAAAAGTATATTATTTGAATAAACATATAATACATGGTATAAAGAAGTAAATAATTCTTGATTCTATTACAACAGGAAAAATAAAGCAGCCACACTTTTTATTGACTTTGAGTCAGGTTAAGGGGAATTTTCATAAACTTAATTTTTTAAAACATTTTTGTATTATGAATTCTACACATGTTTAAATATATGACAACTTAAACATGTAATGTAACATAATTTTTTTTAAATAACATAAATAAACACATTTTTAAATGTATGGAGTAGCAATTAATTTTCTCTTAAATTAATCCTCTAAAGAGCTTGTGCGGTAAACTAATCTTGGTTCGTTTTTATTTTTTTATTTTCTATTTTTGGTTAATAGCTGATACTCAGTACCCTTTTTATTTTTTATATTTATTTTTCCTCGGAAACTATCCTTGCTACTCGAAAGTAAAAAGTAAGATGTACTAAAAATCTAATGTGCTTTTTTTGCCCTTTTGTCGAATTCACGTGCTTCCAAAACGCTTTTCTTTGATTAAAAAGGAAACAGCATTTCTTCCTCATTAAACTCCCCAAGCCCCTCATGTTTGGTAAAGAAGAAAAGGAAGATAAAAAAAATAAAAATAATAAAGGGAGGGATTTAAAAATAGTTAAAGGGGATGTTGGCTATTTTGGTAAAGAGAAAATTGAGAGTGAAAGAAGTTTTGAATTTATGAGGGCTCACTATGTTTTAATACTTGCAATTTTAGAAGGTAAACAAAGGAGAAAATATTTGACCAAACAAATAACACATTAAATAAATATTTTTATCTAATTGAATTTTTTTTTACAACTAATTTAAGAATTTATAAGGTGTTATAGAAAAATGAATTGAACTTATTAAATAAGTTCAAATGTTACGTCATGTTAAAGCTTTATATTATAATATATTTTGTTTTACTTTATAACATATAAAAGTTTTATACTATAAAACGGTTCAAATTGATGTTCTAAACTCGAGGTTGGATATTTTTTTAATCAAGAAATATAAAAAAGAAAAACTCCCTGCTAAATCTTGGCATCTTTGCCAACTGGTGTAAAATGAGTATATTTTAGCAGTAGAAACAATTATGGATTCAAAAAACTTGTAAAACATATCTCTTTTTGTCATTATAATATATTGACTTAGTCATATTAACAATAATAAATTAGCAAAATTTGTAAAAACTCACATATTATTTAAACAGGCCACTGTTTTACTTTATGTATAAAAAACATACAAATTTAAGAAAAGAAACAATAATAAATTAAAAAAACGCGTTAAAATAAATATTGACCAGGTTAGTGGCTGATTTTTGACCCTGGACTTAGCTGGGGCCCTGTTGGCACTTTCGTCCTACGTGGTCACAACCTTCCGTGAATCCCGAAATTCATTCGAGAAAGTCCGCCGCCTCTTCCACACAAAATTTTTTCCACGTGGACCGTTCTGATGTCACATCACCGACGCCCCGTTATCATTATCATGTTTCTGGATTCCGCACTGGCGCGGACTTTTCCACGCTGATTACGCCGCTGAAAAGTCTTGGCCGTCGGATCAAGTTATAATCATGGAGTTGTTGATTAATGATTGTCCCCGCACTAACCCACTCAACAATTACAATAAAAAAAAAAAAACACGCGGTGAATAGGAAGGACGGTTTCGTAATTTCACTTCCGAGTGAAAAACAAAACAAAAGAAGGCAACGGCTCTTCGCAACGTGGAGCATGCGGCAGTTAACGAGTGGACCTAATTTCACGGAGTCCTCCATTTTTAACTCCTTTATTCGCGTTGCGACGTCGTTTCGGTCCAGCGTGTTGATCTCTTGTCCTCTATATAATGCCCTCATATCTTCCTGTTTCTAACTCATCATCACAATTCCCAGGAAGCCATTGTAGAGAGCTTGAGAGAGAGGGAGAGAGAGGAGGAGCGAGAAACAAGAAGAGATCGTTTCCTTCGCTGCTGTAGTGAGCCAAAAAATAAAAAGATTTCTCTTCAATCGAAGAACTCAAATATATAGCTTTCTGCAGCAGCTCGTTTGATTCTGTCTCTTTGAGTTTAAATATTTTATTTGGAAAAAAAAGAAAGAAAAATGGCTCGCTCTTTCTCAAGCTTTAAGGCTCTCACTGCTCTCGTCGTTGATGGATTCTCTACCGCAATCACCAGGTACTGAGATCTCTATGTTTTCATTCTTTTTTCTTCTTAGTTTCGAAGATTTTTCCTTTTCTTTCCTTTGTTTTCTCGCCAGCCAAGCAGATCAATCAAAACTCTATCTTTCCGTTTTTTTCCTCTTCTTTGTATCCATGTCGATATTTGAGTCTCTAAACACAACCAGCGAGTGCTGAGAATTCTTCGTCTTTTTGCTCCTCTGTTTTTAACAAAAGTTATCTTTTACTTTCGCTTGTTCTCTTTACAGCCAAGCAGATCCATTAAAAAAAAAAATTTGCCCTTTTCTTTTTCCCCGAACAAAATCCATTCTTTTCACATATCTTTTCTTTTAAAAAAAATATTACAACGTAAATTGCGCTTTGCTTTACGAAAAACTCACTTTCGGCAAAAAAAAAAAAAAAAACTTTAAAAATAATTTGATTCAAACAAAATTATTAACTTTTTTCTGTCTTAAATCATTTAGGCGTGGATACTCGGCGGCGTCGTCGTCACAAGGAGTTGTGTCAGGCGTAGCAAGAGGAGGCGCAACGGCGGCTTCTAGAAGCGTCGCGAAGAAGTCAGGCGAAAATGTTGTCGGAAGCTCCGAGAAGGTCTCGTGGGTTCCCGACCCCGTCACCGGTTACTACAGGCCGGAGAAGGGCGCTCCGGAGATCGACGTGGCTGAGCTACGCGCTATGCTCTTGAAGAAGAACTAATTAAGATTAATTAATAATTAAGAAAAGACAAAAAGTGAAAAAGAAAGGTTAAAAAAAAAGTTATTGGAAAAAAAATGGAACGGTCGTTGCCTCTGCGGGCCCTCGTTTTGTGCTAGGAATTTTGATAAATTAATTAATCCCCCAAGCACTTCTTGGCTAGAAGACATTATGTTACTCCTCTGTCTTCTGGTTGGATTATAATATTGGTGTTATATGTAACCTATTATTGTCATCGTATAATATTGTCACGAATTCTGAATTAAATTTTTAGCAATTTTTTACGGTTTTTTTTTTCAACGTTATTTGTGCAAATGGATTATCAGTTTGCTGCCAACATAGCAACCTACCACTTGCTTTCTTTTCCCTTTTTCTTTTTTATAGTTAATGGGCTAATTAGCTGATTCCTACCCTCAATAAAGGTAGTTGTTGCACTAGATGCGTCAAATTTTTCATCTAATTTTAATGTCTTAAATAATATAACATAATATAATTGATTAGATATTATTTTAGACACATAAAATTGGACATCACATGGTACAAGTCTTATGCTTCCCAATTTTCTAATTTCATTTGCCCTTAAAAAATTGTGGTTCTTTGAAATAAACGATAGACTCCAAATCTCATTTTGTTAGAAGCCCATAAGTTTCCAGGGAAGTCACTGTCTCCTCCAAAAAAATACAAAAGCATGCCGAGTCCCATACACCATTTGCCACACGGTAGTGGATGTTTACTAGATATTTAGGGTGTTTGGTAAAGTTGGTTGAAGCCAATTTCTCAGTTTAAAGTAATATGAAAGCATTACACTATAGTAACTTTTTGCCTTTTACTACAATATATGAGAACTTTATTAATTTTTTAACCAAAAAGTAGGTTCTAACTAATTTTACCCGATTTAGTTTAGGCTCGATGTGCACCAAAACCAAAAGGAAATATATTGTGTAATATTTCTAGGAACCAATTTATAAGGTCCAGGTTTCCACCTTTTCTCGTGGTTCCGGAGACACTTAACTACCAGCCAAGGAACACATGAGTTGCCGTGTCCTATTTCAGCTCCAATAAGAATTTAACAAAGAGATGGCAATGTTAGAAAAACCAATTAAAAAATGGGTTGATGCTCCATTATTAAACTAGAACCAGAACGGTGAATAATTGGAGACACAAGCAATATTCTTTAACGGAAAGGTTCCTATTATATGACTCAGAGCACTTTCATTTCATTATTGTTATAGTTTTATATGCATTATTTCGTCGTTGAGAATGATGTGAAGTGTGACCTAATTTGACTGATCATGAATCAACTCCATATTATATGTATGTTTTGGATAAGGCTTCGAATTCAAAGCAAAGATGGTTTTTGCTTTGTGGGCATTCTTTTGCCTTCTTACATGCGGTGAATTGTCCACTCTCGCACTTGTTTTTAATATTTTTGTGGTTGTCACTGCAATGACATATGCAGACTTTTGTAGATTAATGCATGCACTTGGGTAAAGTGACGTGAGGATGTATGCCGGTAATTTCAGACACAACACGCTGGCAGGATATAAAAACGACATATGATAAACGGATTTAGACCGCACATTTATTAATTGGGCCATAAATGGGTTGGCACGAATAACAAGAAAATAAACGGGCTAGATTCGTATTAACATATTTAACACGCCTTAACACGTTTAATTAAACAAGCCGTAAACGTGTCGATACGACACGACACGATTCGCTAGTTTATAATACATTGAAACTTAAAAATAAAAAATATTTGAAATATTTGTAGTAGGTTAGTATGAATTAGACATTGTGTTTTGGTTAATTTTTTTTATTCGCTTTTTTTTATTATTTTTTTTTATTTTTAGTTAACTGTGTCGTAAACGTGCCATATGTGTGTTATTATCGTGTCAATCCGTTACGGTCTGCTGAGTAATCGTGTTAATCGTGTCGTGCCGTGTTACGCACGCCATAAGCGTTTCGTGTTCGTGTTTGCATTTCTGACATGTTTATTAATCGTGTCGTGTTTGTGTTCAGCCTAAACATATCATGTTATAAATGTGCTGACACGAACACGTTTACTGCCAGCCCTACATATATATATATATATATGTGCGTAAGAAAAAAGCTTGACCTTCATTATATATATTATTATGCAAATGGCTTTATATTAGGGAAAAAAACTAATAGCTACCGTTGATTTTTCAACAGTCTAATTTATGACAAAAATAGTTTTATATTGTATGTTGTCAATTTTTTAAGTGGATGCTCGTTATATCATACTGTCAAAAAGTTAACGCATAAGTTAAAATAACAGTATTTCCTTGTAGGGCAAAATGTTTGTCTATGTACTATTGGCAAGAAAATCAACTTACATTGGCTTGAGGAGGCGTCAAAGAATGAATGGAGGATGCCATACGAAATCGGCCTTTGCACTCTACAGGAAACGCACGCAACTTGTCGTTTTCATTCTAATATATTCATCGCTTTATTGATTTGATTTGGGATGCAGATTTCAATCAAAGGAGTTTGGATTTTGGATTCGGAAGCACACAAGCGTGGCTTGACCATTCAATGAATGGACGAATACGAATATTCGATTAGGAATTTCGATCAATGAACTTTGGTTGAAATGGCTAGAAGAAAATTCAATTTGTCCTTCGTCCCCAGCTATATCCAGCGGGGAAGCTTTATTTTTTCCAATTTATGAATTTGAAAGCAACAAAAAGGTGGGAACCAATTGAAGTGAATATAGTATTAGATTCTAAACGAAATTGACGTGAAAGATCGAATCAATTGAAGTTTAGAGTGCGACGGATAAAAAAGCATTTAGTAGATTGGATAGGGACAATTGTTTGTTTTTTGGTGCTAATAAAAGTAATTGCAATGAATTTTGTTTGATCGAGGGTTCGTTTGATCCAAATTTTGAAGGGTTTTTTTTTTTTTTTTTTGAGAAACAAAATTTCAAGGTACAGATGTGTTTTTGGGGTCGTATAAGATACCAAATAATTAGGAGGGATGCCATTAAGTTTTTCTATGGAATGAATTATGTCACAAGTAAAAAAAAAAAAAAAACTCTTGCACAGTGATGAAAAAAAGTAATTGTATGGACTAAAATACTCTAAAGTAGTCTAGGGTTTGTTTTCAATTTCTCTCTTTTCTCACTCATCATCTCTCTTGTTCTCTCTCCTTCTATTCGTCTCAGCCATGGCTCGTGCTAGAGAAACCAGCACACTCACTAATCGTGCCTTCCTCGGAGATCTCCTTGTCGCTCCGCCAAAGTTGTTCCTCTATCTCCTCAGCCACTTGCTGCCTTAGACTCCTTCCTTAACTCCGGCAAGATCTAGACTGATCAACCTTGTTTCCCTTTCAAGATGCTGTTGTCGCCTGTGATCTCTGGTGACATGAACGGAGAGCTCGACGAGAGGTTGAACTCGAGCTTAGTGCTATTGTGGCTGAAGCTGAGGAGGTTGGCTTCGTGAAGTCTAGATTCATGCTCTATAATGTTTATATATATTTATCATTTACTAAATATATGTTTTTTTTAAAATAAATTTGGCATTTATAGATGAAAACAGATTTTATATCTCTCAAAATTTTTTATCTATTTCATATTAAGTCCATTTTAATGGTAAATTATGTTTGGTAAATGCTGCACTAATCATACTATAACATAAGTGCATAGGTGTATGTGTTTTTACTTGTTCTGTTTTTAGTTAATTGATAAATTATGAATTTACTATGTAAATTCTGAATTTACAAGTTGTACATAATAGACGTGTCTTAGTTAATATGAGTATGGTAAATTACGAATTTACCATGTAAATTTTTGAATTTACAAGTTGCACATTGTTAAGATAAGTGTGGTAAATGAATGTAGTCATGTTCTATTGTAAATTCCAATATCAAGAGTTAACTAATAAACTACAAATTTACTATGTAAATTCTGAATTTACAAGTTATACATAATGTACCTACCTTAGTTAAGATAAATGTGGTAAACTACGAAATTTCCATGTAAATTTTGAATTTATAAATTGCACATAGTTAAGATAAGTGTGGTAGATTTTGAATTTACTATGTAAATTTGAATTTACAGAAAATGACAATCTATCTTAATTTGTCTTAGCGGAGGGGGCAATTTGGGAAGCACACTAAATAAACTAATGTGACAGGTGACACTTTTTCAAGTAGTTTTTTTCTTGTGGAAAATTTAATCTAAGGTTCCAAAAAGTGATGTTTGTGTAAAGCTCCTATGAAATACCATTGATAAAATACCCAACGATTAAAAATCCAAATGCAAACATGTTTGTGTTTGGTATTGCTTTTCAGAAGAGTAGTGAAAGTTAGATTTAACTTTCCACTAAATAATAAATTTAAAAAAACAAAATAGGACAAAAATATTTAAATATTCAAGTAAGCAACAAAAATATCATAATGATAATTATGAAGTGTATCGAAACCTTTAGTATAAGTTTCAAAATCTTCTTGAAATATATTTTTTTAATCCATATCTTGTAGCTTGATTGTAAGCTTCTAAACGGTAACAATTCTTATAGAAGATCATGCAAACACTCAAGATCATTCAAACACACCTATAAGCAGCTTTTAAGCAACGCAAATAGACCAAATTGAAAGAATTTTTATTTTATTTGTAAAGGCAGTACATAGGTGTAGATTGATGGATGGGGCATGAAATATCATTCTACTATTAAATACTAATGCCTTATAAAAATAAAAAAAAAAATACATGTTATGCTATGCTTTTAAAATTTATCTTTATTCATGTCATACTTAGAATGCCCAGAAGTTCCTTTTTTTTAGGGGTGAATAGAAATCTTTACATTCCTACCTAGTTAAAAGCTTCTGAAACGGACGAAAAAGTCCCTCTTATAGTTGGAAATGATTGACCAAGTTTTCTTAAGTCGACGCAATAAGTTGTACACGCTGAATCCATAAGGATTCTACAGAACTACTGAATGATCCGATTGCGTCTTTGATTGAGGTGTTTGTTTGATTGATAATTCAGCTAATCAGAAATAGGGTACCGAGTTAGACTCACACACGTTTATGATCCACAAGATCATGATTTCAGTATCCATGATGAACATAGAATCTTTAAGTATTCATATTTGGGTGTACCACTACAATACTAAATCGACCAAATAAAAAAATTTGCAGTTTCTTATTCTTGGAACTAGGATGAGAAAACGTCAACAAATAGATATGAAATGTTACCAATAATAATATTCAATACTTAAAGACTGAAGTACAGATGTTTTACTGATACCGATATTTTTGTTTTCGTTGTCACAAGCACAAATCTGTCTCCACCAGAATTGAACAAAATGAAAACTTACAAAACTTGAAACCAACAAAATACTCCAAAAACCCAAATTTTGCCGTCTAGAAATGTGAAAAGAAACTCGAAAGAACAAAACATTTTTCCAAACCTCGAATACAAGTTTTCCCACAAACATACATGAATAATCAATGAACTTGATAACACCAGAAACCATGGACAAGATTAAAGTATGCATCCATCCGAGTCCAGACTAACAAACCTTCCCGATGTCGGTTTCCTCGAAGCAAAAACACTTGTGAAGAAAAAAAGAAATGCCAACTTTCTTGGCTTTGGCCTTGATGCAAGCAAATCAAATCCACTTTACAGACTAAACTCCTAATAAGGCGGACCCATATGTCGAGCCAATCTTTCTAATTTACACAAAACCCCCCATGCTACAACCACCAACTCCATACCTTAACTCTAAAATTTCGCCAGCAGCTTACTAAAGGGAGTGCTGAGCATAAAAAGTAAAAAAGTAAAAAAGAATAATGGTAGGGTCCCAACTTTTAAATTTCCATGGCATGCATTCTTTTATTGATAGGTGTTTTAATAAATTGCCAATTCAATTAATGTTAAAACTTGCATCCAACAATGGAAAGATGATAGCTCGCTTACCACATAATTGGTAAGATACAAATTGGGACCCCTAACATTACTCTCTTGTCTGTCTCCCCCCTAATATCTAACTGCCTTACAGCTCATAGATTGCTACCACAGTAACAAATTCCATCCTTGTGGACCGAAAGTTCATCCTAAAGGCTAAAACTTTCAGTTTGCTCTGAAGGCTAAAACTTTCTAAGACCACACACATTGAGTACTAAAAAGAAAGCATATGAATTGGCATTACAAAGAAGACAAAATCTACCAACAACACGAGAATATTTTTTGTATGTGGTTGCAAACATGGTATAAAAGTAAATCCACACTTGACTCTACCTTGAAACATAGAGTTCAAACCCCCCTACCCAAGTCTTTTTAAAAAAATAAAAAGTAAAAAATAGTAAGAAGGAAAGCCAATTTCTCTTTTCCAGTTGCAAGATATCTAACAAATCTATCAAAGTATAAAATAAGCATTGAAAGGCAATAAAGACAAGCTGTCACAAAAGTCAGTCTCTGTTATGATCCCACATTGGTTGGTGGCTTATAAACTTCTGGGCTCCCTCCCCCTAGAAGCTAGTTTTTAGGGGTGAGTTCTATTCATGGATTTGTGGCATTAGTATGGGCCCAGTATGAAATGGTTCCTGAGTGGGCTGCCGTAGACGTCGTTGTCGGAACCTTGATGGAGTGTTATGATCCCACATTAGTTGGTGGCTTATAAACCTATAGGCTTTCTTCCCCTAGAAGCCGGTTTTTAGAGGTGAGTTCTACTCATGAGTTTGTGGCATTGGCATGCACCCAGTAAAATATGAGTTCTTGACTAAGCCGCCGTGGACGTCAGTGTTGGAAGCGTGGTGGTGTGTTATGATCCCACATAGGTTGGTAGCTTATAAACCTATGGGCTCCCTCCCTCTAGAAGCCGGTTTTTAGGAGGTGAGTTTTACTCATGGGTTTGTGGCATTGGCATAGACCCACTATAGGATGAGTTCTTATCAATTAGTATCAGAGCCAAACCTCACGCCTCGCCCATGTTGCGAAGGGGGCAATTTGGGAAAGGGTGACCTAGGAGGGCCAAAGTGAGCAACCCATAGTGGCCCGCCATGGATGTCGATGTTGGAAGAATGGTGGTGTGTTATGGTCTCATATTGGTTGGTGGCTTATAAACCTATGAGCTCCCTCCCCTAGAAGCCGATTTTTAAGGGTGAGTTCTACTCATGGGTTTGTGGCATTGGGATGGGCCCAATATGAGATGGGTTCCCTCAGTGTCAAGAGCCTCCTAACCCCTCCATCTAATACAGTGCTACACATAATGGCGTACCAGAACATGGATTCTTCATAATATTGCAAAACAGAAACAAGGACTACCTTAAGATAGAAAATACAGCAGTACTCAAAAATAATGTCTGCTACAGACCCTGGCTCATCTCTAATAATGCATTATTACTTCAAGTAATAACTCGTTAATACCATCATAACCACAAACCATTTGGTCCTCGCTCACAAGCCGTGACAGATTCTTATTTTCTCTCATTGCCAAAGATGTACATATGTGTTATATATTGTGTTGCTTGTAGAAAAAGAGAAAAGACTGACGACAAAGCTTTAACAATATGTTTCTTAGGGTTTGATAACTTACAAACTAGCTTAATTTCAATATGCTAAACAGGATAAAAAAGCTACAATTAGACCCAAAAATCAGTCCAATTTCGTCATGAAACTATCCGAATTAATATTCACGATCAACAATCTTATTTTAATTTTAATCGATCCCATCCCCTTATGTCACCTCCAACATAAACAGCACAAGAAATTGAGTGGAAAAAAAAGGTTCTTAATAAGGAAAAAAAATCATAACATAAATCCATAAATAAAACGAAACCGACCATTTAAATTTGCATATCCCATAAGAAAAAGAGCATCTTTGCAGATCCCAAATACTAACCACTAAACAGAAGAAACAGAAGGGCTATTGACCTTCAATTTAAGCTTCCTGATTCCCCCATTAACGCAATCAAATCCGCACCCACACTGGGGACACTCGTAGAAATTGTCGATCGGAAACGACGCCGAAGCGATCCCGACGGAGAATTCTAGCTCGTCGCCTTTCCGAGTCACCTCGACGATATTGAGCCACAGAAACAAAACCTTGACGCTGACCCCAGAGAGACTCGTGAGCTTGTCTTTGGAGATGTAACCGCTGATCGTGGATTTGTACTTCAATTGATACGATCCTTCCAAGGAGAAACTGCACGAACCATCCCAGTGGGCGTAGAACTTGCCGTTCTCTCGGTCCAGTTCGTAGCTCTTCACGCCCTTCGGGAGAATTCCGATCGGGAAGTCGAACGACTCGAGGAGATCGTACGCCGTAGGCCTATCGCCGTCGTCGACGGCGGCGGTTGTGTTGGTGGATGATGGCGTGGCGAACGGCGATTGGAGGAGGAGGAGAATTGCGAGAATCGTCGCGAGAAGAGAAGAAGAAGAAGGAGAAGACGACATGGCTGTTTTCTCCGTTTGCGGGTTATTTTTTTGGACGAAAAATTTGTTATTTTCTGGGGAACTCTCTGTTTTATATCCCAAAATAAAATAAAAAGGTAAAAAGAGAATGAGCTAAAGTGGAAAACGACGGCGTTTATATGCTTTGAGTCCTCAGTCTTTAAGAATGCCCACGGGCTGCTTCAAAGGCGGGCCACGTGGAAGAGATGTCGTTGACATTGAAGGCATTGGCTAACGGATCGAAGAACTGGGAAGAATTAGACGGTGTCGTGTCAGTTCAGTAGTTTTTGTTTTTGTTTTTTTCCTTTTTTTTTTTTGTGGGGATAAAATGGTAGTGCTTAGATTACCCGCGGTTACGAATCTCGCTCACCCATAATGCTTTATTGGTATTTTTTTTTTAGAGATTATCTCTCCGTTTGGTTTTGTTACGAGAATTTTTAAAAATGTTTTTATACATTTTTTAAGGTAAAAGTTTCAAAAACACTTTTAGTATAATTTTTAAAAAATTTTTATTTTTCAAAATAAAAATATTTTCACCTATTTTGAAAACAATACCAAACAGACCCTATATTTTTATGGAAAGGAATTATTTTGTAGAGTTATTTGATTAGTTTTGAGAGTAAATTAGGGGTATACATTTCTTCGTCGAAAATTTTCATAAATGTTACTTTTTATAAATGCCATATATGTTTATTTATAAAACAACTTAACATGTAATATAAAAGTGAGGCATAATTTTTTTTTAAATATGGCATAAATAAACACAACTTTTAAAAGTATGGCATAATATATAATTTTTTCTTTTTTTCATTAACATTATTGTTGTCAACTCATCAAGAAGGCCTAATTCAGTCTTTGGGCCACAAAGGCCCAAGATGGATCTCAACCTACATAGCCTCGATGGTATCCCGAAACCGTGTTTATCTAATAAGACCCCAGAAAAATAAAACAGTCAAATTGTGTCTTTCATTCAGTTTGAAAATCTCTAAGATAGTGATAAGTATTCAACCTTATCAGAATCCACATAATTTTAGATATTCAAAGGGGATAAGCTTAATAAAAAATCGTGGTAGTGTCTTCAAGCCATTTAGATAAGAGATAATCTTGTATTTCAATTTAAATTGTAACAAAAGGATTAGCACATAATTCAAACTATAAATAAGGACTAGCTCTATAAAGCAACCTAAGTCTAATTCTTGGCACAAACCTTAGATATATTTTTGTAAACAGTTTTGTCATAGTGAAATATCCATCTTCAAGAAAACCTACAGTGGACATAGTTTTCAATTGAGGAGAACCACTATAAAATCTCTACATGCTTTTGTTTTTTTCCTTGTTGTTTGTTTACTTCATAAGTGAGTGAACTCTCAGCGAGAAATTTAAAGAGATTCTTATTAGACGAGTTTTACTTGTCAATAACTATTATGTTCTATCATTTTTTTCCTTCGATTTATATAATTTCTTATAGCCTTAAATAATATATATTTGTCTAATCCTAACCAAAACTATTTTTGATATGTCTTTATATTTTTTTGAAAGTTATAAAGTAAAATTGGAAAACAATAAGGCAAGTGTTATTTCCCAAATTGACCAATTTAGGCGAGAGGCGTCCATGATGACATGCATTAGATGGCCTCTAGTTGTAATTACCATGGACCCCGTCCATCATATAACAACGAGCCCGTTAACTTTCTTTTTGAACCATTTTGCCATTAAACCTCTCTCTCTAGGAAGGTCACATGGGACCATAGACAAAAATATCTTTGATGTTTTCCAAAATTTCACTGAAATTTCAAAATTTTTAAGATCTCAAAATGTGTTTTGGGTGTTAAGAAAAATCTAACAAAATTTTGGAGAGATTTCGGTGAATATATATAAAATTGTAGATTTTGGTAAGGTCGTAATGTATTTTTTTTATAAAGTTTCAATTATATAAACACGATAGAATCTCAATTACGTTTGAACGTTATAAAACTTTATTTGATTTGGTGTTGATATTTTTATAAAATTTTCTTTCATGTATTTGATAATGTTTATCAGACCCTACAATATCAAATATATATATATATATTGTTTTAAAATAAAAATCTATAGTTTTCATTTTTTTTTATAATTTCATCAATATCAATATAGTTTTGAAATTTATTTAAATTTAAAATGCCGATATTTCTAATAATACCCATATTTTCATTTTTGCATGGGCTTACAACAGTGTTGTGTGAAGTTCTTTGACGCAAGGAGATTCTTGCAATTTTAAGGCTCGTTGAAGGCTTACTCATCTCTACTCAAGCTAGATGTGGCCAGATCTAATCTCATGACCAACGGATTTGGCTACATTATGGCACTCAATCGAAGGTCCATAATTGCCTTTTAAATGTCAAAGTTTCAGTTTTTGGTTGATGGTGTCAAATTCGAGGTTAAAAAACTCTCACCAATGATAACAATTGGAACTTTGTTTTCGAGATGCTCTTTGTATCAAAGATATAAAAAAAAATATTTTCCCAATTTCTTTTAGCATGTGTTCTCAAAGCAATTTATTTTCCCACAATTTTCTTTTTAGATGCCAAAGTTGGGAATAATCTATCTTAAGAATAGAGGAGTATATTATGGGGTAAATATTTGCTTTTGCAGGGCATTTGCTGGAAAACTAGAAATGGTAAGCAAGTTAAGGTTTTTAAAGATCCGTGGCTTCCTAAACCTGATCTTTTTAAGCCTATTACATGGTCATATGTGTCCATGGTGGAGTTTGTGACGACCCGCCTTTTTGGGCAGTCACTTTACTTACTTAAATATCATTACTTAAACAGTAATCTTACTTACTGAAGAAATCTTACTTACTTAGTAAGAAAAATACTTACTTAAAAACTGTTACGACCTTGGTCGCCATTCAAGTTGAGACCTCGCTCAACACTTGACTTTAAAATTATTTCAAATCGTTTCTTAAAACTTAATAAAAAACATTTACTAAAACATAACTTAAAACTTAACTTTATAATTATATTAAACAGTTCGTAAACTGTATTTTAAAACTTTGAAAACATTTCTTGAAACTTTGATTTTCTTGAAGCTTTGATTTTCTTAAAACTTTGAAAACACTATATTAAATAGTGGAAAATATTTCTTTTGAACAGCGAAAATTTACTGTGGTGGTATCCATACCCAAATCTTTGCATCTGTCTTCCACAACACCCATCTCTTCTAACGGGTTCTACTGGTCACCCACAAAATTACCTGCAACATGAATAAACTTTTAATGAGCTTACGCTCAGTAAGTTCAAACATAAACTCACAAACAATAAAAATATACTTTAAAAGCTTTTCTCATAAAAACCCTTTCTCTTATAGCATTTTTCATAAACATTTCTAAAACATTTTCATAAACGTTCTTCATAAACTTTTTCTTGTAAACATAAAAATGTTTTCATAAACTTTATCATAAACATTATCCAAAATGTTTTTCATAAACATAACATATAACATTTCATAACAAGGAATACCAGCAAGGTCAAAATGCATGATTCCATTATGCTCAATTATGAAATTTAATTATGAGCATTTTATGAACATTCCTATAAACTTAAACATTCCTTTCGTTCTTAACCTTTATCTTTGTTCCTTAACTTTTTTTATCTTATAACCTTTAGTATTCGTACCAACATCTTTAATCATGAGATCATAAACATGATGCTTTCCTTGTGGAAGACTTGAGACCATCGAACATCGAGGTCATGTACCTCACATCTAGGAGGTCAAACTTTAACTTTACTTTTATTACCTCACAACAAGGAGGCTAGCACGATAATTTCTTTTTATCTTTACGTTACATTCTTATTAAATTTAGTGAGCATATCAAATGCAATCATATCATATGCAAACACAATTGCAAATCATAGCTTATGCTGTAAAATCTATTGCATGACAAAAGTAACTTATTGCATAATAAATGCAACATAAAACGCAAACACATTTTACAAATTATAACTTATATTTTGAAACTTATTGTATAATAAATGCAACTTATCGCATAACAAATCCAACATATAACGCAATCACATTTTGTAAATTATAACTTGTATTCTAAAACTTATTGCATAACAAATGCATCATAAAACTTATAACTTAAATTATAAAACATTATGCACTGTCATAATGCAAAACATACTTTAAATACTTTAAAAATCATATCTTGAACTTTTAAAAACATTATGCATATCAATATGCAAATAGACTTTAAACATAATAGTTACAAATTCATTGCAAATCTTCTTTTGTACTTTAAAACTTTTTACATAATAAATGTAAACATACTTTAAAAGAAACTTGCATAATAACTGTAAACTCATTTACAAACATATATGTAAGCATTTGAAAACTATTTACTTCATGCTGTAGGTGAAGTCTGAACTTACCTAGACTATGCTCTAGCGTTCTCTATTCCGTTCCTTTTCCTTTTCCTTCCGTTAGTCGGCTTTTGTGTCCAAGAATTCCTCCAAGCTTTTACACCTCCTCTTTAGTGCTTGTTTTTGACTTAAATTCCTCAAAAATTGCAAAACTTTGCACCAAAATATTAGGGCTTGCCTTAAGCTTGATTTGGAGGCTTGAAAATCATCAAAATTTTTGACAAGAATTACTTTGGGGTGGTGGTTTTTGGGAGGAAGAAATGGAGACCACCCCCCCCCTTTTTTTTTTTTCTTCATTTCTTTCTTTCTTTCTTTCTTTCTTTTCCTTTCTTTCTTTCCTTCTTACCTTTTCTTTTCACGCTTCCTTTTCCCACCGTGGAAACCATTATTTGGTCTCTTATATATCATATATTAATTCAACTTTTTCTTTTATTTTTCTTTTCTTTTATTTTTTTATAAAAAGGTGATGAGTCATCAACTTGGTAATCAATTAGGTTACCTTGGGTGGCCAATGTGATTGGGCCACATTAGTGGATGTGGTGGTCCAATCAAAACTTTCAAGGTGTCTCACTAACTTTTTACGTAGTCCAAGTTTACACTGATAGTATTTTCCCTATACTGTCGGTATTCTTTTTCATACAGTTCATGAGGTCTCATTACCTCCAATACTTATCCACATCCATCACATAATGTAATTCCAATATTATCTCATTTTGTACTGTCTAAATTTATTCTGATAGTATTTTTTTTATATTGCTGGTACATTTTCTATACTGTTACAGCGTTCCTTATTCATCTATATTCTCCAAACAGTATTATTTCTATACTACTTTAACTTAAACAGTCTAATTTATGTACTGCTTATCCTTAAACAGTCAAATTCTTACATTGTGTTACTTTTACAATGTTATTTTCATACTGCATAACTTTATCAGTGTACTTCTTTACATTGCATTATTCTAATACCGTATAATTTCTTGTATTATTATACGATATTTTTTCTTAAACTGTGTTTTTTGGTTTTATATAATCCTTAACTTATTATATTTTTGAGATATTGAAAATGCTCGGGTGTTATAGAGTCGACAGTGGCGGAACTTGTGATTGTCTTTGGGTGGAAACGGGAGTTGATTGATGAAGTTTTGTGGGTGGCTTATAGGGAGGTTATATGGAGCATACCATTAAGTTCTAGAAGGCATGGGGACTGCATGATGTGGTACTTCAGTAGGAGCGGTTTATACTTAGTTAAATCCGGTTGCAAACTAAAGATGGCCCAAAAACTTCCTGAAGGTGGCTCTACTTGCAACGACGATATGAGTTAGTGGAGGAAATTGTTGGGGGTCAGGTTGCCAAGGAAAATTAAGATACATATTTGGAAGGCTTTCCATGAGACCTTACCAACTTGATGTGGCTTGCCTAAACGGGATGTGGCTACTTATACGGGCTGTCTTCGGAGTGGGAAACATGAGGATGCTTATCATGCCTCATGGGCTTGTGAAGGGCCTCAAGAAGTCTCACCTGCCTCTTCTCTTTGGTCAAGGTTTAATAAATTCAATGGGGGTCCTTTTATGTCACTATGTTTACACTTGGCGGGTCCTGGAGACAGGGAAGAATTTAATTGTGTTCGGTGTGTTAATATGGTGTTTATGTCTTGATAGGAACAAGCTTGTTTTTAAAGGAAAGACTAAGGATTCTAGGGAAATAATTGATCAGGTAGGTCAGCTCAAGGATGGGAAATAGGGTAGAGGTGGTATGCTTCCTTCACCCCCATATCTTACTATTTTTTGGCTTTATATCTGCCCCTTGTTAGGATCAGTGCCTTAAGGAATAAATACTCAGATTGTATTTATGATATTTTTAGTTAAATAAATAATAATACGAATATATCATGTATTAATAATAGTCCTCATATTACTATTATATTAATGATTGTATATTATCAAACATATGATTTGTGACTATAAGAATTAAATATTAAAATTGGGCATATATGGAATTTATATGCGAGAAAGATCCAATTCAGAGATTAATAGTCTAAATTATATAGTCCGTAGTCTATGTATAGAGTTGAGTGTTTTATATATGATAAGACTATAATGGGTATCTTCATCCAATTAGGGAAGCGGCTTATCTTGGTTGTCGCAGCAGATTGACTCTATGGTAGACACGTTGATATAGTAGACCTAATGGTGTACTGGTCGCACACTGGACTAGACCTAAAGTTAAATTGATATAATAATAATTTTGTTTAACTTAAATCGATTCTTTCTAATAATCATTTATGTGTTATCTTAATCCTGAAGTGGATTCATGACTCCATGTCTATAGCTTTTATCTTTTGATATTCCAAAGGTAGGAGTTTCGATGATCGAAGACTCTATTACTATAATATTGGAGATGCAACCTATATTAAATGAGAGCATAATCCATAGACACAGAATCTATAGCTCTCAAACAAAGAGTTAATGTTATCTTTTCAAATGCATTATTGTGTATTGGTATATATAACGAAGCCTCTGTCATCTAGATACATATGGTAACTGAATGATATTCCTTAATATGTGTTATAAAAGGAATAAATTTTCTAGTGAAATAATAAAACTTTAAGGTAAAATAATCGGAAGCTATAACGAAACTAGATCCTTCATCCGATTATGGATATCCTATGGGGATACACATAATATGAAAGATCATGGACAAAACTTATATTTCAAGAGTCTCGTAATACAATATATTATCAAGAGTGCAGCTTTGGGTTTATAGTGGAGAGACACTAAAATTAATAATTAAACAGATAATTAATTGAAGATTAATTTATCCATTATTATTGAAGCTTAATAATATATGTCTATCGGGTCCAAATGCTAGCTCACAATTCCTTGACTATGGTTGGTGGCGCCTGGCCCAATCCTATTGGACTGTGGGCGCCTACAGGTGGGGCAATTCAGGAAAAATAGAATTAATTATTTAAATAATTAATTTCAAGATAAAATTATTCAAATTTAATTATTAGGATTTTATGATAATTAATTATTTTGAATAATTAATATAAATCCTAATTGTATTTGAATTTGGATACAAGATAATTATTCATAATTATTTAAATTAGATATCAGGAGTAATTGAATTCTAATTTAATAAATAAAATTATTTGAATGAGAATTATCCTACATAATACAAATAATCATAGGATTCTACACTGTGATTGGTTGAGTTTGAATTCTCCTTTATCTGGTAAATGGCGTGTACAGTGACAATAGATCCTCTGTGATTAGCATGTGACATAGTAGAGGAGAGAGAAAAATCTTTTTCTAATTCTGATAGACTTCTACTTCCTCTTATAATCTCTATAAATAGATGCCTTTGCTTCTCACTTATTCTAAGTTAGATAAGAGTGCCTTTGTGCTTCTTTTGGAATGACGAAAATTAGAGGAGAGTCTATGGTGAATTTCTATTAAGTTGTGCCCACACAACAACTAAAAAGAAGAGAATAGCATTAAAGATCTGACAGTAGAGATTCATTCTTGAAGAATTATTCAGTTAAAAGTGCTATTTTCGGTCTCCAACAGGAACGCTAAATTAGATTTAGTTTATTGTTTATAATATCATGAGTTAGATTTCTAGTGATTCATAAAAATTTTTAAAGTTCTGCTGCGGCACCAAATTGATTATTCCAAAACCCTATACCTACCTAATTTAAGGTAGGGTTGGGGTCGGAAAATCCCCATCGACTGAGCTATCTCTATATCTTACCTAGTTATCCATTAAGAGTTTTAGAATTATTCTAACATTATCTAACTTGAATCAAATTTCATTAAATAAAGTGTAAAATTTAGCAACATGTTTATTTGTGTCTATAAAAATAGAGCGTAAACAAAATCCAAACTTCATCAATCCAAAAACAAAATTTGTAAAAAAAACTAAAACATTAAAATACTAACAACATTATTTATTTTCTTTAGATTTCTAACCCCAATTTTTTTAAATACATATATATATACACACACACACACATGCAAACACATATACATGTAAAACAAAATAAAAGTACATATAATTGGGTGGGGAAAGGGAGCTTCCCCCATTTCCTCGCGCCCCCGACTCGAGGGTTGATTTTAAACCCCGTACCAGCCCCCACTCCCATATGGTATCTTTCATACCCATCCTATTAGGGGTGTGTAGCCTGGTACCCATACACAGAGGTAAAAATACCATCTCTAGGTCGGCTTGTTGGAGATTACCGAATGGCCACTGGGATTGACCAGGCAGTGATGAAGGAGAGGTTAGCTGAAAATATAAGATGTAAAGTATAGACGGAAATAGATCTAGAAGTTAATATAAACGTTGATGTGGCTGTGAATGAGGCTCTTGAGAGTGTACCATTTGTTAAATTTAGCAACAATATTACAATTTGATTGGAGGGTGATTTTTCAACTCAAACATCAAACTTGATATTGGCACATTGATTCTGCAGTGTGTTAAATATTCTCTTACAGTCTTCCTCATATGTATTGATATTGACACGTTGGTTTTGCATATGTATTGATATTGACACATTGATTTTTTACTGTATTGAATATTCTCTTATAGTCTTCCTCATGTGTATTATTTTGGGTAAATAAAAGAATCATTTTTAGAGAGTTGGGTTTTGATGTATAGTCTGTTATAGTCTTCCTCATATGTATTATTTTGGGTAAATAAAAAGATTCATTTTTAGAGAGTTGGATTTTGATGTACTAGTTGTGTGAAAAATTTAAACTTAATTTTTACTTTAAAGTGGTTCAAATAAGTGTACTTTCCTTCAGAAAAAAAAAAAAGTAACTATACAACCTAATTTACACGTTATTTCCAAAGTGAAACTTAGTTCTTTTCCCAAAAAAAAAAAAAAGACCGCATTAGTGTTGCTTACAAGGAGGGAAAATCTTCATCTTTCCTATGGGATATCCAAATAGTCATCCGGATGTTACTCACTCCAAAAATTTGTTAACTTTTTCTTAATACTATTTTACTCAATGATTATTAAACTTCTATACAATAAGTGATTTATGTTCATCCTCACAATAAATTCAGGTCCATGCCTCTAATATTAAACTCAGTGTAAATCCCATGACTGTCTCATACAATACCTTTCCTACCAACATATAGAATGCCTAGAAGAGCCCTACGCCAGTCCTCACAAAAGTTCCCTCAAAGCCTCTCTGTTCTCTGTTTCCCAACAAAATTTATAGAAATAAAATAGCCCGTCAAACAGAGATGCCTACAAAGAAAACAAAACATGGGAAAAAGAACTTAAAAATAAAAATATAAAAAAACCATAGGGAGAAGATGGTGGAGATATGAGGTGCATATAAAAGAAAGGAAGTTTAGGTGGTCAAAACCATGAAGGAGTGATAAATTAAAATTACTACTTAAATTTATAATTTTTATATAGCTATCTTTAATTCTCAATCTTAAAAGTAACGATTTTTTTAACAATTTAATGGAAGTAATAACATGGTTTATCACATGATAACTTGAATTTTCATTAAAACAGTTATATTAAATGCAAAAAGAAAAATCCCTCAAAAATTATAGCATGTTTCACTTAATGTAATAATTTCGTAAAATTTTAAATTGTCAAGCGATGAGTACATATATAATTCGTTTCATCAATTTTCAGAAATCCTTTTGTCAATCTTAAAATCAGAGATCAAAGTTACCAAATAAATAACAACAACAAAATAAAAAGAAATTCAATAAGTGAATCTGGTAAAAGAAACTAACAGAACAGTTGAGGTGCCAACGAAACTAAAATCCTTTAAAAAAAAGAAAAGAAAAGAAAAGAAAAGAAAAAAACAAATACAACCAAGTAAATTAAGCTCTGTGTTTTGCATTTTTCATGTTTATTAACTGTTTCATGCATCAGTAATATTTTCCTTTTTCAGCTTTTTAGAAGGAAATCAACAAAGATAGATAATACAACAAAGAAAGCTCTACATGAAGTCTCTCTTATAAACTCCTGATTAGTATAACATAGTCTTTCCTAATCAAAAGCTCACCACCAACGAAGACTGATCGGCAGCCCCGACACAACTGAAGCCACACCCACACTGAGGAGACTCCAGAAAGCTATCGATCGGGAAGTTCGCGGAGGCGATCCCCACGGAGAATTGCAGATCATCGTTGTCGCGAGTCACCTCAACGATATTGATCCAGAACAATAAGATCTTAACGCTGACACCCTTTAGATTCTTGAGCCTGTCGTTTGATATAACTCCACTTATCTTGGACTTGTACTTGAGCTTGTACGACCCTTGAATTGTGAAGCTACAACTTCCATTGAAGTAAGCTGCGAATTCCCCGGTTTCTCGGTTTAGCTCATAACTGGTCACGCCTTTGGGTAGAAGGCCGATAGGAAAGTCGTATTGTTGAAGTACTTGGTATGCTGATAAGGTCTGGGTGGTGGTGGTGGCACTTGGGGTTGGGAAGGATGATGAGAGAAGTAGGAGAATTAGAGAGAGAATCATCGTCCGTGACATAGGCTTTGATTGGAAATTGGAACACAAGTTTTTAGTACTGATTAAATTGATCTGCCTCACTTTTTTTTTTTTTTCCTTTGTGGAAAGTTTGGTTGGTTAGAAAATTGGGTTGGTAGTACATATGGCTGCTAGTTGCCCATGTGGTGGTTCAGCCTTGATGATGATTGTAGGGTTTTGATCGGGCGGTGCGTATTTCATTTGAATATAAACCGGTTAGAATTTTTCGAACAATACACAATTAGGCAACGGAATGAGGTCAATTGCCCCTTTTGTAGGGGTAACGGTTTAGGAATTAGACGACTCTTAATTCTAAGGATTGTAAGAACAAATAATTACAAAAAATAAATAAGAGACAAGAAGAAAAGAGAGACATCAAATTTTATACAAATTCGTCCAAAATTGAGACTACGTCTTGTTTCTACCGCTTGCAGATTCTACTATGATGAATGAGATTACAGATTACAAGAGCAGTTTCTCACACACTCACAAATTTTGCTTACCAAAACTCTCTTCTATCTAGCACCCTATGGGAATTTTTCTCTCTCAAGGATTAAGCTCTCAAGAATTATGCCTCTCACCAAATAATGTCACTCTCAATGTCACACACACACAACCCTAGCCATCTTATGTCTATTAATACTCAAAGGAAGAGAAAAATAGCAACTAATGAGAAACCCTAGTAGTTTCCCGTTTTTAGGGCGTTTGAGTTCGATTCTGACTCAAAAAATATCGCGCAACACAGCGCGTCAGCGCCGCGGCGCTCCCCTGCAGCGCCTAGGCGCCATACACTCGTCGTCTAGGCGTCTTGCTGCTAGCGCCTAGGCGCCCTTCAATTGGCGCCTAGGCGCTCTTGTCCCATTTACAGAGCCGCGGCGCTCTCATGTCAGAGCTGCGGCGCTGGCTCTCTGCCTCCTCCGAGCATTGCGTGTCTCCCTTTTTCTTCCTTTTTGTTAGGGTGTCGACTTGATTTGGCTCCACATCTGCAACAGTAACTCATGATCCAATCTCACAATTTTATTTTTACAAATTTAACGTTATTATTATTGCTATTATCATTATTTAGAGGCATATGTTGAACTTTTTTTGCTCAGAAAAAAAGAACTGGTGGTTCATATCTCGCCTTTATCCCTTTCGATACTTTGACAATCCGAAAGCCATAGAAGGAATAATCAAGACCTTATATTAGTTTCTCTCATTCAACAACCTAAGATCTCTGCTTGTTTTACCATCCCAATGTAAGGTATCAGTTGAACTTCGTTAAGAAGCAATAAGGACCAAAACAACGCAGATTTAAAGGCGAACTATGGGCCATACAAAAGGGCAACAAACGAAGAAAGCAAATATCACGTACGTCCCATTGAGGTCCAGAATTTCCTTTCCAATTCACTTTCTTTTGGTTTTGATTCAGATGGAAGTAAGCTAGGCCCCAACTCCATTGAATTATATATTCATGAATCACTGTGTCCCAGTTTTTTATAGATAGGCAGTAACAATACATTAAAATTTGACTCCACAATTACATTTCTAACTTCTGGTTTAATCTCTTCCTTAATTCTGTCGTTTTCGTGCTTAGAAAGTGGAATTATATCCGAAAGGGACACTAGATAAGAGAGTTTTATTTGGTAACATGCATCAGTGCATATGCATTTGCTTGTGTAATTTTTGTAACTTATTTGGGGACTTTTCTGGTGAGATTACGGTTAGTGGCGTATGTTTTAACTATTAAATTTAATTAAAATAACTTATTTCTACAAATTTGACTACTAAAAAGCATATATTCATGTATAGATTTTTGTTTTGTTTCAACAAGAAAAATTGCCAACTTTTTTTTTCTCTGAACTCTGAAGCAATTATCAAGAAATTGCCAACTTATTTATGGTGAAATGCTCATTAAATGGGCTTTGAAATCTCAGTCAATTCATTATAAATTACAAATAAAAAAATGATATATCAATTTCAATGTTGTAAAATAGTATATCCGAAAGCACCTAGTTTTTTTTTTTTTTTCATTTCCGTCCAATAAATTGTAAAAATACTAATAAACAACAACTAATAACAAAAGTAGTTCTTTTCTTGCCCGAAACTCGTGAGAAAATTCAAAGAAACGTGTGCTATTGCCATCTGCCATTATCCGGACAAAAAGATCAAAAAAGTGGCGGGCCCCAAGTATAGTGTAATATCTCCTCTTTGCTTTCCTTTCCTTTTCTTTTTCTTTGATTTTATACAGAAACATTGAATTTTCCTTGCCCATCACGTGAGATTCTCTTGAATAATACGCGTGTGAATACGTATTAATCCTTAAAAAAATGAAAATTTATATATATATTTTTGTACATGATCTTATTTTTAGAGACCCTCTTTCCACGTTGAGATGTTACTTCATTGCAAAGTGTGATTCTATCGAAGACTTATAAGGTGTTTAAAAAGGTGATAAAAATCAATAGTAAAAACTATTTTTAAGATAACATATAAAAATTTTATATTATAATATTTTTTTTATTATTATTATAATACGTAAAAATTTTATATTATTTATAATTAAAATTATATTAAAAATTGAATGATTTCTACCATTATCAAACACCCTCTTAGACAAAAGGGGCAAACAAACACGCAAAGCCTACCAGCTATGACTATTATTAGCCGATCACTTGTCACTATCACTATCACTATCACCATCACTATCAACCATCAATCTATACCATTTTGCGTGCAAGTATAGGGACGTGTGTGATATATGGACATAAACAAGTGCACAAAAGGGTGAACGTGTTGTGCAAAACTTTGCAGACGCAGCCGAAAACGAAATAGAAAAATCGGCAAGTGGGCGCTGAATGTTTTGCGCCTAAAAAAGGCCTCCGGTAGATGGGAGTCATGGGAGATATTTCTTATCAATTTTCAACAGGTTTTTTTTGCACCAAACTCCGAAACTTTACTAGTTTGACGGATTCTCTCCAATAAAATTTTTTACAGTCAACTCCTCCAACTTTAAAATTTGTTACAAACCTGTTAAAATTGATAAGGGTGTTAGGTTTTTGGACTGAATACTATATGTGACTGGCATGTGGATAGCAAAAAAGGGTATCATGATTATTTTCTTCTATTTAGGGCTTAAATTCGATTTTTAATCTAAGAATTTGTATAAGTTTTTCTCAAAAGTTATGCTTTTATAAATAACTATTAGTTATGTTCTTAACTGAAAAAAAAAATAGAAGAAAAATTAACTTATAAAACTTTTAAAAATAGAAAGCAAATTTAAATGGGTTTTAGATCAATTTTTGTATACAAATATTAAAGAAAAAAGTCAAAAAAATGAAAAACAAAAGGAATCTTCATCCTCTCTTTCAATCAACAACCCCATCGTCGGATCTAGATCCTCCACAACACCATCACTGTCTTCCTCTCCACCGATCTACAACCCATCATCAGAAGGATTAGGAAAAAAAAAAAAACTAAATGGACCAATTATATCCTCACATGTCAAATTAATAAAATAAACAAGAAAAAAAAAAACCACCCTTCGTCTTCTCCACATGTTTACACCCTTCCAGCCCGATGCCGACGTCGCAGAACCTCCATGACAACCAGGTTAAGATTTTTGAATCAATGCCGAATTTGAGAGAGGTTTGGGACGCTGAAGATGATTGTGAATCTGGACTATCCCCGCAGATCGACGGTGGATTTCATCACAAACGTTGTTCTAAGGTTCTTTGTCGTCGACGGTGAGCTTATGGAAGAGGGATTCACAGATTTCGATGATCCACTCGCGAGAATAGTGGAGAGACATTGGGGACAGCATTGGGGGTCACAGTCGTTGGTGTTCGCTGGGACCCCAAGCTCCATCGTCACTGTAAAGCTGTGCTTGTGAAGCTTGCTGGTCGTGGCCTTCTCTTCTCCACGACGCTGTCACAACAGCTCACCACCACTTGCAGCGACAGCAGCCCAACACCCCCTCTGATAAATTCTCTCTTCTGGTGGTCGGGCTTCTTTTTTTTTTTGGAAAGGGGTTAGGCTTAGATTTTTGAAAAGCAACATGACACGTTATGTCTTTATTCATGGGTCACGTGACTAGCACATGGGTCATTCCGTCCAAAAACCTAACACCGTTATCCAATTTAGCAGGTTTGCAACAAATTTTGAAGTTGAAGGCGCGACTTCCAAGCTTCTGTATATTTGTCAACCGATCCTACTTACACGGTCATACGCAACAAATGATCGAGCCGATATATGTTTTCATTGGGCTTAAATACTTCTGCCTTCTCTATTCTCCAAGTCTAAGGCCTTATCCAACAACCACACAATTAACATCTGACCTGGGCCAAAGTGAGCCAAAAATGCATCAGGAAGCATGCGTGAAGATGAGCATGTCCCACGTTCTTTCATAGGGGCTATGGAGTGCTAGCCAGTTCTGGTGCACCGTGCTTCGCTAATGAATATGACACAAAATGTCGTTGAAAAGACTAGAAATTCAATACAACAAACAACAAGCTATGAGTAATACATACAAAACAAATTTGCCATGTTTCATGATACATCAGAACAAGAGCAATTGGCGTTAGAAAAAGTTAGCAATAAATTGCTATGAAACAATCCCAATCACAATTGCAAGGGAAAAAGAACAAGGGTTTGTACATACACTTGCGAAACTAATCAGCTCACGTCCTTGAGTCTTTTTATCAATACATCTAGTGATTTCTTTTTTGGGTTTTGCCTAGCTCCCCGGCTTCCAAAGGTTCCAAATAGCCGATCTGAAGGATCCCTCAACTTCTCTGAAATTGTAACCACTTTCCTGTAGTCTAGAGCATTGTAACTTCTTTCCCTGATTACAGGATTCAGAAAATTCTCTGGATGATTGCTCAGTAGCAAATTAATCAATTGCCTTGCCTCTGAAAGAGCAGTTTTCAACTGATTTGCATCCTCGTCAGAAAACAAGGATCCCTGATTATCAGCAAAAGATTCCAACAACCGAATATCCACATCTACTCCAATGATTGCATTTACATTGAATCTCTTAACTGAATCCCCGAGAAAGGCTCCAACAATCTTCTCTGATATGTGAGAAAGAACATCTTGTAGAACTCTTTTAAGAACTTGAGCTGGCAAAATCTGCTGGGCAGTGGAGACCAAAGTTTCCAAGTAGATTATCACCTCGTTCACATATTCGTTTCCACTCTGCGGAGGATCATCAGCCATCCAATTTACATTCTCAATCAACGTCATAAACCCATCAACCTTTGTTTTTAGCAACCCAGAGAGCATATCTTCCGCTGCATCACGAGCTTTGCTCAGTGGAAACTGCCTCCTGCCCCTCTCTGCTATCCTTAAGGGAATCCCAGAAAGCTGGGCAGCATGGCGGAAGAAAAAATCACAAGCACGCTCCAGGACTGCCATATTCGCTGCAACCTGCATTGCTTGAGAAACCCCATGAACAGATGAATTGATAAGTTTCAACAAAGCCCCATCCAAGACCTCACCCAATAGCCTATCCAAATACTTCTTCACAACATCGTAGAAATCCAACTGCCCACCATAGGACATGAAACTCACAGAATCCTCGATAAAAGACCGCACAATGCGGCAACAATCGGGCACTGTAGAAGAAAATGGAGCAACATAAGGGAAAGCCGGTACAATATCTGATGTTTGTATCTGAAATGAAAGAACATTCATCGAATACTCGTACTCTTTCTTCATTAACATCTGCTCAAACTTATCATCGGCAAGCGCTTCCGCAATCTGTTTACGACAATCAGACAACAACAACTCGTGGTACTTATCTCTATGCTTGCTCAAAACATCAAGCAAAGCGTCCACTGGGTACCCATACCTACGCAAAGTCACTCCTAATAAACTCACATAATCCTCAATCAATAACAAATGATTCGCAGTCTGCATTCTAGAAAACTGATCCTCTAGAACAGAACACATTTTGCTAACAGCAGTTTCCCACAAATTCTCAACCTCCATTTTCGATATCAAACCACCACCAGTCCTCAAAACCCGATCTTCAACTATGAAAAAGCCAGCGATTTGCGCAAAGAAAGTTTGATGCGATTCAAGGAACGGAGTCATAGAAGATACCTGAAAGTCCGAAGTCAATTGAAGCTTTCGATTCTCGAAATAATACTGCTTGAACCGGTCTTCAAGTCCCAACGTCTGGTGTATATGATATGCCCTATAAAGAGGAGTCAAATCAAACCCCAAAATTCCACCTCCACCGTTACCATCGTCTCCAACTCCTCCACCGCTCAGTCCATCGTCGTCCTCGTCCTCCAACGCGTAAACGCAGTCCCTCAAGCTGAGGCGGCTCTGCTCCTCGGCCTGCCTCTGCTTGATCCTCAGATCCTCCTCTCGCTGCCTCGCCGAGGAGGCTTGACCGATCGCCAATTGACCTAAATTCCGACTCACGACGCGGATCTCCACCAGCCAATCGCCGAACTCCTTGCTCACCTTCCTCTCGATGTGCGATCGAATCTCCGGGATCTTCTTCTCCAGCATCCTCTTCACCGTCGACGACGGCGTCTTGTTCAGGAACTCCGACTCCACCGAATCCACGCACTTGAGCGCCATATAGAAATTGCTGTTCTCCAGATGGTAATTCGATCTCGAACAGAGCTCCATAAGCCGAACGCAGGTCCGGACCAATTCGAGAGCTAGGTTCACATTCCGCGAGACGTTCCGCGCTTCCACGAAGGCATCAAGAGACGAGAGGAGAGGGACTCCGACAGACTGGAGCTTGGAGTTGGAGTCGGAGAGGGAGGATTTGAGGGAATCGACGTCGGAGAGGAGAGATCGGAGATCGTCGACGGCGAGGATGAAGTCCTGGTAGTGAGCCTTGCAGACCTCCTCGATTTCGGACTCCTTGGAGCGGGAGAAGTGGCGGAGGCTATGGAGGAGGGTCTCGGGCTTGCCGGAGGCGAAGGCCTTGCGGATGAAGGGGCCTAAGTCCTCGCCGTTCGCGACGGCGGAGGATAGGAGGAGCTGGTCGAGTTTGTCGGCGGTGTCGCCGTTCTCGAGGGCCGCCGGAGCAACTCTGCGGCGGGTTTTGGCGGAGTGCATCGTGACTGGTGCGAGACGGAGGAGTCGGAGACGGAAGAAAGGATATAGGGGAATTTGGAAAATAAAAGGAAAAATTTTGAGAAAATTTTGTAAGAAAGTGTACTTATTTGGACATTTGGGCGTATAAAGGTCCGAAAGTTTGGGGATTCCTTTTGGACGGAAATGACTCTGAGGACTCTTGGTACGGCGAAGACGTTATTGGGGTTTTGGGGGATAGAACTTGGGCGTTTTGGTAATTAAATAAATGGGCACGGCGCAACCACATAGCCCTGTTTTTTTGGAACAAGTTAAAACTTAAATTAAAACTAAAATATTACAATATGTAAGTGTTTTATACTATAGTTAAAACTAACAAGATAAAACAGTCAATTACAGCAATTTTGAAAAAAAAAATATAATGGTTATTAGTAGTCTCTCAACTATGAGCAATTACATCACTTTTATTCCTAATTTTTTTTTTTGTTTACAAAACACTTTCTGAACTCTAATTTTGATTGTTGGCAAAAAAAAAATTGATTTATAACTTTTAAAATTTCACAAAATAATCACATTCCGATAGCATAGAAAGTGGGATTTTTATATAAATAATTATATTTAACGTAAAATATTCTAATTATTAAGATTTTTAACAATAACATTTTTTTTTTTTGCTTTTCAGGTTGGCAATTGAACAATATTTTTTTTAAGGATGAACAATATATTTTTAACGGAACTTTTTTTTTTCCGTAATTTTAAAGGAAAATGTGAAGCATTGTCGTATGTTTGAAAATTTATTTAAAAAAAGGAAATATAAAGTATTTTAATAGAAGCGTTGCACAAGTAGTTCTCACGTTGTGGATACATTCACCAACGCAATCCAAATAAAGTTGCCACTATTTCTACCATAAATCATCTCTTGAATTTCAACCGTTATAAAAAAATAGCTCTCTCTGCTCCAGTTCGCGCAGAAAAATGTTTTTGGAGTGGCCTGATAGTGTTAACAGTTTTTTCTCAACAGTTGCATAAAAATAATTGCCAGAGTATATAATAATCCAAGCATTTGGTTCAGCTGTGCCAACTACAATGCCTACCAACCTGCCCCGCAGATGAGCCTGGGGAAGGCATTATTTAAGGTGATCCTCACCCTGGTCTCAAATGATTAGAAGACAAGTCATTTTTGTTTGGGTATGGACAGGTAGGATTTAGAAATTGCAACGTTGGAATAGCGAAACTTTTAACCATATTCTAATCCCATTGCGACTTTTTAAGATAAAATATTTATCTTATTTACAATTTATATGAAAGTTGTTTATGTTGTTAAAAGAGTAGTATGCAGCGGATTTTCATTTTTTTAATAAATAAATTTTTCATAAACAAATTAGACATATTATATATGATAAATTAATAAATAAACGGTTATTAAGAATCGTGTGTTCAAAAAAGCGTTAACTATTATTTTTTTTTATTTTTTATTTCACAATTGAAGTGTAAGTGAGCACACGTCATTGATTGACATTGAGCAAAGGAGGTTGCAGCTATTCGCCAGCGATGGAACTACTCTGGAATTGCAGATCTCATGGTCTTTCTCCGTCGAGATGAAGAGCAGGAGAGAGATGGAGTGAGCAACATGCAGAGAGACAGAGAGAGAACCAAATGAAAGAGAGAGAAAAGAGGGAAACCATAATGGGAAAAGACGGTGAAAAGGAAAAGAAGAAAAGAAAAGAAAAATTAAAATCAGATTTTAAGAGGGTATATTTGAGATTTTTGCTTACAAAATTTGACTACGGTATTACGTCCTACTTATTTTACTTTTTCAAACCATGCAAAATTTTCTACTTATTAATTTAATAAGTGTCTTTTAGTTCGAGTATTTAAATAAAATATTTAAATAAATATTTAAATTTTTATAAAAAAATACTATAACAAAATAATTTAAACCACGATTTAAATATCAAAACAAGCCTTAAAATTTGTTATTTTGTATATTCTCAGTCTCACACTTAATACCAAACCCACACCCGAACCCATTAACCCGTAACGCAAGACGGCTCTAGTCTACGCTCTTCCCCACCATAATAAAGGTACAAACCCCCAAACCCTAAAACCTCCTCTCCCCTCTCCCCTCAAACAGCAGATTAGGTTTTTCAGCAAGCAGCCAGCAGCCGCGTGAGGGAGAGGCAGGCCAGCCATCACTAGTCGCAATGGTTTCTTCCTCCTCCCCCGAAACCCTAACAATCTCAATCTCCATTTTTCTCTGTCTCTTTCTCTGTAACTCGTGTCTTCGATTTCGCAGGGTATCGATTTGGTCGCCGGAGGCAAGAGCAAGAAGTCGAAGCGTACCGCCCCAAAGTCCGACGATATCTACCTCAAGCTTCTCGTCAAGGTTGGTTTATCTTCCTCTGTTCTTTCATTTTCCATATTCTCCTTGCGGTTTCTTTTGGATTTGTTTTGTGTCTCTGACGCGTTTGGGGTTTCGACGTTTGTGGGATCTGAATTTTCAGCTTTACCGATTTCTCGTTCGGAGGACTGGGAGTAACTTCAATGCCGTGGTTCTGAAGCGGCTCTTCATGAGCAAGGTCAACAAGGCGCCACTTTCCCTCTCCAGGTTGATCCGTTTCATGAAGGGCAAGGTATCATTTGGTTAATAAGAAAAAACAAAAATTACTGCTATTATTAGAAGATGAGAAAAAAAGATCGTTAATTTTTGAGATTTGGTCTTTGTTTCTCGGATATAATGTATTTAATCTCTTTCGAATGATTGGTTTTTGTGAATTTGTGCTTAAATTGAGTCTGTTTTTGCGCTTTGATCTTTTATAGGAAGACAAGGTTGCTGTGGTTGTTGGGACTGTGACAGACGACATTAGGGTTTATGAAGTTCCTGCTTTGAAGGTCACTGCTCTTAGGTTCACAGAGACTGCCAGAGCCAGGATTGAGAAGGCTGGTGGAGAATGCTTGACGTTTGACCAGCTTGCTCTTAGAGCTCCTCTTGGCCAGAACACGGTATGGAATTTATAGCATTTGAAGCTTTACTCTATGCTGTGTTCAGCTTTTGTATGATTATTATACGCTTGTTCACTGTTTTTCTTGTCATGTCAATTGGTATAGACTCAGCCCATGTGAAAAATTGCTGCTTTTGGCTTGGTTTGTAAAATTTTTTGTATTTCTTTACTTTCTATAGAAGCAGATAATTAGTCTTCTGTAGGTGTGTGATTGAGTAAGATACCTAGGATTATCTAATCACCATGTAGCTTTAGTAGTTCTATCAAGCCAATTGGTTTACAAAAACGGCCGAGGAATAGGCAAAAACGGCCGATAAAGAGGCGAAAATTTCAGGGATTGCATTGGCAATGCATGCAAAAACTTGTAGTGTGCAACTTGTTCCTCGTTTAATTTCTTCCACAGGAAGAAAATCCCTTGAGATGCAATCAATTCCAGGAATATTGGTACTTAGAAACCTTTTTTTTCCTCGTGCTGTGCACTTTGCAGGTCCTCCTCAGGGGTCCCAAGAATGCTCGTGAGGCTGTCAAGCACTTTGGTCCGGCACCTGGTGTGCCACACAGCCACACCAAACCCTATGTGCGATCAAAGGGTAGGAAATTTGAGAGGGCTAGAGGTAAAAGGAACAGCAGAGGTTTCAGAGTTTGAGTTGTCCAAGTTATTCATACATTATGAATGGATCCATCCAAGCTTTGCCAATGGATCTTTCTGCCTACTTGCAGTTATGGTTCCTTTTTATTTTATTTTTCCCATGCTTATGGAGTGACATTCATGTTTTTTGTAGCAGTTTTCATTTATATTGCCCCTTGTTATGGATAGTTTTGTCGTGAGAATTTATTTGAAGAGGGATTTTAATTGTTTACCTATATATTTTCAAGAAACTTCAACCATTAGGATCCAATTTAAAATCCCAAGCTTCCCTTCCCGTTCTTTCAGTTTGGAAGTTTCTTTGATCACCTTGAGCATTTTCACCATTATGCCTTTATTAGTACCCCTTTCTGATCATTTTTTGCATTTTGTTTATCATCTTGAGAATTCCGAATTTCTGCAAATGATAGGAAAAAGATTTTACAAACTAAATAGGTTAGACGTTAGAGGGAAGCAAAGTAGGTTAATCTATATATATATATATATATGGGTTATTTTCACGTTGCCTCTTGAAATTTAAAAATTACCATTTTGCCTCATTGAATTTTTTAAATTCCTCACTCTGTCCTTTAAACTTTAAAAATTATCATTTTGTCTTTTGTACTTTAAATTTCTACTTTGTCCCCTGAACTTTCACTCCCTTTCACTAGGTTAAACAAGAGTCGGAATATATATATATATATATAGGGTTTGGCCGTATAACCATACCTCTTAGTTTTTATTATTGCTCAATTTGTCCCTTTGTTTTTAGAAACTACAAAGGTATTATTTAAATTGAAGAACTTGTATCAATTTTATCTCTTGTGGATTTTTTTTTTTTTACTTAAAAACATGGAGGTAAGATAAAAATACCTTTGACTAAACCAAATTTGTTTGTGAAATATATATTTCTTTTTGAGAAAAATTAAAAAATATATTTTAAAATTTAATAGATCATAAACTTAAAAGATCCTTTTTTTTCTTGAAAATTTGATGTTTTTAATATATAAAATTTTGATCATAATCATTTATGGATAGTCATATTTTACCCAATTTTTTTAATTCACGGAATGAAATTGAAGTAAGTTTTAAAATTTTAAAGATATTTTTGTAGCTTTTTAGAAATAAAAGTATAAATTAAGAAATAGTTAAAACTAAAAGTAACAATGATATTATGAACTCTGTATACATGTGTGTGTGTGTGTGTATATATATATATTAAAAGAAGTGAAACCAACTAGGTTAGACGAGGGCCGGTGACTTGGACAAAGTCTGCATTGCAGGATTTCAAAAAGTGTAAATTGAATTTAATTGAAGCTTCCTTAGCTGCGGTTTTGTTTTTGGTCAATCCTTGGAGGACCAGCTAATGTTACAGTATCATCAGTTGCTTGCTGAATGATCAACTTATTAAAACGCTGGCCGAGGTGAAGAAAACTGATCCTGTTTGTCTTTCCTAGTCTTTAGAGAAGAAAAAGAGGAGAAATGTCTATGCCAACTGATCTTACAATGCCATTATATGAAGTCAATGAATGAGGTGTAATTAAGGGTGAAAATTATTTTCTCTGTTTATGCAACATGTCATCGTTTTTTTTTTTTTTTTGTTTCAAAGCTGAAAGGATTCAAAAATGGTGAGTCTCATGAATTCGCTGATTCTTTCATTCTTTAAACAATCCAACAGTCTCCGTTCCATTCTAAAATTGTTCCAGTAATTTCTTTCTTTTAACTTTTTTACTCTACCAAACTGGCAAACATAGCATTATAAGGGGAAGAAAAAATGAGAGCCATTTTGGTATTCATCTAATAAGAATCAACACCACGATATGAGGAAAGATTATAGAAAAATCACACTTTGTTATTGTAGTCCAATGACTGGAAGAGAAATGAATTGTCCTTGACTCACAACTAGATGGGAAATCTCACTACAATACATAAGAAGTCGGCAGCAGCTGCCTAGCTTGAGAAGCTAGAAAGAAAATTTGTCACCATAATTGTCCTTGCATTTTGCAATTCCTTCAACAGCTGCACTGCAGAACAAAACATAAAAGGAACCGGGGCAAGTGGGATGAATTTCTTGGATGAGAGATCAAAACTTCTTGACGAAGTCGTAAATGTGAGCGGTGGTTTCCTCCGCCTTTTCTTGGTTGATGAAGTGAGCCACTCCTTCCATCACAACCACTTCCTGCAAGTATGGGACGTCTCTCTTGAATCCACCGTTGTGTATGTATTCTTTTGCACCAGGAATGTGGTAGGTCGTGTCGAGGTCTCCTATGATGAACTTCACTGGTACTTTCACTTTTACTCCGGTCCATGCTGCTGTTAGCTCCCAGGTTCTTGCAATCACAAACAATAGAGTTTATTTTCCCACAACGAGATTCTAGTTTTGATTAGGTGCTTACTTAACTATAAATTATCACATTAACAATCATCTTCTAATGTTAAGAGTGGTGTGAGGAACACCATTTTTTTTTTTGGTAAAGAAAAAATCTAGGAAGGGAAAAATCAAAGGAGTTGTCCCAGATGCAAACTTAAACATTGTTCGCTAAAAGCCCTAGTGGTGGGCTCTACACCTCGATAAGGGCAATATCATATCAGCCTTATCGAATGTGCTAATGTTTAAAATGCGTGGAATCATACTCTTAAGTTTGGTAAATCGAGGACTAGGTTGGCAAGAACAAGCATTCACCAAACATTTGAACAGTAATCCTTTAAATCCAGGCCACTACACACTTGCAAGGGATACCAAGTGGTATAGGAGTGTATGCTGAGATTGACTTGATCCTATGCAATGCAATGCAGTGACAATTTTATTCCTGCTGTATACCCAATACCACTTACAGGTTTAAAGCTCTATAATAGTTTAACCCTCCAGTGAAGCCCTTCTCGTCGAATTTTCTAGCGAAAAATTTGACATCTTCTTCTGAGAGCCAGGAAGGCATGGTCTGTGGAGCTTTCAGGCCGCTAAATCCTATGTCTTTAGGAATGCATGGAGGACGCGGTTTCCGACTCAGATAGAATTTCTTCAGCAAATTTGCAGTGTTATCACGTGCAAAATCTTTCTCAGCTTCCCCTGCTTCCTACACACGTGATCAATACAACTTGAATCTCATTTGAATAATTTCTAAACACCATATCGTTCCTAGCATTTGTTAAAAAAGCTTTACATTGTAGCTCGTTTTTGTTTTATTTGTTAGCATAGAGAACTTTACACTATTTGAGTGTAAACCTGCTGGTTTAAACCAACTTTCAAAACATGTGCTTGATAATACATATCGCATTTGAAGTTTTCATTCTCTTTATCTCATTAACCAGAATAATTTATAGTGTTTGAAAAGTATAGTTTGAATCAATCTTGTTTAAAAACATTATAACATGCAAGAGTTTTACAATGTAGCTTATTATTTTTCTGACACCTACAAGTTTCGGTTGAGATCGACGTTATCAAACACACTATTAAATACCACTTTATTAATGATTTTCAAATTCACCTATATATTCCCCCTGTTTTTCCGTCTATTTTATTCATTTAGATGTGGATGGAGTGGAGGAGAAGGCGGTGAATTTACTCAAGGGTCCTTTTCACATAAAAGTGGAGGCGTAGAGCAAAAATGACATTGAACTTGCTGCCACATCAGACGCTTTTATTATGAAGATGAGGTTAGGTAAATCCAACGTTTTCAATTAATGCAACCAATAAATATTCCCTAAAATCACGATATAGAAGAGTACTTGATCCAAGAATGCCCTACAAATGTGCTCTAATTGAGTATCGTCTGTCCCACAACGTCATTCAATGAAGTATTAAACATTCCTTTGTCCCAAAATGTCAAAGATTCAATAAGATCATCAAAGACTGGAACGAATTCCAACTAGAGAAAAACTCTCAACCATCATTGAAGGGGGAACTAATTTCAACTAAATCACAACAACAATTTATGCTAAAAGATAAACCATGTGCAATATAAAAAGTAGTTTTCCAGATTTGTGACAACTAATTTCCAACAACATATATGCAATTAAATAAGCAGTCATACTACAGTGCGAAGGAACAGTCCTTCACTTTGCAAAAATAGTAATAATAAAAAAAAACACTAATTTCGATCGGAAAAACTTGAACTATCAATTTGAAAAATTTACGATATAAGGGCACCGATAGAGTAGAGAATCAAGTACTGATAGAACGTGAATGCTACATTATAAATTTTATTTATTTTTTATTAATTATGGTGTTTAAAACTGACAATATCTAAGTATTTTTTGGTGAAAAAGATCTGATTTTCAGTAAACAACATCAAAAGAACAGACTGTTTAATAGGGTGCTCAAGAAAATAGTTAAAATAAGTTAAAGCCAAAAACAATACAACATGAAAATGCTATAAAAAATGGTTAGAACTGCAACATCCAGACAACCTTTAAAGTTGTCATATAAAAAAAGGTCCTCGAAATGATAATTAAAAATGATAAAAAAAGAAGAAGCGAAATTTAACAAAAAATTCCTCAATTTTACTTGTTTTATGTTTTTAATTTAATAAAAATTGACTCACCTGGAACCTGCAAATATAGTAATCGTCCCCAAACAAAGCCCTGAAGCTTTCGACGGGCTTTCTGGCGGGGTTCCTCGGAGGGAAGGCGACGCTCATGTTGACCAGAGCTTTGACTCTATCGGGCCTGAACAGGCAGAAGTACCAGGCCATCACGGCTCCCCAGTCGTGGCCCACAACGAAGGCCTGCTCGATTCCGAGATGGTCCAGAAGCCCAACAAGGTCGCCGGCGATGTGGAGCGCCGTGTACGACTCCGGCGACGGCGGCGCGTCGGTGTCGCCGTAGCCACGGAGGTCGGGGGCGATGCAGTGGTAGCCAAGGGAGGAGAGCGACATCATCTGGTGCCGCCAGGTGTACCAGAGCTCGGGGAAGCCGTGGAGGAAAAGGATCGCCGGGCCCGTCCCGATTGATGCCACGTGCATGTTTATGCCGTTTGTGGGGACCGTCGTGTGCTCGATCTTCTCCATGTTTTTTTCGGATGAGAGTTTGAGACTAAGGGGAGCTTCTCGGTCGTATTTGTTTTTGTTTTGGGTCTGTGTTTTTGGTCTTTTATAGTCTAATTGGGTGTTGACTGGGAAAGGCTTTTTCTCTCATCAACGATAACACACTGAAATTTGCTATTTTAAGAGCAACTTGGTTTACATCATGTTAGCGTCATTCTCAAATTTTAATATCGGAGTATTAGAAAGAATTATTCAATGCAACAATATGTAGAAAAATAAGACTTTTGGAGAAGAATGTCCGAGGACACAGCGCTATAAAAAAAAAAAAAAAATGGTTCCTGTAATATAAAACACACAAGTGAAAAGCACATTCTTTCAATTATGGTGTTTAGTATTAACAGGGTTAATTTTGAACATTTTTATTTTGGAAAAATGAGAGAAATATTATATTTTTGAAATTTTTTGAAATAAACAACATGTTTTGAAAATATTTATAATAAATAACAGATTTGCAATGTAAATAATTTATTTACAATATAGATAAGAATTATTTATACTACAAACAAGGAAACAAATAGATTATATGCACTTTAAATATATTTATTGTGTAAATAGCCATTATTTACATTGTAAATAAGATGATAAATAATTTACCTCATAAATCAGTTATTTACTTCAAATACATTCTAAAACCTGTTTATTTACAGTAGTTAGTTATGAAAAAGTGTATTTACTACCATTTTTGTTTTATTATTGTTTAGCTCATGAATAAAAGCTTACAAGCTTGGTGTTATTATTCGGAGAATTATGTGGCATGGTTAAACAAATCTACTACTATTAAACATGGTAAAATTTTGAATCATCTATAGTTGTTCCATTATATATATATATATATATATATTATTTTTTTAATATAACTATGAAATGATGTGATAGTTGATAATCGTGATGTATATGATTTCCGACAAAGTATGATTTCTGCAAAATTTTATTTGTCTTTTTATGTTTGTCGAGTTGGCTCTTTAATATCTCTAGAGAAAAAGGATTAGTTTGAAGAACAGCGTTTTTAAAAGCTTGAAACTACGTTTACAATTACAGATATTTAATGGATTTCCCTCCATGCATTAGAATCTCTTGTGAAATTCTATTTCTGTACAAGAAGGAATCGTGAACAATTACAAGGACTTTGAACAAATATATTTTTTCGAGGGGTTCTAAACAAATATTTTGATTATATGCATAATTAATCCATATATTAGTAGGAAAGATATACAATTCCTTCTTTAGTTTCACGTCTAACAAAATATAGAGAAAATTAGGCAGATTTTGATTACTTTTTTCTAAATAAATGACTGAATTTTTTTAAAATTAGAAAAATGACCAAAATTTTTGAAACTTAGGTAAATGACTTTTTTTTCAACAGTATATCATTGACAAATATATCATTGTTGTACATCATGGATTAACTTATAGTACAACGCTTATTAACTATAGTTTATTGCTTATAAATTTGTTTATCACTAATTCACTAATAATTTATTCATCTAAAAACCAGGTAAATTATTAAGTGAATAAACTATTAAGTTAATTAATAATAAACTATAAATCCACACATCATTGATGTATTGTAGTTTATCAATGATATACTGATTAGCATTAGTACATCATTGATGTACTTTAGTATATAAGTGATATACAAAAATGATCATTTTCTTAATATTAAAAAACTTTGACAATTTACTTTAAAAAATAAAAGCTGAAAAAAGGGGTTCACTTACCTCTATATTTTTAAAATCTATCCTCTATTTTTTAAAGAAATTCTATCCTTTATTTTTCAAAACTACATAGGCAGCTTTCAAATTGAATTTTTGATTTGTCACATTATTTGATATCCTTTATTTTTTAAAAACTTTTTTTTTTCTATTTTACTTTGGTGCTTTGATTATCGTTGTCTGAAAAAAAATGTTAGAAATTAATTACACAAAAAAGATTGTACTTTTTGAGATATATAAGATGTTCTAATTGGTAGTGCATTTTTGAACTTCATATATTAAAAATCACATCAAAATAAAAAATACATAATATTAACATATTATAATGCAAATTAAATAGTCTACAATAATAAATGAAAAATTCTTTTTATTTTTATTGGATTAATATTTTGTCAGTTTGATTAATACTTTTTGCAGCTTTGCTGCGCTTTTTTTGGCAAATTTTTGATAAGCTTGTGTACTTTTCCTCTTTCCACACCTTTTAATAACACTTTATTTTTTTAATTTTTGACAAGCTTGTTTGCCCTTTCTTTTTCTACTCCCTTCTAACAACACTAATTGAACTTTTCAAAAGCTATGATCGGATTCACATGGATGACTTTTCTCGTGTCCATACACTGAATCAAAGAAAGCCTCGCTGGAGCACTGAAAGACTGACATTGCTGATTCAATACATCTTTTTCACAAAAATTTATATATTTTAACATGTTAGGTATAGAAACAAAGTTGCCGTGTACACAAAATATCTAGAAATTTTTGTAAAAAATATCTACAAATATTAATATTTTCATAAAAAAAGTCTATTTTTATAAAAATCATAATATGAAATCATAAAATACCAAAAAATTTACAAAAATTTTCATAAAGACAAAATATCCATACTTTTTAATTTATTTTAAAATATAATGACATTTTTTTTTTTTACTTTTTTATGTAGTCTTTTATATATTTACTTTTCAATGTTACACAATATATATTTTTAATTTATTTTTTAAATTTAGTTCAAAGTCTTTTAAATCATAACAAACTCTATATAATGGGATGTTCAAATTCGTGGTACTTAACAACTTCACTTCTTAGCAATTGTTAACTCACAATTTACTATGTACATGGAGAGGTAGGGTACAGAATAAGGGACACATCTATGGCATGTTTAGAATTATATAAGAAACAATTCAAACTCCATCTCTTGGTATCAATATATTGTTTAAACTAAGAAGGTATTTCAAATACCCTTGAACCTCCTAAAAACTTTTTTGATATTATTTTTTTATCTTATACGAAGTTTGCACGAAAGTACTTGTGTTATGTTGATTTTTAACTATTTTATTCAATTTAAAATTATATGTTTATCATTTATCATATTATGATCATTTTTTTTACCATTCATATTTATCACTACATACATTATTTTGGTTTTTAGTTTCTTTTAAATTATATATTATCAATAATTTTAGATTTTCTTAAAGTCTTATTTAGAAATAAAGTATTTTAAGATGACTTTCTGTATTTTACTCTAATTTTTATCGATATCAATATTTTTGTTGATATTTTTGTAAAATTTAAATATTGATATTTTTATAGACATCGATATTTTCATCCGTGGATTAAAATTAGGGATTTTTTATTTTTTATTTTTGGAAAGTTCACGATTAAGTTATCATTACGATATTATAGGAGAAATTAAAAATTCTTGCATGCAATTATTCAACTACTCTTTCGCCCACTTTTGTTCTTTTGTTCTTTTTTTCTTTTTTTTTAAACTTAGAAGTGAAGAGTTATAAAGAGGAGGTGGTTGGCAACCGCGACAAGTTCAAAGCTGAACTCAAGCTTTTGTAGAGGAAACGGGTAGTTTTATCATCCATTTAAAAAATGTGATGATGTTTGCTGAGTCACATCACACTTGGATTGTAGTGTTTATATGCATTATAAAACGGAATGTGACATGTGGGGTTGGACTCGATTATGCGTCAAAATAACAAAAATATTGAGAACATCCACGAATATATAATGAAGTAGAATTAACTTTCAATTAAAAAAAAACTAAACTAACAATTAATTTGCAACAACAACAACAACAACAACAACAATATAACAACAACAAGCAGCAGCAGCAGCAAAAACAACTACTAAAACTAACAAGTCCATACGACTGAGCATAAAAAAAAAAAAAAAAAAAAAAAAAAAACATGTCTTACAAGCCAAGGAATCTCAAAGTAACGTATTGTAGGAGTGAAAATAGTACGTTTTAAAGCAAGCACTTTTTATTTAGATTTATAAAGAAATTGATTACGTTTTAATAATCGAATTGAATAAAATAAAATAAAAAAAAACCAAGAAAAATGACCAAACAAATCAACAGAGCGCATTCACAGCTTTAATGAAGAACGCAAGGATTGACACAACTGAAACGGTCAAGGCCCTAGCGCATGACATATGATCAAACTTCATAACTGATAAAGGCAAGTAAAAAGTCAGATTGTGAAGAATCAACAATAAGGATTAGACTGAAATGCATTCGCATTCATTAGGGGTAAATGTGAGGGAAAAAGTACTCTTTTATTAATTTCAATATAGAAGCATTGTCATTTCAATTTTTAAACTTTCAGAGGATTAACTTCTTAATTTCATATCAAACTCCAATTCTCCCAACTGCGGAGTTTTAAATACGTCTAGAAATCAAGAATGAAATGAGTACATAAAAAAGCTCGAGTGATAAAGGACGTACTTGCATTAGACCAAAGTTTGCATCACTATCTTTTTAAGATTGAAATTATTAATTGGAAAGGATCACGCAGCATAAAATAACAAGATAAGGGGGTATATGTGTAATTCAAGAGTACTTCTGGATGAAGTCATGAATGTGAGAGCTGATTTCGTCTGGCTTCTCTTGATTGATGAAGTGAGCTACTCCTTTCATAACGACCACTTCTTGCAACAAGGGAACGTCTCTTTTGAAGCCACCATTGTGAACGTATTCCTTCATTCCTGGGAAGTGATATACAAGGTCTAGGTCCCCCGATATGAACTTTGTTGGCACTTTCACTTGTGCGCCTGTCCATGCTGCTGTCAGCTCCCATGTTCTGCATCATATATGCAAATGGCAAATGCAAATCGACATCATATATTAAAAAGAAATTAAAATTAATAATATATGAATTAAATAGGCCTATTTTTATTTTTATTTTTTGAATTGGACGGCCACGGGAGAGCGGCTTCAACCTAGACCGATCCGTTTCTATCCTTATGGGCCAAATTATTGTTATGAAATTGAAATTCAATACAATATTTGAAATATCTTTAAAATGTCTTTAATTATATAGAAATTATTTTAATTATGTTATATTTTATACTCTACAATTACTTAGTAATTATTTTATGATTTATATTGGTATTGGGGTAGTAGTTCGAGATAGTATGGGCCTGTCTTGTGTGCATTGTCACAGTGTATTTTTGGCCGCTTCTCAGCTCATATGGGAGAATGCTTTGCAGTAAGAGAGGGCGCTTGGCTAGCTCAGGCATGTGGATATCGGAAGTGGAGTATAGAGACGGATGCGCTTAATGTCTATAAAGCTGTTCGTGTTCCCAATTCTAGAGCTTCAGAATCAAATGTCACTGAAGACATTCGTGATGTTCTCATTCAAGCTAGAAGTGGTGATGTCTGCTACATACCTCGTGACAGGAATGGTGTACCCTACTTATTAGCAAAATTTGCTATTTTTCATTCTGTTGGTTGTACTTGTTTTGATTTTGTTCCTAGTTTTATTAGTTCTTCTGTAATAGCAGATAGTATGCTTATTGAATGAAAGTCAATTTCCTTTCAAAAAAAAAAAAATCATAGCTCAATTGTCAGATTAATCAATGAAGTAAGTTAGGTGGTATCTACTTTTCACTACTTCTACTAATATGAAGCAAATATCAATCTTTTAACTAATAGAAAACAAGTGTGAAGTTTACCATATGTTAAACTTTGTGATAAATTTACTACCAAGTTTACCATGTAATGAATTTTACAGTAAAAATAACTTTATATTAGAGATTTATTTTACATGCAAATGCTAAATTAGTCATTGATACGTCAATTTAGCGTTACATTAGACATATTCTTAGCAGTGATTATGTTGTGATCAACCAGTTCATGATTCGGATGGGAAGAAACTTACAGGTTCAGAGCTCTATAGTAATTCAATCCTCCCGGTAAAGCCCGTTTCTTTGAATTTATTGGCGAAATGGTTGATGACTTCCTCAGAGAGCCAGCAAGGCAAAGAAACAGGATCTTCATACACACCTCTGAATCCAATCTTCTTCCCTATCAATGGAGGCTTCGGATCACGGTTTGCAAGGGTTCTCTTGAACAAATTTGCAGGGTCCGACAAAAAATCTTCTTCACTCTCTCCAGGTTCCTATACAACAAGTTCAGCGAATTCTTTACGATGAAACACATTAATATTGTCTAATTGTACACGACATTAGGTGAGTAAACTAATCACGTGTAAGATATATACATACAAGAGCCCAGCCAAAAAAATTTGTGAAGAAGTGCATGGGTGACTGAATTAATATTACGGGGGATAAAATTGATTTTAAGAGTAAAATATAATTTAAAAAATGAGGGATATAATTTAAAAAAGAGCGAAATACAATTTAATAGAATTATATATATAAAATTATAAGGAAAAAATTTAAAGATAACGACCATCCACTTTTGTCCATTTATAAAGCTATATATATACACACACGCGTGGAATACACCTAATATGAATTCTAATATTTAACGAAAATACCATAGTTGATGGCAATAGACCATGTCGCATGGAAAAATGGATTGCCAACCCTGTGGTTAAAATCTCTAATTATTAACACACACTATCATTAAAGATGGGACTTAGAGGTGGAAAGTACCCTTTTGTGATGGGACAAGATAAGACTGCGATACTTGTGATGGGACAAGATAAACATTGCTATAGCTCTTTATTATTATATCATATATACTACATCTGGGCTAATTTGACAAAAATAATCGTGGCGGTTAGGGAGACAATTGGTTTTTTTAATTTATAAACTTAGAATATGTCTTTAATTTATAAATAATTTTTATATATATTAATGTATATGTATAAAATGTATTAATGATTTTAATAATAATATTGTTAGTTTTAATTTATTTTTTAAGAATAATGATAATATATATGTTTAAAATTTTAAATAGATTTTGATATTATTATATTAAAAAAAGTCTTAAAAATTAAGATGTTTATTACTTAAATTCAAAAGAGAGTCTATTGCCACCCCTCTTTCTACTTTTCTCACACTTTGTTTTAATATTTTATATTATTACCAAAAGAGACTTCAGTAAACTTATAAATTAAGTGAAAAAATGATATAAAAATTTCTCTGGCGCTTCTTATATACACAATTCCTTTTTTTTTCTTTTTTTCTTTTTGTAAGACAAATGGAAAGAGAATAACCTAGGTAAAAAATATTTAAAGATTTGTTGTTTTTAATAATTATCAAGCACTAACAAAAAAAAAAAGAAAGATAGAAACTAATCTAAGTGTAAGGTCTTTCAAAAAACGGCGCACACTAAAGGAAAGCTTGAATCTAAAAACTATCCCTAAAAAAATTATGATTTCCACCAGAAGAGACTGTTCTGTTCTGTTATTTATTTATTTATTTTATTATTTATAATGCTTTGTAATTCTTGCAGTTCAAACACGTGGGAGAATATTGGTAAACTGGTGACGATACTTATGATTAATCAAACATATTACTTTCTGGGTTTGCAGAATATGGCATAGGAAGGTAAACAACAGGTGGGGAGGGATTTTTCTTGTGTGGGAAAAGAAAAGAAAGTTTTAAGGGTGTTTTTGGAACAATGAGGCAATAATGGCCCTGTTTGCTTTTGTTTCTCAAAATTTTTAAAAATATTTTCATATGTTTTTTTTAGGCAAAAATTATAAAAATACTTTTAACACAATTCTCAAAAGTTCTCATTTTTCAAACCAAAACATTTTTACTATATTTTGAAAACAATACCAAACATCCCCAATAAGTAGTTATTAGATTCAAGTTAGGGTGGTTTTAAAAGAGGTGTTGGAAAAGTAGATTGAGGTGTGACAATAGACCCACCCAATTCAAAATGGTATTCAAAATAACAACTTTAAAATCAATTGGTATCCAAAATATCATTAAATTAATGATATGCCATCTTTTACCTTTTTTGTAATTTAATGAAATTGTTGACTTTAATGGTTTTATTAATGTAATTATTTCTCATTAAATTAATGATATTTCTTTATTGAGTTTTTGTGTCTTATGCTGTAAGAAATTTATTGACGTATTTATTGACGTATTTTAATAGTTTATTAATGTATTTATATTTCATTAAGTTAATGATATTCTTTTATTAGGTTTCTATTTCTTGTGTTGTAAATTAAGTATAATTCTTTAATGATATAAACAGATTACTTAAAATTTCAAAATTTAAAAATTGGGCTTTTTTATAGCAATTTAACTTTTCAAAAAATAAGAAAATTTATTACAAAAACTAAATACATGATAATATTATTTAGAAGGTATTTTAGGATTTCCAATATAGGTAATTTAAAAAAAAAGACATATAAATAATATTTATACAACGAAGACAATATTAATTTACTCTGTAAAAAAGTCAAATTGTGTAATTTTTACAAATAATTGAGGTTAAATAGTAGTTATCAAAATATCTACTTTGTACTCCGAAAGGAAAAAAAAATCTCTAATTTTTCTATCACTAAAATCCAATACAACTATAAGCAATTACATATAACTATTATGATACCCTTAAAAAATATCTGATATATTATGGCAGAGTTTATTCAATAATCGGAGATGCAATCACAATCTCTGTATACAATTAATATTACATAACTAATTATCTTTCCAAAAAAAGAAAAACTATATGACCAATTAAGCATAACAACTTTGACCAATTCTAGACATAATAACTAGATTTATATCATAATCGTACCAAAATATCAAACACGTGAAAATTATTTACCTACTGCACATAATTCAGAATTAAAAAAAAAAAAAAACTGATGAAATGAATTAATCAGACCTGAAACCTGCACATGTAGAAGTCGTCACCGAGAACAGCCCTGAAGCCCCTCCACAAAATTGATCTTGGGGTTCCTGGGAAGGAACGGCACACTGAGATTGACCAAGGCCTTGATCCTATCTGGTCTAAACAAGCAGAAGTACCAGGAGATTATGGCTCCCCAGTCGTGTCCGACCAAGAAGACCTTCTCAATTCCCAGATGGTCAATCAGCCCGACAAGGTCGCCGACGACGTGCAGCGCCGTATACGACGCAGGAGTAGGAGGCGCATCGGTGTCGCCGTAGCCGCGGAGGTCGGGAGCGATGCAGCGGTAGCCGAGGGAGGAGAGGGAGATCATCTGGTGCCGCCACGAGTACCAGAGCTCCGGGAAGCCGTGGAGGAACAGAATGGCAGGACCCTTCCCGATTGATGCCACGTGCATGTTTATGCCGTTTGTTTGAACACTTGAATGCTCTATTTTCTCCATTTCTCTGATATCTCTCTCGCGCTCTCAAGCTCTAATCTGTGATCGACGCTTCTTCGTCTTTTACCAGGGGACTTCTAGTTTGAGAAGAAGAGGATAAATATATTGATAATATCTTGTTAAGTGCCCATTGTCGTTGAATTCGAGAGTTTCGTCTGCGCATAGCTGTCTATGTTTGGACTTTTCGTGAGTTTTGTCTGCGCACAGCCGTCTATTTTTGGACTTTCCGTGAGTGCGTATGCGCATAGCTTTCCACGAAGGAAACCTTAAATTTTTAAAACTTATTTCAAATTTAGTTCATGAATAAAAAAATTTAACAAAACAACATAATTACTCATAAATAATTCTAATAAATATTTTATATATTAAAAATAAAAAAAAATCTTAAAACAAAACATCAATTTTTTTTAAAAAAAAAGATATCAAGTTTTATGACTTTTTAAATTTCAAAAAATATATATTTTTAAGTTTTTCTTAAGAAAACATATATTTTATAAATAAATTAGGTTTACTCAAGGGCATTTTTATCATATCTTTATACTTTTTAGTCAAAAGGTCTGCATTAGAAAAAATTGAAACAAGTTTTTCAAATTCAAAGGATACCTTTTGTAGTTTCTAAAAAACAGATGAACAAATTAAGAAATAATAAAAATTAGAAAGTATAGTTATGCAATTAACCCTTACAAACATTTAGCCAAAAAAAACAAGCTTGCGTTTGGAACGCTAATTGGAATTAAAAAGTTTTGTTGTATTTTTTAAGAAGATTTAAATTACTACAACATTTTTAGTTCAAATCTTTAGTTTAAATTGTGTTTTCAAACACCCTTTTAGTATCGAAAAGATACAAAATCACATCAAGTCAAGCAATATTTAACAACTAAAGAGTGAGATAATCTTAACGTCATTATGGTCCATAAAAATCGATTCTTAGATGTTAAATAAAGTGGTGTTTGGCAATAGTAGTTTACACCACTTTTTTAGTTATAAATAGTATAAAACTTTCACATACTACAGTAATAATAATAATAATAAACCACTACAGTATAAAACTCTCACATACTACAATAAAAATAGTTTCAACTACCTTACCAAACACCCTATTAAGAGAGCCATGATAATTCGTCTTTTATCGCTATCCACTAAACTCTCGTAGTTGTGTCTAGAAAATTTACATCTTGTTTGTTTTACTGGTTCGGTCTGATTTGGCTCAGTTTAAATGACCATCATAGTTTAACTTAGTGCTTAATAAAGTATTTTATTTGAACTAAAGTGACACTTCAAATTAAGCTGAACTACCCAACTTCGATTCAAACTCCCCCTTCTATTTCAACATTTCAAACTAATATTGAACAATGATTTCACTCATATATATTTGTATTTATAATTTAATACTATTATTTCGTATTGTTTTTAATTAAATAACTTCTTTTTACGTATTTCGTAATGGTCCCTAAGCCAACTTTCTGGTAAATTTTACAAAGGGAGAACTCTGCCTCTTCAGATGAAGAGAGGCTTGCTTAAATAGATTCAAATTTAGAGTGGATATTCTATTCAAATTAATACTCTAACTACACATTCAAATGCTATTTTGTATTACTATTTAAACTATACAATTTATATTTTTCTGTTTAAACTATAAAAGTTTAAACTAACACAGATCAAACTAATAAACCAAACAAGGCATTAAAGGAAGTGAAATTGTGATTGAATTAATAAGATGAGAGTTGAAATTAGTTTTAGAGATAACCAAATACATATTTAAGAGATGGAATGTAATTTTAAAAGAATGTAATATAATTTTTATAGACTTTTATACGCAAAAAAAAAAGAGTCAAAGATGATTGTCGACTCTCATCTTATCTACCTCAATGGTTGAAAGCGCTTTCCGTGATCCTTTTCATTTTCCTCGGTTCTGTTCCTGCTGACCACAACGTAGCAGGTCCTACTTTAATAAGTCTTATTGTATATTCGAATGGATTTACCATTTTGTGAATAGGGGCTTAAAACCTCATGAGATTTATTATTTATTATTTTATATTTTTGAGCTGTGCTATGTTGGGAAAAAGTGACATCCTGGGTCACATATGTAAAAGAGAAAATATCCAATAAATAACCCTCTGCCAAAAATATAATAATAAATTATAGACAAACCGCGACCATATACTTTTTTTAAATATATCCATTGAACCAAACCCCATACTGGATGAGTTCTGATATTTCAGAATTTTCGGCTTGTTATAGTGTATGACAGCTTTTTAGATCGATTTTTCCATTCAGATAAAAGAAATCCGACAAAATGATCCCAAAACTTTTACAAGCGAGTGGAAAGATTTGTGGGCGTTGAATGTCTCGAGAGTGGGACTCACGCGGTTTGTTCTTCTTATGAGAGCGTCAGAGAACCAATGATGAACGTTTTATTTATTTATTTCACTGTTGAGAGTTTCAATGCCTCTTGAGACGAAGGGTTGCAAACGTAAAATTCATAGTTACCTTCTTTTTTGTCTTTTTTATTTTTTTTGGTTTATATGATAAATGTTAAAATTAAATTCTTTCAGATTTATTCTTCTTTTAAGAAGAAAGTCAAGGACATAATTCTCTTCAGAAAAAAAAAAAAACAAAACAAAAACAACAAAAAGCTGGGACATAATTCTTACGGAAGCACGTAGTACTATTACTAAGGAGGTAGGAATAAACGGTGGGCAGTTTGACAGTTTTTGAACGAGTATGGTACGGTTTTTTTGGATGATGGATTGGCGATTAACCAACCCGCAAACCGCCCACCACATGACGGGTGGTTTCGGTTTGGTTTTGGGTGGTTGCGAGCTGGTGCGGGCGGGTTGAGGCGGTTTAGACCTATGCTATTGCCCAATGTAATTTTTTGGGCCTTTTTTTTAGAAAGTGGAGAAAATTTATTGAAAATATAAGATGATAATACATAAAGCATTCCCAACAACAAGCAAGTTTGATGCTTAAAGATAGTGACCATATTTAAAAGTACAAATTAAGAAACATAATCATTCACTGCAACAAGAAACATCAACTACAGATGAAGTGATGAACAAAGTCAATAGTCCATCAAGATTAAAGCCTATTCACTGGGTTCGAAAATAATAGAATGCTACAAATGAAACGATGAACAAAGTCAAGTGTTTTTTTTCTTTTTAAGGCTTTCTCTACTAACTTACTTAATTTGAATTTTGATCACTTCACAAAATAATAGGAAAATTTCCAGTTTTCAATATGTCAAGAGGCAGCTGAGCCCGTGCTTGGAGTGTTGGATTGTTCAATCATCTTTAAAATAAAAACAAAATCAAATAAATGAAAAGTTTTTTTTTTTTAATATAGGCGGGCGGGTGTGGGTTGAACCCACCCTCAAAAACTTAAAACCAAACCCGTCCACCTGAATATATTGGTGGGTAGGTTCAACATGTCTGTCAGTGGGTTGCTAACGTAAACCCATTTTTTTCGAGATGGGCGGCCGCAGGTGCGGCTGTTGACAGGTGCGGGGCGGTTTTTGTACAGCCCTATAAGGAGGTAAGCATATGTAGTGTAATGCTAACTCATGTATAATAATAAATTTAACATTTAAATATAAAAATTCTCCTCTATATAATGATATTTTTAATGTTAAATTTATTATATATTAAAGTTTGTGACAAGTTTATCATAAAATTTAGCATATGACAAAATTACTATTTGATTTCTATTTAGATTGAACTTTTTTGTTTTAATAATCACAATATTTTTATTTTTATTTTTTTAATATTAAAAGTTTACTTTTATACATTTTAAGATTTAATAATTATGACAAAAGATAAACATGATATTTTAAATAGTATTATATGTTAAAGTATAAAATAAAATAATGTGTCAAATATGTTACTTTTATATTTTTTTACAATAATTATAACATTAATATTAACAATTGTATTAAAGGTTGCTCAAAGATATTTGTGCTAAGGCCTAAGGCTAGATCATAGCGCTGCAGGCCTAATGACCCGTGAGTTTAGCCCTTCAAGTCTGCTAGATGGAGAGCTATATGCCTCTTGGGCTTTCGTTTGGTAAAAGGGTTTGCGGGCGACATTCATGGTGCCTAAAGAGGATTGGACTCTGATATCTTTTATTAGGCGGAATGATAATAAATTCAAAAAAATTACATGCTATGCTATCGTTTTAAAAAATAAATTTATTTATGTCATATAGGGTAAAATTTTTTTTTTTAAAAAAACATTATGACATACTGTAGTTGAAACTTTAGAGTTTAAACAGTGCAAAGTAAAAATATGCTTCAATACTGTAGCTCTCACATGTTACAACGAACGGTTCAAACCTAAGAGTTGAAACTCTTTTGCTAAACAGGTGAGTTTTTTAATTCTTCCCCCAACCAATTCAAATATAATAAATCTTAACACTCTCTCTTCCTCTTTTTCTCTCGTCTTTCAAAATTTTTTTTAATGGCGTGATAAATTTTAAACATATATGGTATTTATAAAATAGAAAGTTTCAAAATTAAGCTTAAATCCTTCCACAAAAGCAAAATGGCTTAACAACATCCCTTTAAAAGTGGTAATTATTTTAAGTCCTTCACAAAATAAGATCTAATTAAGTTAAAAAATCATATTTGAAAGGATTAATTACAAAAATTCACCCCGAACTATAACCTTTGTAACATTTTAGCATTTGAATTTTAAAACGTAACATTCATTTCTCAAAAGTATGAGTCATTAACAAAAATAGTTTTTTGTTAGATTTTTAACAAAAAATTAACAAAAAATTTTAAAATTTAAGGTATTTTTGTTAAATATTTATAGAAATAACAACAAAAATAAAAGCTATAATAAACATAGTTTTTATTGATGATTAAAAACCAAAAAGAAAAATCAATTGAAACAATAATATTATTTGGATCACTTTTTTTTTTTATATAACCGATTTTTTTTTAATTTTATTAATTTCTTTCATCCATAGAAATATTTTGATTTCATAAAAGGTATGAATACCAGTAAAAACTTTAAAAGTATGAAAGAAATTTTATTAAACTATATGAGTTTTTTTTAATGTGTTATATAAATAAATTTTGTTATATTCTTTTTTTTACCAGTATTTGTACTTTAAAATTTCAAAATACTTTTTGGGGGTAAAAAATTTAACAACATTTAAAGAAAGTTTTCATATATCGAAAAAAAGAGGGATCCAAACTGGTATCATGATTTCAATTGATTTTTTATTTTAATTATTATAAAGACTATTTTTATTATAATTTTAATTTTTGTCATTATGTTGTAAGTAGATTACTAAAATACCGTTAATTTTAAAATTATTTGTCAATTTTTCGTTAAAATTCTAACAGAAGGATCATTTTGTTAACGACTCATACTTCAGGAAGAATAGATGTAATATTTTAAAATTCAAAGGGTAAAGTGTTAAAAGGTTATAATTCTGGAGGGATTTTTAAAATTAATTCTATTTGAAATCTACTTAATTATTCACATATGTACTACTTTCACTTATGTAAATTAAGCATAATCTTTTATATAAACCTTAGGCCTAATATATATATTTGTATGATATCTTATGTGTGTGTGTATATTGTTTGGCTCTTGGCACTTGCGTTCGGATTTAGGCGCTATACCTATGTATAGAACATGAGTTTATACAACGAAGGATGACGTAGCCATATATAGCCATAAATGGTTGAAGTTAAAATATGCGTGTCTTTAATTTTTAATTTAACTAAATGGCTCAATTAGTCTCCAACATTGAACACAAGTGAGAATTTGGTCCCTAATCTTTTTTTAATAATCAGTCCCCAACATTTCATTTATAGGGTGTTTGACAAGGTGGTTAAAACTGTTTTTATTGTAGCATGTGAGAGCTTTACACTGTAGCGATTTTTTTATTGTTATTGTAGCATGTGAGGGCTTTACACTGTTTGTAGCTGAGAAAGTAGTTTAGACCACTTTTGCCAAACACGAGGTTAAATAGCTGAGGGACCATTTTAATCGGATAGACATTAAAAGTACATTACGTGAGCGATACATGATCATTTTAGTAATGGTATTGTAGTAAAACACCAAATATGTTTTAAAAATTAAAATTAAAATATAAAAACAATAAAAGGGCAATAAACAATAAACTATAAAAAAAGTAAAAACATAAAAAAATCAAATCTACATCCTCAAAAAATCGGATCTACTTTCCTCAGAAAATCAGATTATTAAAAAAAAAAAAACTCCCCGTAGCCCTCTTCGTCTCTACTCTAACCCCCCTCCTCCGACATCCCCACCGTAATCTTTCTTAGAGCTGGTAATTTCGGATATAGCACTGATGACACAATATAAAAACGACACGAAATAAACGGCGTTATAAATGGGTTGGCACGAATATGGTACGATGACACAATATGAAAATGACATGATATAAATGGCGTCCATAAATGGATTGACACAAATAACATAAAAATAAATTTGCTGGATTCGTACTAGTACATTTAACACGCTTTAACACTTTTAATTAAATGTGCAGTAAACGTGTCAACAAGATACGGCACGACCCGCCTGTTTATAGCACATTTAAGCTTAAAATAAAAAAAATTATGATTTTGTAGGTTTAAGGATTCACGACTCGCCTGTTTATAGCACATTTAAGCTTAAAATTAAAAAAAAATTATGATTTTATAAGTTTAAGAATTCGAATCTTATACTTGAGGGTGTACTTATAGCAGCTTGCCACCATTATGCTGGATTGTCATTTAGTATCCAATAATAGCTTTTAATTTATTTATTATAATTTTATGTTTTTGAAACTTTCAAGCTTTTAAAAGTCTCACATGGAAAGAAAACAAGAGGTCTCTCTTAAATCCTTTCTATATAATGCCTCGGTTTCTCACCTTTAGCCTGCATTCCCAATAAAGCCGTTTACGGCTTTAAAATAATTTTTCTCCAATTTGGGTTCTTTAAAAACTTAAAGAGTGGAGGAAAAAATAAAATATAGTTCAAAATATTTAATAATTAAAAATTATTATATTTTTTACACCAATATTTAAAGCCTTTTAATTTATTTTAGCTTTATATTTTAAATTTTGTTAGATGAATTTTTTTAAAAAAAATTATATAGTAAAAAAATTATAAAATTTATATAGTCAAAAACTTAAATACTAATTTTTTTAAATCATGTCGTGTTATGTTCGTATTTGTATTTTAGGCACGTTTATTAATCGTGTTCGTATTTAGTCTAATTGTGTCGTGTTATAAATGTGTTGGCATGAACACGACAGCCAACAAGAATTACCAGCCCTGATCTTTCTCTCTTTACCCCTCACTATCGGAGCCCCCAAGTCATGTCTCTCTACCGTCGACTTCATTTCCATGAACTGGCCGATGATAAGCAACATCCATGGAAGGACTTCATTAGGGAGAGGATTTCGTCCCCACACACCCATATTGAAGGGAGGAAAAAAAATCCTAGCAGCACCCCTCCATCATATGCTCGAAACCCAGTAGCGAGCTTCTATTGATTTTGGTGATAGACCAAATGATAGACGAGAATACCAAAGGATTTTTCATTCTTTGTAAAGTTGTTTAATAGAGAAAAAAAAAAGAGAGAGAAGGAAAAACAGAGAAAGAAATGACAGACGAAAAAAATTCAAAGAGATGAGAAGTAGTCAGTGTGGGTGGCGGTGACGTACTAGAGACCATAGACAACGAGGGGTTTGGCGAGTGTGTAGTGGGCTTTGTGGCCTCCATTGATGACCTACAAAAAGAGTTTTTTTTTTTTAATATGGGTTTGAGATTTGGGTTTTTTTTTTTTTCATGTATAAGTTGTTCTTGATTGAAAATCGGGGTTTGAGATTTGAGTTTTTTTCTTAGCTTTTTTTTTCATAGAGAAGTTGTTCTTGGTTGAAGATGCGTGGAGAATTTGTTCTTGCTTGAAGATTTAGGTTTGATATTTGAGTTCTTTCTTAGCTTTTTTTTTTTTTTGTGGAAAAGTTGTTGTGCTTAGGTTAAAGATCTAGGTTTGTTGTTCGGGTGTTGTTTTAGATTTTTAATTTATTTTTGTCTTATTTAGAATTAATTTCTAATGTATCAAGGAAGGGTAATTTAGTAATTTCAACTAAAAATGAAATTCAATGATTTTTAACAGTCAAACTTAACAGCTTGATCGTCAAAATGATTCTTCAGCTACTAAAATGAAAGGTTATTGATTAATTAATAAAAAAATTAAGGATTAAAATCTTACTTTCATGAAAAGTTGGAGGCCAATTAAACAAAATACAGAACCCAAAAAAAAAAAAAACCCCCCCAATGTTTTTGTTGGACTTCTAAGATGGAAGGAACTAATTGTGGAAAGCATCTTTCGGCGTGTGCGAGTTTGAAAGGTCTGGGCCTAGTTGCCTTCTTTTAATTTAAATGCTAATTATTCCGGATTGGATGGAATAATATGTACGTATGATCCAACTTGGGGGGCACCTACCAATAAAGTGGCCCCCAAGTACCACCCAAGTGGAAGATATATGGTCAAATCTATGCGCAGCTATATGCGATCTACACTAGCATAACAGGCCGAGATTTGATGAAAGTACTAATTCCAACGCTACAAATGTCAAGTATAATTACGTATATAGGTGATTAGCCAAGAGATTTGTTTCCACCGCACATTTGTTACCATTTAGGGAGGGTTATCTTGAAGTGTCAAAGTGAAAACCGGCGCGCTACAGCCCAGAGAATTGTTGAGTTGGTGGATGGGAATAAGGGCAGATTCATCCTTTAATTTTGTATATCAGTTTTATAAAACTAAGATTTTATTTCCTTAAAATCATATTTTGCCTTTCCTAAAATTTTAGACCTTTTTTTATTTGCTCCACGAGCTCTTTAGTTTAGTCAACTTCTATTGCGTCGATTAATTTTTCTGGCTACGTCTAGGAATATTGAATGAGGATACTGTTGTACTTCTGAAAGAACAGTCTTTAATTTCCTTTTTACCTCTCAAACTATTCGACATTAATATCTCTGACTTCTAAAGTCTAGGAAAAGTTGCACACAAAAATAATTATGATGCCAATTTGCAACCTCTTGGTCAGTTGTTTTTTGTCTACTTTCTCTCTTTGCCCACAGAAAACGCGTGCATCACGACATAATAGGTTCAATATTTCTATCATTGATCTGTATATTCTGATCGGCTGCTGTAACTCTATATCTACATGCATCATATATATATATATATATATATATGCATATATATTATTAACTGAATACTGTCACGTGTCCACCGTAGTCGAGAAATTCAATGGTTTTATCACAAACCATTGCCAATCATTTGTTTTCATCTTCTCCTTTAAAAAAAAAGTTATTTGGGCCATTTTTTTTTCTCTTTATGCTAACACTTTTATCGCACTAATATCAATATGTAATTTAATTCAGAAATCATGCATGCTTTACATGTTTTGTTGGTTATCTACGTCAGATAAGTTGCACTAGAAAAGACAAAATTAATACGAGCAGCTGTAATAAGAGAAGAAAAAGCTAGCCAAAGAAATTGATCGATTCGAATAAGAGGTCCATTTACTTGAATATATATATATATATATATGTATGTATGCATAATTTTCACATGGTATTGCCGATATTTATTTAGTCCCACACTCCTACTCGATTGGAATGTGCGTTTGATCATCCGACTTGATTAATTAACAAGATAAACTCGTTCCCATGAACAAACACTTGTCAAGAAGAACAAAGAGAGAGAGAGTGAGTATATGTCACCGATATTCATATATATATATATATACATATTTGTATTAATGTTGTATAAATTTCATATGACACAACCTCTACATAAACACCCAAAGCTTGGCGTATATTATGACGCACCAATGACAAGTGGCCACTTAAAAAATGGCTCATGATATTCTCCAGTCCTCGACATGTATTCGGACTAATATACAAATTTATTTAGAAGCAAAAAGACAAATAGACTTAGATATTTATAACCAAAAGAATCCACTAAAATTAAGGTCCCTATTTATTTATTTATTTTTACTCTCGTTGATAGAATGATGAATTATATGTCTAGCTATAATTTTTTTTCTTTTGTATTAAATATTCAATTAAATGTTAAAAGAAGTCTATTATTACAGGTATAATTTAACAGTAAATTTACGCATAATTTAAGGTATAATTTAACAGTAAGATTCACACGTGATTCTACTACAAAGTAAAGAGTCGAATTCTCGCTCCTAATTCATAAAAGGAAAAGAAAAAGAAGTTAAAAAGTCTGAAGCAACTTGCGTAGTAACTAGTTAGCATACACATTAATGTTACCAACTTGCGTAGTAACTAGCTATAGCATGCACATTTAATGTTACCTAGCGACTTCCAAAAGCTACAACTTAAAATATATTTCTTTTTGTAATTTTGCCCACTCAATTATATGAAATAGTAGTTCCAATAATATTACAAAGTATATCCGAAAGAATGTTGTAAAACTTAACCAAACATGACCAAAGGATGCCATGTAAACTTTCTTCCCTTAATTAGAATTGTACCGCCATTTTATACGAAAAAGCAATCGTCCCCCCTAGAGAGTTGCAGTGCACATAGCACCAAGTCAGAAAAACCGCCAGTCAAACTCAGCACATAGGAACCTTCCTCTTCGCTTATCCATTTCCCACCTCCCCAACTCACACACACATACACCTATATATAAAATATCGCCTCCTATATATAAATATCGCTTCCTATAAATAAACATACATATACATTTCACTTTACAAACTATATCTGAAACCCCACCACATAAGTATACTTACTACAATTATTTCCTCTATTAGTGTTGTTATCTCTCTCTCTCTCTCTCTCTCTCTCTCTATCTCACTCCAATAATGGAAAACAGTGCAAACGACGACCCGTCCACCGACTGCGCTCTCGACGGAAAGAGGATGCTTTCTTCCGGTATTACCCTCTTCATTTTCGTATGCGTCGTCGTTTGCTTCCACACCTACGCCAGGTGCTGTTCCACCCGGGCCCACCACCGCCGTTTACGTCAGCAACTCAATCCCCCATCCGCCGCCAATAATAACAACGCAAATATATCTTCTTCTCGGGACCGCTTGGACCCACAAATCCTCAAAACCCTCCCAATCTTCGTCTACTCTTCAACCCCCGCCGCCACCGTACTAGAATGCGCCGTGTGCTTGTCGGAGTTCGAGGACGGCGAGCGAGGCCGTACTCTGCCCAAGTGCGGCCACGCGTTCCACGTCGCGTGCATCGACGCGTGGTTCCGGTCCCACTCCAACTGCCCTCTCTGCAGAGCTCCGGTTCAGCCCGACAACATTGTTGTCGTCGTTGATCCACCAGAGACAAGCTCCGCCGGTGTTGTTACAACGGTGAGCAACGAACCGTCTGGAGTGTCGGAGACCCGAGACTCGGCCGGACTCTCCGGTTCATTTCAGGTGGTCGGTTTTCAGCCGGAGTGGTGTCCAATAAAGGCGGAGGGGTTGGTTGGGTTCGGAGGAGATTTCGGGTTCGGATTTGGAAAGGAAGCGGTGCAAGTCTTTGTCGTTGAAAGGGGATTTGGAGCATAAATTTTAATACGACGAAATGATTTAATAGTTAAAAAAAAGTTTGTTTGGCATACCGTATTATATTATATTATATTTTTTTATATAATATAATATAATAATATAAACAATATAATACAATACGATATGTCAAACATACAGTAAAAAAGTTCAATTGTACACATGGCATTTCAACCGTGAACTTGAATATGTAATGTATATTTAACACGATAGTGCTGTTTGACAAGAGTGGTTTTAACCATTATCTCAGTTATAAACAGTGTAAAACTCTCACATACTATAGTAAAAAAAGTTGTTACAGTATAAAACTCTCACAAGTTAGAGTAAAAACAGTTCTAACCAATAGTTCTCATCACCATGTCAAACAATCTAGATATTTAAATTTCAATTTACTAACTTTTTTCTCTCTTTTGTTTTCAATCTCCCTAATAGAGGAATTAATTTGTTTATTAACAAATACGACACAAAAAGATCACGTGCGGTATAAGAAGGAATTTATGCATTTTATGTTGAGATTTCAATAGTAAGACAAGGGAAATGATTAAGGGGACGTTTGATATACATTAATCCTGAGATAGGAATGAGAATCTTACAGATTCTTATATTTGGTATACAGTAATCTGAGTTTTGGATTTTTAAAAAACTCATTCTCATGAGATTCAGATTACCTCATTTTGGGGTAATCTACATCCCACCCAATAATGTGATATTCATATTCTTGGAAATCTTAAAACTATGAAAATCTCATCTTTTTTTCCACGATGATGATGATAAAAATTGTATTATTATTAAATAATAATAATATAAATTAATATTTCTATACAGTATAAATATAAAAATTATATAAAATAAAATAATAATTTGACAATAAAGATAATGCTAACAATAACAATAATAGTCTATAATATATTACATATACAATATCTAAATATAATATATATTATTATTAATTGATATTAGAATATAATATATATAAATACTATATTAATAAAATGAAATAATTTCATACTATTATTATAAATTAATATTAATATATGATATGGATATAAATATTATATCAATATAAAATTATAATTTAATAATAAGAATAATAATAGCATTAATAATAAAAACATAATAATATAACATCAATATCAATATGGATAGTATAATATTAATATTCATAGTAATATCGATATTAAATTATATAAATGCTATTATAATAATTATAAATATAAAATATAACTAAATATGTTTAATAATTTTTATAAAAATTTTTATTTAATGTTAATATTAATATAAATACTAATATATTATTAAGAATTATATTTTTATTATTATTTATATTCGTATCAATATATTATATATTATATATTATATACAACATTTTAATATTAATATGTTGTTAAATAATGATTCTATTATTATTACAAATTAATATTTTTATATAATATAAAGAAAGTATTATATTAATATAAAATAATAATTATTTAATAATAATGATAATAATAACATTAATATTCATAGCAATATTAATGTTAAATTATACATAATATTATTTTATTATTTATATTTATATTATTATTATTTAATATTAGTAATAATATATTATATTGATACATTTAATGTTAGTACTATAAATTATTTTGTCAATTATACAAGATTTCTATGTGCAACCAAACACAATAATGTATTATTCCTAAAAATCTAATAGAAGATTCCTATGTGCAACCAAATGTGATAATCTTGGTTCTTAGGAATCATATTTCCTATAATCATTTTTCCATGAATATGATTCCTACTAATTACTACATACCAAATGCCCCCTAATAGAACCCATTGGCTGTTGGACATTCTAAAAGGCATGGATCAAACTAAAGTTTGGTCCATAGCTTGGGGATTGAAACTATACTCTTGGTTTTCCACCTAAAATTGCATTTAAAAGGTAAATGTATATTTGTTATTCGTCAAACGATTGATCTAACTACAAAATTGACCAAAATATCTTGAAGAGAAGGAAAATAGAAAGATAAAACGGATTTTATTTTTTTAAAACAACATAATATAACATATGGGGATGTGATGTACAAAAAGTTGGCTAACTTCCATTGGGAGTTACTGACATCTCTCATCTCTTATGGAGTTATAATAAAATGCAAAAAATTACAACAGTGTAAAGTTTTTACATTTTATAATTTTAAATTAATATTTTTAGTTTCAACTGTTATGCTAAACACTCTATTAGTCACAAATGAATGGATGACAATGCGTTGAGCTAAATGCAACCTTATTTGTCATTCTAATCGAAGAAAGCAACATGTTTACCATAGAAATCAATGTCAAGACTGAGTAAATTTGGTATGGGTAGATGAAGAGCCTTTAGTCTTACATGCCGTTTTGTTGGAGAGATGACGAACATAAAAGATAGAGAGAGCTAAAGAGGTGATAAATGTAAAAGAGAGAGAATTATAACAATTTATTAGGTTATTTTATTTTAAAGAGCAAAAGCTGAAAGAATAGATTATAGTTATTATGTAATTATTACATTATTCATTTTCTTGCTTACTAATAATTATTTTCAGGATTAAAAGAGCTTTCTAAAAAATATAATAGATTTGATAAATCTTTCTATCCTTGGAAAGAATAATTGGTAGGCCTACAGGGAGAGGATCATCCTCCATCTTTCCTCTCTCTCCACTTTTCCCATCAACTAACCAAAACATTGGACCTCTACCCCACCTTCATCCATCCTACCAAACACAATGCCAGCATGCAGGCATATATAGTGTGCTTTATTGCTTGAGACAAAAACAAAGATCGAGCAATCCTTTTTCTAAATGCAATAACACCATTGGAGTTGGTATTATCTTGCGTTTAAACGATATTTTTAGGGTGTTTGATAACTTTGATTCAAACTATTGGTTCAAGATACTGTAGCACGTGAGACTTTAATATTATAGCTTATTTTTATTTTAAACTGTAACATATGAGAGCTTTACACAAGTTTGAATTTAGACAATTTATTTGAACAAGTTTCTAAATACTCTATTTATTTTTTATTTTTAAATTGTAACATTAAGGAATTTTTTTCTCTTCTTTTTGAAAGACAATTTGCTCACTTGTATAGTTAAAATTAATTGTTAATGCAGAAAAGGTTTTCCCAATTAAATGCAATATAATGGTATACATCCGCACTACTAAGAAAACTAAGAGTATATTTTTTAGAATAAACTTAAGATGTAAGATAAAAAATAAAAAAAAAATGGAAGGTTTAAAAATTAATTTTATGCCAAGACTTTCAACAGCAAAATTTTATCATCTTCTTGCATTTATATTGTAAGAAAAAATCTTATTGCAAGTCTGTGAACATTAAAAATTTGATATGACTTCTTTGCATTTACATTCAATTAAAGTGTTGACGTGAAGACGTGGATCAAAAGCGGGACAAGAAAATTTAATCAGTTTACCTGGTGACAATTTAAATGAATTATTAGTGCTTATTTTGCTTTGTATGGTCAACTTAGAATCCGTTGACTTCAACCAGAAGCCAATATATATATATATATATATATATGAACCACTATCTGGCAAAGAAATAATTAAAATACCAGGAAAAAAAAGAAGAAGAGATCATTAAAGAGTAGAGCTCCGGACATCTGTATTGTTATTACTATACGCATTGCATGATGGTGTAATTAATATGTCTATATTGACTAGTATTCGTTTATGATAAAAATTGAAAAGGTTAATTTGATTACTTAATTATTTGTTTTTTATTAATTGCCACTAAATAAAAGTTTTAAATCTTAAAAAGTGTTAGGGTAAACTTAGCCTGTACACATTTTTAATGTTAGAGAGTTAAGATTTACTCACTATGGTAAGACCCTCTTAAAGGGTCTTGTCTATAAGAACCTTTTTTTTTATAGCCGTTAGATTTAAGTCAATTGTTAAAAGACTCGATTCCACCTAATAAGAATGGGGTTGTCCATATATAATAAAAAAATAAAATAAAAAACCTTAATAATTAACGAAAGATTAAAAAAAAAAAAAAACTAAACGAGAAACCCTCCGCCGGTGTTCACAAAGAGGGTTCACAAATGAGCTTCACTACCATTAGAGCGCCTCGCATTAAGCTCCACCACATCCGTTGGCGTTTACAACGAGCTCCAGCACCATCGTTCACTGGGCTTCGATCGGCTGTTCGAGACCTCCCACAACGTATGGAAGCGGAGAGTCTGGACTGTGGTTCGTGACCCACTGGTCACTGGGTGCGATGAGGAGCTGCAACCCTTACACCAGGACCTTCCGGGCCATGGTGGTTGCGATATTGCGACATGGTTGAAATGGAGAGCTGTTGAAGGTGGTCTTGACGATCTGCAACTGAGATCGCTTGATCTCCATCATGACCTCATCGGCAGCGACGTGGAGGTGTCTCCATCCCTCGAATAGGCGCACAAAGGGAGAATCGTGACCCACGGCCACCGATGCTCACGACAGATCTGTGCGCGAGATCTCGACTCCATTGCGCCAATTGCGGGCAAGTTGCGGTCGTGAGCAAGATCCCAAATGGAATCGCGATCTCCGGCGCGTAGTCGAGGTCGCGACAGTGGCCGTGCTTGTTGAAGTCCTATAGTGTCGCGACGGAGGGGTGGGCCACCACCAATCATCGTGTTCCGAGCTCGATGGTGTCCCCTCTCTAGCTGCTGGTCGTTAATTTGGGTTTTTCCTCCTCTTTTTTTTTTCTGAAATTGTATTTTGTTTTTTATTTTTTCAATTGTTTTTGAATTTTGGGATGAATTTGGTGTGGATGGATTCATTTTACTAAAGCTAAATATGTTTGTTTTGCTAATTTGCGTTTGACAGATAGAAAAATGATCTTGTCAATAAGCAAAAATAAAGTGTCTCATTGTAAAAATTCCCTATTTATTTATTTATTTATTGCTTTTAGAGGTGGGGAGGTTCAAAATTTGAACCCCACAATTCAACACTTTTTCTGATAAACAGGGACAAAAATATTTGAAAAAAAATGGCAAATATCTTAACAAATTTGCTTAGGAGTCGCCCTTTAATTATGTTCCAATGAAGCTGCACACAGGGATTCTCTTCGTTAAGATGGCAAAAATTGTATGGGCTTTTTAGAAGCAACTCCCATTCATTTTTGTCTCACTCTAAGTCACAAAACCTAAGCCCGTGGTTCTTACTTTTTAGCCCAACTATGTGCCCTTGATAGATCTAAGGTCCAAAACAAGAAAAACCGAACCGGCTTCTCTTGAAAGGGGAATTCTCTCAAAAGTAGTCACACAAATTTTTACAAAGGTATAACATAACATGTAATTCTCTTTAATGAGGATGATAATAACAAACATGCTTAATACGTGCGACACTATAAGCGTTATCTTTAAAAAAATAAAAGTTTAAAAATAATGCAAAAACAATACAATGGTATTACATATGTGCTCTAAAGTGTGAATAAGCATTATCAAACAAAATAGAAGTTTTTTCCTCAGTAAAAGAATATAAGTTTTACTATAAGTACAAAAATAACCAAAAATGTGTTACATACGTACATAAACGTATGAGTATGATTATTACAACGATGGTGTAAATAATTAAAAATCATAATTTGAATTCTAGTATTAAAGTATGTGAGAGCTTTACATTATAACATTATTTACTTTACATTACATTATAGCATGTGAGAGCATTGCACTATAGAGAATTTAAGTTACGAAGTTAAAAATCTCCTCTTCAATGCCCTAATCAATGTAATTAGATATCTAAACCAAACTGTGAATATAAATATTAGGTATTATTAGAGTAGAAGTTTTATTAAATTAAGGCCGTAGTATCATTGTACATATAATTACGAAGATATTTATAAAAAAATAATAAAGTTGCAGACAATGTTAGAGTGGGTACTAACTAGTATATAGACATTTATATCCTTAATCCAATAACAAGTTAAGTGCATATGCTGAGTGTTCAGTGGTTACAAAGCCGATTGTGATTTATTTTTTTCCTCTCGTTTTTGAATTGAACAATTGTTAGGAAGAGGATCACGAGATGTTTGGAAGAAAAAATAGGCCACTCTGGACATTTGGAAATTAGATAAACAAGCATTGTTCAGTAGAAAAATAAAAAGGAAATTAGGGCTAATTTAACGTTGAACAATAAATGTCTTAAACACCAGGTTCCTTTTTTACGAGATATACAGAATTAATTAAACTAAAACTAATTAAATCATAAGATTGTTTCTATTTTCTAAAAGAAATAATTAATATGATTGGCTATTGGACATTTTGAAACTTCCGTAGATAAGTAGTTAAGAGTAATCCAACAATAAAGGATTTTAGGTAATGGTGTCTTAATCTCCACCCTCAAACCGGCACTGACTATATCGCGCGCACACACACAAGGATCCTCTATAATACTCATATGGATCGAGTTGTGTGTTAAATTAATATCGAGAAGCAAACGTCTTTTAACACCAAGTCCCGTACTTGCGAGAATATACGGAATTAAACTAAAACCTAATTATTAAGATTGTTTCATTTTTCTCAAAAAAAAAAAAAAAAAAGAGAGAGAGAACAACAATCAATATGATTGACCCTTCATCATTCTAAAGCTTTCATAGAAAATTAGTTAAGCGTTTTCCAATAATAAACTGTCTTATGTTGTTGTGTCTTAATCACCTTAATTACCCTTAAACCAAGAATCTTAGGCTGTTGTGTCTTACCGGCACTGACTCAATAGTATTCATATAATGGATACAGTTTTGTTACACGTCCTCTCAAACAGCCGAATTGTAAGGCATTTTTAGGGTGTTTGAAAGGGTAGTGGAAACCACTTTTACTGTAGCATGTGAGAGTTTTATACTGTAACATGTGAGAGCTTTACACTGTTCATAACTGAGTTTATGGTGACAACTGAGTGGTGGAAACCACTGCCAAACACCCTCTTTAAAACTATAAATAGTTGACATTCTTCATATCAATCGTATTCACAAACACAATGTATCCACAACCAATCTTTCTCTTCTACGTAAAAGTTATGAATACCAGTAAAAACTTCAAAAGTATGATAAAAATTTTATTAAACCATCTGAGTTTTTTTTTTTTTTGAATGTGCTATATAAATAAATTTTTGTTATATTTTTTTCCATACTAGTATCTATACTTTAAAATTTCAAAATACTTTTTGGGGGTAAAAAATTTAACAAAATTTTAAAGAAAATTATAGTATATTGAAAAAAAGAGGGATCCAAATGGTATCATTGTTTCAATTAATTTTTTATTTTAATCATCAATAAAGACTATTTTTATTATAATTTTAATATTTGTCACTATAAGTAGGTTACTAAAATACTACTAATTATTTGTCAATTTTTCATTAAAATTCTAATAGAAGGATCATTTTATTAATACCTCATACTTCAAGAAAAACATATGTTACATTTTAAAATTGAATGAGTAAAGTGTTACAAAGTTTACAATTTTAGAGGGATTTTTGAAATTAATTCTATTTGAAATCTAGTTAATTATTCACATATATACTACTTTCACTTATGTAAATTAAGCATAATCTTTTATATAAACCTTAAGCCTAATATATATATTTGTATGATATTTTATGTGTCTCTGTATGTATGTGTGTGTGTGTGTATATATATATATCGTTTGGCTCTTGCCACTTGCGTTTGGATTTAGGCACTGTACCTATGTATAGAACATGAGTTTCTACAACGGGTGATGACGTGCCATATATAGCCATAAATGGTTGAAGTTAAAATATGCGTGTCTTTAATTTTTAATTTGAATAAATTGCTCACTTGGTCTCCCATCTTTAACAAAAGTGAGATTTGGATCTCTAATTTTTTTTAATAATTAGTCCCTCACATTTCATTTAAATAACTAAGGGACTATTTTAACCAGATTGAGGATTGGGGATTGGGGACTATTTTAACTGAGGTCACTTGGCTATTAAAATGAAAGATTATGGATTAATTAATAAAAAAAAATTAAGGATCAAAATCTCACTTTTGTAAAAAATTAGAGACTAATTAAGCAATTTATCCTTTTCATTTTTGTTTTGGTAGCTCTCCTTTATCAACCCTAACGATCTATTGATGCAGAATATTTCAAGATGCCATATTAAAGTTTGAAACTTATCCACAACTTTTTATTTAAAGTATTTACAAAATACAGAACCCAAGAAAAAACCCCAATGTTTTAGTTGGACTTGTAAGTTGGAAGGAACTAATTGTGGAAAGCATCTTTTGGCGTGTGCGACTTTGAAAAGGTCTGGGCCTATTTGTCTTCTTTTAATTTTGTTTGTCACACCGTATTATATTATATTGTATTATATTACATTATATTTTTTATATACAATACAATATATTACAATAAAGTATGTCAAACATGTCGTAAATGTTAATTATTTCAGATTGGAGGGAATAATATGTACATATGATCCAACTGGGGGGGCAACTACCAATAAACTGCCCCTAAGTACCACCCAAGTGGAAGATATATGGTCAAATTTATGCGCAGCTATATGTGATCTACCCTAGCGTAACAGGCCGAGATTTGATGAAAGCGCTAATTCGAATGTTATAAATGTCAAGTATAATTACGTATATAGGTGATTAGGCAAGGGATTTGTTTCCACGGCACATTTTTTCTGGTCAACCATTTGTGGAGGGCAATCCTGAAGTGTCAAGTGAAAACTGGTGAATTACGGCCCAGAGGCGTGTTTCATAGTCATCCTCTAATTTTGTATATAACATTTTATAAAACTAAAATTTTATTTTCCTGAAATCATATTTCCTTTTTCTTAAAATTTTATATCTTTTTTATTTGCTCCATTAATTCTTAATTTAGTCAACTTTTCTTGCCCTACTTAATTTTTTTAGCTCCGTCCCAAAGTATTGAATGAGGATATTGTCATGCATATGATTATACTTCTGAAAGAACAGTCTTTCATATCCTTTTTACTTCCCAAACTGTTCGATTTCATATCTCTGACGTCTAAAGTCTAGGAAAAGGTGCACACAAGAAAAATCATGATGCCAGTTTGCAGCCTCTTCGCCAGTTGCTCTTTGTCTACTTTCACTCTTTGCCCACAGAAAACGCGGGCATAACGACATAATAGGTTCGATATTTCTATCATTGATCTACATATTCTGATCGGCTGGTGTAACTTGATATCTACATACATCATATATATATATATATATTATTAAATGAATACTGTGATCAGTCCACGTGTCCACCACAGTCGAGAAATTCAATGGTTTTATCACGAACAATTGCCAATCATTTGTTTTCATCTTCTCCTTAAAAAAAAAATATATATTTGGGCCATTTTTTCCTCTTTATGCCAATACTTTTACCGCACTAATATCAATATGTAATTTAATTCAGAAATCATGCATGCTTTACATGTTTTTTGGTTATCTACGTCAGATAAGAGAAGAAAAAGCTAGCCAAAGAAATTGATCGATTCGGATAAGAGGTTCATTTACTTGAAAATATATATATATATGTATGTATGTATGTATGTATGTATATTTTTCACATGGTATCGCCGATATATATTTAGTCCTACGCTCCTACTCGTTTGGAATGTGCGTTTGATCACCCGACTTGATTAATTTGCGTTTCAAATAGAGTGGATATTGCCCAGTGATATAACAAGAGAAACTCGTTCCCATGAACAAACACTTGTCACGAAGAACAAAGAGAGAGAGTGAGTAAATGTCACCGAAAGTCATATATATGCATATTTGTATTGATATTATATCAATTTCATACGACACTACCTCTACATAAACACCAAAAGCTTGGCGTATATTATGACGCACCCATGACAAGTGGGCACTTAAAAAATGGTTCATGATATTCTCCAGTCCTCAACATGTACTCCGACTAATACACAAATTTATTTAGACGCAAAAAGACAAATAGACTTAGATATTAGTAACAGAAAGAATCCACTAAAATTAAGGTCCCTATTTATTTATTTATTTTTACTCTTGCTCATAGAATTGTGAATTATATATCTAGCTATATTTTTTTTTCTTTTGTAGAAAATATTTAGTTAAAGGTTAGAAAAAAATCTATAATTACAGGTATACTTTAACAGTAAATTCATGCATGATTCTGCTACAAAGTAAAGAGTCGAATTCTTGCTCCTAATTCATAAAAGGAAAAGAAAAAGAAGTTAAAAAGTCTGAAGCAACTTGCGTTGTAACTAGCTAGCATACACATTAATGTTAGCAACTTGCATAGTAACTAGCTATAGCATGCACATTTAATGTAATCTAGCTACTTCCAAAAGTTACAACTTAAAATATATTTCTTTTTGTAATTTTACCCACTCAATTATATGAAATAGTAGTTCCAATAATATTACAATGTATATCCGAAAGCATTTTGTAAAACTTAACCAAACATGACCAAAGGATGCCATATAAACTTTCTTCCCTTAATTAGAATGTACCACCATTTTATACAAAAAAGCAATTGTTCCACCTGGAGAGTTGCAGTGCACAAAGCACCAAGTCAGAAAAACCACCAGTCAAACTCAGCACTTAGGAACCTTCCTGTTCTCTTATCCATTTCCCACCTCCCCAACTCTCTCTCTTTCACACACACACATATGTATATAATATCGCTTCCTAATATAAACATACATATACATTCCACTTTACAAACTACATCTGAAATCCCACCACATAAGTATACTTACCACAACCATTTCCTCTATTAGTATTGCTCTCTCTCTCTCCAACAATGGAAAACAGTACAAACGACAACACGCCCACCGACTACGCTCTCAACGGCAAGATGATGCTTTCTTCCGTTATTATCCTCTTCATTTTAGTATGCATCGTCGTTTGCTGCGACACCTACGCCAGGTGCTGCTCCACCCGGGCCCACCACCGCCGTTCACGTCAGCAACTCAATGCCCCATCCGCCGCCAGTAATAACAACGCAAATATATCTTCTTCACAGGACCGCTTGGACCCACGAATCCTCAAAACCCTCCCAATCTTCCTCTACTCTTCATCCGCCGCCGCCGCCGTGCTAGAATGCGCCGTGTGCTTGTTGGAGTTCGGGGACGGCGAGCGAGGCCGTACTCTGCCCAAGTGCGGCCACGCGTTCCACGTCGGGTGCATCGACGCGTGGTTCCTGTCCCACCCCAAGTGCCCTCTCTGCAGAGCTCCGGTTCAACCCGACAACATTGTTGTCGTCGTTGATCCACCAGAGACAAGCTCCGCCGGTATTGTTACAACGGTGAGCAACGAACCGTTTGGCTTGTCGGAGACCCGAGACTTGGCCGGACTCTCTGGTTCATTTCAGGTGGCCGGTTTTCAGCCGGAGTGGTGTCCGATAAAGGCGGAGGGGTTGGTAGGGTTGGCAGGTATGGAGATGGGTTCGGAGGAGATTTCGGGTTCGGATTTGGAAAGGAAGCGGTGCAAGTCTTTGTCATTGTAAGAGGATTTGGAGTTTGAATTTTAATACAATGAAATTTGTACACCATATTATATTATATTATATTATTTTTTTATATAATATAACACAATAAGATAATACAATATAATACAATACGATATATCAAATATACCGTAAAAAAGTTTAATTGTACATGTGGCATTCAACCGTGAATTTGAATATGTAATGTATATTTAACACGATAGTGCTGTTTGACAAGAGGCGTTTTAATCACTATCTTAGTTATAAACAGTGTAAAGCTCTCACATGCTATAGTAAAAAGAAAAAAGTTGTTACAATGTAAAGCTCTCACATGCTATAGTAAAAATAGTTCTAACTAATAGTTCTCACCACCATACCAAATACCTTATATATTTAAATTTCAATTTGATAACTTTTTTCTCTCTTTTGTTTTGGGCATTTCAATCTTTGTGTATAGATGGGGGGTTTCAATCTCCCTAATAGAGGAATTAATTTGTTTATTAACAAATACGACACATAAAGATCTTGTGCGGTATAAGAAGGAATTTATGCATTTTATGTTGAGATTTCAATAGTAAGATAAAGGAAATGATTAATAGAACCCACTAGCTGCTGGACATTCTAAAAGGCATGGATCAAACTAAAGTTTGGTCTATAGCTTGGGGATTGAAACTATACTCTGGGTTTTCGTCCTAAAATTGCATCTAAAAGGTACATGTGTATCTGTTATTGGTCAAACGATTGATCTTACTATAAAATTGACCAAAATATCTTGAAGAGAAGGAAAAAAGAAAGCTAAAACGGATTTTTTTTAAACAACGTAATTTAACATATGGGGGATGCGATGCACAAAACCTTGGCTAACTTCCGTTGGGAGTTACCGACATCTCTCAACTCTTATGGAGTTACAGTAAAATGCAAAAAATTACTACAGTATAAAGCTTTCATATGTTATAATTTTCAATTAATATTTGTAGTTCCAATCGTTCTGCCAAACATTCTATTAGTCACAAATGAGTGGTTGACAATGCGTTGAGCCAAGTGCAACCTTATTTGTCATTCTAATAGAAGGAGCAACCTTTTTACCATAGAAATCAATGTCAAGACCGAGTAACTTTGGTATGGGCAGATGAAGAGCCTTTGGTTTTGCACTCCGTTTTGTTGGAGAGATGACGAACATGAAAGATAGAGAACGCTAAATGAGTGATGAATGTAAAAGATAAAGAGAATTATAACAATTTTTTAGGTCGTTTTATATGAAAGAGTAAGAGCTGAAAGAATAGATTATAGCTATTTATGTAATTATCACATTATTCATTTTATTGCTTACTAATAATTATTTTAAGGATTAAAAAAGCATTCTAAAAAATATAATAATATGATGAATCTTTCTATCATTGGAAAGAATAATTGGTAGGCCTATAAGGAGAGGATCATCCTTCACCTTTCCTCTCTCTCCACTTTTCCCTTCAACTAAACAAAAAAATTGGACCTCTACCCCATCCTCATCCATCCTACCAAACACAATGCCAGTATGCAGGCATATATAGTGTCCTTTATTGCTTGCGACAAAAACAAAGATCGAGCAATCCTTTTTCTAAATGCAGTAACACGATTGGAGTTGGAATTATCTTGCATTTAAAGCATATTTTTTAGGGTGTTTGGTAACCTTGATTTAAACTATTGGTTCAAGACACTAAGGCATGTGAGATTTAAATATTGTAACTTATTTTTATTTTAAACTGTAACATATAAGAGCTTTACACAGTTTAAATTTAAACTATTGATTTGAACAAGTTTCCTAAATACTCTAATTAATTTGTTATTTTTCACATTATTTTTTCTATTTTAAGGAATTTTTCCTCTTCTTTTTGAAAGACAATTTGCTCACTTCTATAGTTAAAATTAAATGTCGATGCAAAAAAATGTTTTCCCAATTAAATGCAATATAATGGTATACATCCGCACTACTAAAAAAACTAAGAGTATATTTTTTAGAATAAACTTAAGATGTAAGATTAAAAAAATGAAAGTTTTAAAAATTAATTTTATGCCAAGACTTTCAACAGCAAAATTTTATCATCTTCTTGCATTTATATTGAAAGAATAAATCTTATTGCAAGTCTTTGAACATTAAAAATTTGATATGACTTCTTTGCATTTACATTCAATTAAAGTGTTGACGTGAAGACGTGGATCAAAAGCGGGACAAGAAAATTTAATTGGATGGTGAGAATTTAAATGAATTATTAGTGCTTATTTTGCTTTGTGTGGTCAACTTAGAATCCATTGACTTCAACTCAGAAGCCAAAATATATACATATATATATATATATATATATATATATATATATATATATATATATGAACCACTATCCGGCAAAGAAATAATTAAAACACCAGGAAAAAAAAGAAATCATTAAAGTGTACAGCTCCAGATGTCTATTTTGTTATTGCTACACGCATTGCATGATGGTGTGATTAATATATATATATTGACTAGTAGAATCCATTGACTTCAACTCAGAAGCCAAAAAAATATGAACCATTATTTGGCAAAGAAATAATTAAAATACCAGGGAAAAAAAAAAAAGAAATCGTTAAAGAGTATAGCTCCAGACATCTATATTGTTATTACTATACGCATTCATGATGGTGTAATTAATATGTCTATGTTGACTAGTATTCATTTATGATAAAAATTGAAAAGGTTAATTTGATTACTTAATTATTTGTTTTTTATTAATTGCTAATAAATAAAAGTTTTAAATCTTAAAAAGTTTTAGGATAAACTTAGCTTATACACATTTTAATATTAGAGAGTTAAGTTTTATTTATTTGGGAAGGACTATGATAAGATCCTCTTAAAGTCTTGTCTATAAGAACTTTTTTTATAGCCATTAGATTTAAGCCAATAATTTAAAAGACTCAATTCCACCTGATAAGAATTGGATTGTCTATATATAATCAAAAATAAAATTAAAATAAAAAACCTTAATAATTAACAAAAGATAGAAAAAGAAAAAAAAACTAAACGAAAAACCCTCCGCCAGTGTTCACAAACGAGCTCCACCACCATTGCAGCGCCTGGCATTAAGCTCCACCACATTCGTTGGCATTCACAAACGAGCTCCACCACCATAGTTCACCGGGCTTCGATGGGCTGTTCGAGATCCCCCTTAACGTATGGAAGCAGAGAGTCAGGACTGTGGCTCGCGACCCACTGGTCACTGGGTGCGATGAGGAACTGCAACCCTTACACCAGGACCTTCCGTGCCATGGTGGTCGCGATATTGCAACAAGGTTGCAATGGAAAGCTGCCAAAGGTGGTCTTGACCATCCGCAACTGAGATCGCTTGATCTCCATCTAGACCTCGTCGGCGGCGACGTGGAGGTGTCTCCATACCTCGGACAGGCGCGCAAAGGGGGAATCGCGACCCACGGTCACCGGTGACTCGCGACAGATCTGTGCGCGAGATCACGACTGCATTGCGCCAAACGCGGGCAAGTTACCATCGTGAGCAAGATCCGAAATGGAATCGCGATCTCCGGCGCGTAGTCGAGGTCGCGACAGTGGCCGTGCTTGTTGAAGTCCTATAGTGTCGTGACGGAAGGGTGGGCCCCCACCAATCATCGTGTTCCCAGCTCGCCGGTGTCCCCTCTCTGGTGGTCGTCGTTAATTTAGGTTTTTTCCTCTTTTTTTTCCTGAAATTGTATTTTGTTTATGATTTTTTCAATTGTTTTTGAATTTTCAATTTCTGAATTTTGGGTTGAATTTGGCGTGGATGGGTTCATTTTACTAAATCTAAATATGTTTATTTTACACCGTTAAATTTTCATATGACGGATAGAAAAATTTTCTTATTAATAAGAAAAAAATAAAGTGTCTTTCCCTATTTATTTATTTATATTTTGCTGTTAGAGGTGGAGAGGTTCAAAATTTGAACCCCACAATTCAAAGCTTTTTCTGATAAAAGGAAGAAAAATATTTGAAAAAAAAATGCCAAATATCTTAACAAATTTGTTTAGGAGTCGCCTTTTAATTATGTTCCAATGAAGCTGCATACAGGGATCCTCTTTGTTAAGATGGCAAAAATTGTACGGGCTTATTAGAAGCTGTCCAAAACAAGAATAACCGAACGCGCTTCTCTTAGAAAGGGGAATTCTCTCAAAAGTAGTCACACAAATTTTTATAAAAGTATAACATAACATATAATTCTCTCTAATGAGGGTGATAATAATAAACATGTTTAATACGTGCGACACTATAAGCGTTATCTTAAAAAAAAAGTTTAAAAATAATGCAAAAACAATACAATGGTATTACATATGTGCTCTAAAGCGTGAACAAGTATTATCAAACAAAATGGAAGTTTTTTCCTCAGTAAAAGAATATAAGTTTTACTATAAGTACAAAAATAACTAAAAATGTGTTACATACGTACATAAACGTATGAGTATGATTATTACAACGATGGTGTAAATAATTAAAAATCATAGTTTGAACTCTAGTATTAAAGTATGTAAGAACTTTACACTATAATATATTTTTATTTAACATTATAGCATGTGAGAGCATTTCATTGTAGAGAATTTAAATTAAGAAGTTAAAAATCTCCTCTTAAATGCCCTAATCAATGTAATTAGATATCTAAACCAAACTGTGAATATAAATATTAGGTATTATTAGAGTAAAAGTTTTATTAAATTAAGGCCGTAGTGTCATTGTATATATAATTACGAAGAGATTTATAACAAAGATAATAAAGTCGCAGACAATGTTAAAGTGGGTACTAACTAGTATATAGACATTTATATCCTTAATCCAATAACAAGTTAAGTGCATATACTGAGTGTTCAGTAGTTACAAAGACGATTGTGACTTATTTTTTCCTCTCGTTATTGAATTGAACAATTACTAGGAAGAGGATCACGAGATGTTTGGAAGAAACAATAGGCCACTATAGACATTTGTAAATTATATAGACAAGCATTGTTCAGTAGAAAAATAAAAAGGAAATTAGAGCTAGTTTAACGTTGAAAAATAATTGTCTTCTAACACCTGGTTCCGTTTTTACGAGATATACAGAATTAAACTAAAACCTAATTAATTATAAGATTGTTTCTATTTTCTAAAAAAAATAATAATTAATATGATTGGCTATTGGACTTTTTGAAACTTCGGTAGATAATTAGTTAAGAGTAATCCAATAATAAAGGATTTTAGGTAATGGTGTCTTAATCTTCACCCTCAAACCGGACTGACTCTATCGCACTCACATACATACATACATACATATGTGTATATATATATATATATATATATGTGTGTGTGTATATATATATAAGGATCCTCTATAATACTCATATGGATTGAATTGTCTCTTAAATTAATATTGAGAAGCAAACGTCTTTTAACACCAAGTCCCCTACTCATGAGAATATGCGGAATTAAACTAAAACCTAATTATTAATTGTTTCTTTTTTCTCAAAAAAAAAAAAAAAAGAGAGAACAACAATCAATATGATTGACCCTTCATCATTCTAAAGCTTTCATAGAAAATTAGTTAAACGTTTTCCAATAATAAAGGGTGTCTGAGTCACCTTAATTACCGTTAAACCAAAGATCTTAGGCTGTTGTGTCTTACCGGCACTGACTCAATCGTATCCGTATAATAGACACAGTTTTGTTACAAGTCCTCTCAAACGACCAGAATTCTAAGGCATTTTAAAACCTATAAATAGTTAACATTCTTCATATCAATTCGTATTCACAAACACAACGTATCCGACAACCAATCTTTCTCTTCTACAACCAAAAAAAAAAAAAATCCCTAAAGCAAGCAAACCAAGAAGAAGAAAAAGAAAAAAAAAAAAAGACAAAAAATGAAGCTCATCAACACTTTCTTCCTCCTCTTTATCACCCTCCACATCTCGCACGCCGTCGCCCGCAGCGACAAAAGCCACATGTCGAGCAACATCGAGAAGGCGTGTGAACATGCTGCCCGAAAGGATTCGTGCGTTTCCATGCTAAAATCCGACCCCAACTCTCAAAACTCGGACAACAAGGGCCTAGGCTTGATAGCCCTGCAGATTGCCTCCTCGAACGCCTCGGACATCTCCCAGCACATCAAGCGCTTGCTGGACGACCCGAGCCAGGACCCCGTGGTGCAGGACAGCTTGTCGGAGTGCCTGGATTTCTTCATGGACGCGGCAGGGCAACTCGAAGACGCGATGGCTGCGATGATAGCGAGCAAGATCATGGACGTCTTGGCTTGGGTGAGAGTTGCCATGACTGACGCCATGTCGTGCATGGCTTTGTTCAAGGGAAATGAGTCCGTTTTGAAGGGCGAGCCTGCCGCATTCCATGGCCTTTGTGACAACGCCTTGGCCATCTTGTCTACAATTAAGTAGACGAGATTAATTACATGGCATATCTCCTAATTAGCTATTTTGTGTTCGTACGTTGTCGTTTTGTTCGTACCCTTTTGATTTATGCCTCGTAAGTGATTAGTAATAAATTATCTGCGGATTGTTGTTTTCATTAGGTTTTGAATTCATAGACCTTCATTAGTAGAATAAAATTATTTTTTATATTCCATTATTCCTCAACTTGCCACATGATTAATTACAAGATGGTTGATAACTTCATAATCTTGTTTATAATCATGAGTACTTTTTTTTTTTTTTTGGTAATAACGGTCCGTGGGATACAAGTACTTTCCACGTGGTGAGAGGCCATGAAATGCAGTTCGAACGTTCAATTTCACGCCTTTGTTTGTTTGTTTGTTTTTGTTTTTATTTTTGCGCTAAAAAAACACCAATTTGTTGTTGAGAATTGAGACCAGACTCTAAAGAAGTATGGGCAATATATACGTACACGTACATGTACACAGTATATGGGCCTGGTATGACTGGAATTGATCAAATCAGTACAGGGAATTTTTTTCTTTTTTCTTTTTTTGTTGTTGTTGAAATGAAAGCTTAAAGGACGTATGACGACAAATATATAATACTTTCAACGAGACAGGAATAATAATAATAATACTTTCAAAAATTTTCTTGGTTATCCTTTCAAAAAAGCATTTATCTTGCTGACTTCAGTCCACACATGTATGGGCAATTCTCGAACGGATACATGTTTTAATTTGAGATCCGAACTCCAATGAACATTGTAATAACGTGCGGTTGGCTTCTCTTCTTTTAGTCAAAGTCATTGTCTTTGTTAAGGAATTTTTTAGGGCTTTTTTTGTTTGGTAAATGAATTCGAATTGTGTTAATTTTTATGCGATTTAAATTGATGATTTTAATTACTATTTGAATTGACGTTTAAATATGTATTTAAAGTGTTAATCTGAATATAAAATATAATTGAAATTTGTGTTTGGATAAATAGTAAAAAAAGTTTTTGATTTCTTAATAAATCTAACAAAATCTTAATTTTCATGATCATAAAAAATATGTAATATGGATCTTGATTTATTTATCTATTCATTAGAAACACAACAAAAAAAATCATGTCAATTGGATATCAAATGAACAAATGATTTTTTTCCTTAAATGTAAGAAAGAGAATTTTAGCTTTTACTGTAGTAAACATATCCGAGTCCAAAGAGTTCAAGGAGGGAGTAGAACTCTAAAAACTTGAATTGAAATGATTCATTTGACTTGAATTTTAGGGAAAAACAAACACGCATTCAAAAAATTTTAAAGATTTGAATCAAAAGAGTTGTTTGTATACGTAAAACAAACGGCCCCTAAGGAACCGTACTAGAAGAGTAATGCTAAGAACACCATCTAACACCTTACATTAATGTGAAAATATAAAATGTTGTTGGGGCGAAGTCCAAAAAAACTGCTCAAGAGAATAGAGTTAATAATAAAATTATCAAATAAATTAAATAAAAAATATATAAAATTTTAAGGAGGTAAAATATAATTTTAAGGAAGACGAAATATAATTATAAAATTTTACATGAGATATTAAAAAAAATAAAAAAAATGACCGTCGAATAGCTGATTCTCTGAATGTCCTATAGGATAGGATTCATAGTCAAATACTTTTTTGCATTAGTGGCACAACGGTGTAGAAATCTAGATCATGTAAGTGGTATTCAACGTCATGATAGGAACTTTCTGTCAAAATGTTTTCCCTTCACAACACGCTAGAAATTATAATTAAGCTCGGTAATTCTCTAATAGCAAATCACCTAATGTTGTTGTTTTGTTCTCCTTTTTAAATTATTTGATCGAAAGGGCCGGCTTGTAGTGTCTCGGAACGATCCAGATAAAGTTCTTCCGATTTCCTTTTTACCAAATAAATCTTTGTTACGTGGATGAAGATCATATGTTAGTTATAAATAGAGATACATAGACTCCGTTTGGTTTCATTGTTGAAATGGTTTTTGACATTTTCAAAAACACAAAAAATAAAACTACTTTGAAAATTTGTCTGGTTAATAAAATTGGTGAAAATGAAAATGAACACATTTTTCAAAGTATGTGAAAAAGTTGAGATTTTTTAAAAAAAAAAAAAACTTGTTTTGGTTTTTTCCAAAATTTTCATCTCCCTCAAACTCTCTCCTAAGCCCCTCTCTATTGAAGCATATCCCATCTTCGACATCTGTGAATGGGTGATGGTTTGCTAAAAATTTGTAAGTTTAGAAGATAACTTATCAAAATTAAAAATTCAAGAGGTATTGTAAATGTGTAACAAGTTCAGGAGCAATAATGTCAAATGCCAAATACCCTATTGATAAAGCTAAATGGAAGTGGAGCTACTATATAAATCCAATAATTATGTGGAAACTTTTTATAATATTCTTGGCATTCGTACTCGGAATATAATAATTTGTCCATTTTATGATCAAATTTTGTAAATTTTGAATGCCGGAGTTGTACAAGCTAAGGGATAGATTTGCAAATCTTAAAAAAATATGATTATTTCCTCATTCAAATAATAATTTGTAAATGCTGAACATACTCATAAAAATTATAAGACTTTTACACCTAAGTGAAGGCACCATTCATCATGTATATAGATTAAGTCTGTATGGACAATTAGCTTATAAAAAGACATAACAATTAACTAATTCCTCAACATCCAAGCTCTAACTTAAGCTGGGGCACTGCAACTTATTAAAAATTACTTGATTAAATTAAAAATTGCAATTTGTGAAGTGTAAAAAGACCTATCATCCATATCAAAGAAAATTAATTATATTATAACAATCCACTACTATAAGGCACTCCGGTCTGAGGCAACCAGTCATCTCCAAGCAAGAAATTGAACACCGTGAAGTTGCCAACATCAGAAGAATTATTGATCACATGGTATCCTGGCCACGTGACTCTGCTCGCAGTGTCCGATCCCGGTCCCGTATTATTATACTCCGCATAGTACAAAGTGCTCAAAGCATAATCTCCGTTCCATTCTCGCCAACCAACAGGATCAACAACCCTATCCATGTAAGACTGCATGAAAACCGTCCTCGAATACTCCTTCCATGGCCTCCCAAGATAGGTCTTGGTGGTGCCGTTGCTCCACGCCAGATCGTCGGCCGCTTGAATCGTGCAGTTCTGGATCGAAGTCCCGGTGTTCTGGTTCGGGTCCGTCCGGCCTTGGGCCGTGATGGCATTGAACTGGTTGTCCATGGGGAGGCGGGGGTACAAGTTGCAGTTCTGGAACACGACGGCGGCGTTCCCGAAGATGAAGTCGACGGTGCCGTAGATGTCGCATTCTCTGTAGAATTGACGGAGGGAGTGGGTGTAGAGAGTGTCTTGGTAGCCTTCGAAGCTGCAGCTGTAGAACGTGGACAGATCGGCGCCATTTCGGAGTGCGACAGCCTGGTGCTTGATTGCCCCGGCGGTGTTGCTGAAGGTTATGTTCACCGCCACGAATCCTGGCGCTACAACGGCTACAATGTTGGCAAAAAATTATGTGAGGTCATCAGAAAGCAGGAACATGTACAGCAAGTACACATCTTTTGTATGACTAAACTGAACATGTACATGTAATTTTTTTTTCTGCAATTGTTACATGGATCATAACTTATTAATAACTGCACGGTATTTAAATGGGACATAATTGTATGGCAATTTGTGACTCATAAAAAGATCAACTAATATGATCAACTAATATGAGCAACTAATTAAAATGTGATGTAATAACATAAACTTTACGGGTAGCACAGGGGCAAAAGAGTTTTCATACCCAAAAAAAAAAAATTCTAAATGAAATCATTTTTTTTTCAGTTGAAAAATGCCAAATATTTATATTGAAAAACGACATGGATCTATGCAATAATTTGAGAAAAGAATACTCAAAAACACAAGTGGTATCTAACATGACAGTCAATAAAAAGTGAATTATGAAAAAATTCTTGATGTGAGTCAGCCTTATCAACGTGTGGTGTTGGACAATAATCCTCATCTTAGAGTACTACCAAATAATTTGTGACTTTAACATTATTTTCTCTAGAGGGAAGTGACTTTGACGTTATTATTAAAATGAGTTCATGGCTGTCAAAAGAAAAAGAAAAAGAAAAGAAAGAAAGCTACAACTCTATTCAAAACGTTACATTTTTTTTTTTGTTAGAACTATTAATGAAGACAGTACTACTTACCAAATGTGGCAGAGTTGAAAGTGGTCCACCCATCCACGACACTCCTGTTACCGGTGATAATGGTCTGATTGATGCCATCTCCTATCATCATCAAGTACCTCTTGTTCTTCGCAATCGACACATACTCTTCATAAACCCCCGCGGTCACGTAAATCAAGAAGTACCCTTCGCTGGCCAAAGAGTTGTTCGGCGCCGCGCTAACGGCGTCGTTTATGGTCGTGAAGTTGCCACTCCCGTCCTGGCTCACCGTCACAATATCCTTAACAATTACGAACTCGTACTCGTCCTCATCCACCTCTGCCGGTGCCGGCGCAGTCGCCGGCCCTTGGTCGAGCAGATTCCGCCGGCTCACCGCCTCGTAAACGGTCCGAGTCTGCTCCGACATCCGCAACGGCAACCGCCCGTTCTTGAACCCCAATTGCTTCCCCCTCGGACTCCAGGTCGTCACCTTTTTCTGCTTAGGAACCCAGCCTTTGGTGAATAGAGCCAGGGAGACGCTATAGAGCTTAGTGTCGTTTTTGAGAGGGATTGAGATGCCGTTTTTTACGCTCCAAGACGACGCCGTTGCTTGTATGCCTTCCAAGCATGTTTGCTGGTTGGTCAAGATTGCGCTGAGTAAGGTTTGGACATCGTCGGCTTTTAAGGTTGAGAGAACTCTGCTTGTTTTGTCGACGGTTTGGAAGGCGCTTGTCAAGAAGTCCATGTTTAGCCCGGCGAGCAACCGGCAGTCCTCGAGAGCACGGACCGCGGTTACCGATAACTTGTTCCGGTTTCGAAGGTACTTTTCGATAAGGGCCGAGAATTTCCGGGCCTGGGATAAGGATTTTCTGACCGAGGCACGGCCGTAGTAGTAGACATTGCCGGTTTGGTTGTAAAGTTGAAGTATTGATTTACAGTATAGGGGATCAGGGATGTTTTTGCAAAGATTTTTTGGGGATACAGGAGTTGATGGGGAGGCGGTGTTATCAGCAGCCAAAGATGGACAAGAAAAGAAGAAAACAATGAGAAAGAAAGGAGCTAAAATGGTCATCATGACTAGCTTGGGAGCTGCCATGGATTTGGAGAAAACTAAAGAAAGTTAAAAAGGAGAGGTTTTGGAGGATGTGTTATGTGTGAGTGAGTTAATTAGTGGGATTTTTTTAAGGGGGTTTGGTTTTCATTTATAGGGAGTGTTGGGAATGAGTGAATATTGGTGAGCTTTATTTATAATATAATGTAGTTGTTGGGGTTAAAAGCAAAATTTAATAGGAGTGTTTTTGTATTTTGTCAAAGTCAACGTTTTAGACTGTACAAAAGCGCGTCGATCTTGCGGGGACTTGGACGTTCCATGTGTACGTTAATGCCATAAAATGTCGAGTTGGATTAATTTTGTAGCAATTCAATATTTGATCTAGAATATTTTTCTAATCAAATTGAAGAGTGTGTGTGTATTATTTTCTTATTCATCGGCATTTGGGGATTGGCTTTCCACTACTATGTACTATTGAAAACATACGCATCATTCCTAAATGCAGGTTGTAGTGTTGGTGCATGACAACCGGATTAGTGGGAATAATAGAAACTTTGAATTTGCAATCTTCACGCCTAATGTAGATAATAACAGATTAATCACATCTCTAGATTTTGTCTCATTTGCGAGATTCAACTTTGAAATCAACTTTAAGCATGACTGGTCTGTTAAATCCAAAATAAAAAGAGAAAAACGTATTAGTGGTCAGTCTTTTTCACCTATATACATAATTATTTCACCGAGCAGTTTGTTTGGTTATTAATATATATAATATATAGCGCACCAACTATTAGTGAAATCAAATTTCCTTCTTTAATTGGACCTATGTATATCTACCTAGCTACATTTTCTTGCTAGATTTTAAGTGGAGGCCGCAGCAACATAAATTTATAGCTAGAAGCTATATGCAATTATATATGAAGAGTCAATTTGTTAGCTATGTATATTAATGAAGCCTGAAGTGGTAAATGATAAGTCGGAGGTATTTTTTTTTTCAAAGTTCTATGTTTTTATATTTTTATGTTTAAGTTTAATGTTTCATTGTAAACATATCCAATTTAACTAATGTCTCCAATTAGTAAGAACTTTGGATTTCGAACTTGGAAAGCATAGGTTCAAAGGTATATATGATAGATAATCATAAATAAATTAATAGAAAAGGTAATTAATTATTTCTTTTGACAGCAAAGAGTTTGGCAGTACTCATTTTGGTCAACACGAAGAAGCAAATTGAGGCCCACTTTTCGTATGTTATGGATTACACAATCATGAAAAGGTTACATTCTGTCATTAACGTGGGGTTAGGTGGGATGTTTTTCCAAATTGAAAGATTACAACATTATCTGGGTAGTCCAGCATGGCCAGGCCAATGTAAATCACACATAATTTTTTTTGGAAGGAATACAAATCTTATATATATGTGTGTGTGTGTGTATCGAATATATATAGAAGTGTCTACCGTGCAACAGCTAGTTTATGCGGACATGTTCTTATTTACCTCAATTTTAGCAAATTCAGTCGAAGAAATTAATTCCATTGTAGATAGAGATTCATACGATATTAGACGTGTCCAAGTTTTCTTCGTTCGAGCTGGTCGGTAGTTTCGATGCGATCAGTTTACAAGTAATTGCAAGTCAAGATACTACTATTGTTGGAACGTACGTGCAGTGGTAATCGAGCCCTCCGCGTTCAAACTGAAAACATGTGCCGCGAAGAGAATGAACCTTCCCCAAATAATCTACATATATACACACATATATATATCCGTAATAACGTTCAAGTGGTAGACCAAGATTATTAGATTTTGCAAATTTATTATAAATTGTGTTTTGAAAAAAAGTTCAAATTTATTGGTTAAATTATGAATAATATAAAACTCTATCGTTTTATAAAATAAGGTCATTATAAGGTTTGTTTGATAAATAGACTTGAATTGGTGATTTAATTTGAGTTAGTGTGATTTGAATTAGTGATTTAAATTGTTATCTAAATTGACGTTTGCATGTGCATTTAAGTTTTAATCTGAGTATGAAATAAAATTGAAATTTGTGTTTGAAGAAGTAGTAAAAATAGTTTTTGATTTCTTAACAAATCTAATAAAATCTTAATATTAATGGTCTTAAAAAATATACAATATAAATATTAATTTATTGCTTCTTTCACTAGGAACATAATGAAAAAGAATCCTCTTAATTAGATATCAAATGAAGAAGTTATTAATTTTTTTTCTCAAATATAGGAAAGAAAATTTTAGTTTTTTCTATAATAGAAATATCTGAGTATTAAAAGTTTAATGAGAGCAAAACTTTAAAAACTTAGATTTTTGATACTTAAAATATTTTTATTTTAATAGAAACAAACACGTATCTAAAAAATTCTTAATACTTAAATTTAAATTTAAATCTATTAAATATAAAAAATACTTAAAACAAACAACCTATAGTGTATTAATTTAAGTTTTAAATTTGGTTTGAATTTTTCTCCTAAACATTCTAAAAAGATACATATATACTATTACAATAAAGGACAAAAGAAAAAATGATTATTAAGATACAGTCGTTGGAAGAAATAATATGAGTCTTCAAAACGGCAAAAAAAAAGAAGAAAAGAAATAAGAGTCAAGTAGTGTCATTTATTATAGGAGGATTGAAAGTTTGATTTCAAGCATGTAGTAGTACAGTTTGAAACGGCCTTAGACCAATTAATTTGGCGTCGCGCGTGGTTTTTAAATAGAGCATCCAAGTACAGGCTGGCTATGCATGGCGAATCAAGCAACAAGTGTCCATATAATATGTAGACAATTTTTTCAATAGAAACACAAAAAAGATATCCATTCATGGGTATATCTTTTTCTTGTTAAATTTATAAAAAAAAATAATTTTAATTAAATTTAACATTTTCAAATTTTTAGTAGTGGAATATTTTGCTATCAAAAAATGCTTTCAGTTATCATGATTTTTTAGTAACAAAACTTTTTGCTACCAAAAATAAAGATTTCTGTTATCAATTTTATGATAGTTAAAGATCTGTTTTCTTGTAACGATGCACGTCAATAGCGGTTCCGCTGTCGTAGTCCCCTCGTATATAAAACACTAAATTAGACTTTATTATATTTCCTTTACTTTTGCGCAGAAATGGTTTGTGGAAAGAAAAGTGCGCTGATCAGCTAGGACAGAATTGATTCAGCCAAAAAAAAAAAAAAAAAAAGGATAGGATTGACCAACAAATAATATTACGCGTGGACCCTACTAGCTCCATGGCCTAGCTTGATCTTTTTATTTTGAATACTTCAACGTCGCAAAATTTCTACGTAATTTTGGTGAAGGCATGTTATAATATACGTACTGGCATTGCAGCGCCTGATCAATGATCAGAAAACATATGGGCCATGTTGGGTCAGTGTGTTCGTATTGTTTATTTTTCTTATTTGTAAGATGAATTTGGACATTAACATGAAGTTGACAAATAAAAGTAAGCGAGAGGAACCAACGTTTGTCGAAAATGTTAAGAGTGGAATTATAGGTCTGAGCTTGTCGGAAAGATTTTTCGTTGAGTGACTATTCAAGAACGAACCTCCGAGAGAACCCAAAAAAAAAAAAAAAAAATTTACTAGCCTACAAAATTCACTTTTATGTTCGAATATTCATAAATTTTCTCCTCTATTCTTGGAAATCACACCTCTAACATCACATTGAACTTTTGGTTTCAACGTTACCATTCTTGCAAATCTAGGTTGAAATTAGGTCATCAAAAGATCATTTTGCCATCACATTATAAATTAGGACTTTTTAGTTAATTGAACCTAAATTCTTAATATGAGTATCAAACAACTACGCAATATACAAATCGTCGCAAATGTCAAACTCAATTGAGGATTAGGTGTATGGTGTTACCTCGTGGGAGGTTGCACTTCATGCGTTGTTGGAACTAAGACGAACTGGATTTGCTCCCTAGTCTCGCCCCCTATAAGACAATCTCATTCGCATAAATATGTGCCAAGATAGAGGCCGATAAGGTGAATTCCCTTGCACAGATCGAGCATGATGCTCACATTGCAAGGTGAGCTCTCTCATGTTGACCCTACGCAAGGCCCATGCCAATGAGGTGACACTATTACAAATTCCAATTTACACGACTCTCATTAGATGACGGTTTAGTGAGAAACTATCGTTATAAGTCACGCAACATTTATTAGCATTAAATGTCACATGATTTAGACGATAGTTTCTTACAAACCGTCCTCTAATGCTTAACTTTAGATAATGGTTTTAAAGAAACCATCATCTAATATGTTTTATAATCCCGCCTACTTGAAAAATCAAATCTAGCTCTCTCAGCGCTGTTTGACTCCCTCTCTCTCATTGTCCCTCTCTCAAATCTTTGTCCTCTCTAACCCTTGGTTGCCTCCTTTTGTGCCATCCTTGTCCTCTTTAGCGTTGACCCTGAAATTCCACTATTAAGCCCCACCGCGAATAGCCCTTGAGCCCCACTGCTACAACCCGTCCATTGCAACCGCAAGCACCCCTTTGCCGAGCAAAAGGGTATGGTTTTTCTCCCTTTTATATAACATGTCTCTCAAACAATTTTTATTGTTAATCACTTAAATTGTTTTCGTGCTTATTTTAATAGGAATTTGGGATGAATTTGAGTTTATAATTTACAAAACTTTAGATGACGGTTTTATAAAATTGTGGTAATTAGTAATTAGGTTTTTATTTAGTAATAAGGTTTTTATATTTAGAATTTTTGAATGGAAATATTGTAATCACGACTTGGTAAATTGTTTCTATGTTAATATAATGTTAGTTTTAAATGTTTTAATTAGTATGTTAGTTTTAGTTTTATAAGTTTAGTTTTAATGTTATTAGTTTTTATATGTTAGTTTAAGTTTTATATGTTATTTTTAGTGTCATTATATTTTAGTTTTATATAAATGTTGGTTTTAATTATATGTTTGTTTTAATTATAAATATTATTGCTTAAATTATTTCAACATGTCGGACAACGAATTTACTGATATGGAGGGGAAATGACTGGACAAGACGATGGTTATGAGCTCTAGAAAAAGGAGCCATTTAATCTGGATGCGGATGGAAAAAGAAGAGCAACTTTAATGAAGAAAGTGTCAAGATTGATATCAAAAAGTTTAAAAATACAAGTTCAATTCGATGAAGAAGATCAAGCTTTTGAAAAAGAAGGGGATGAGCTCCAAAGTTATATTAAAGTTTTAGTTCAAAAGCATATCCCCATAACAACAAAGGATTGGAGAGAAAAGAGCAATAAGAACAATGAAAAATATGTTTGGCAAGGAGTTGTCACATCCTTCAATGTTCCCAACACCATGGGAAAGAAGTTGATGAGAGGCGCCGCTAAGATGGCCAAAGACTTTAGGTACAACCTATAGACGGCTCATTGAAAGCCACAAAGATAGCCCTAATGTTGTTAAGCTCCCCAAAAAAATAGTCAAAAATTATCCTTCTATTAGTTCAGACTAATGAAGGGATTTTGTGAGATACCAACTTAGTGAGGAGCAAAAGGGGTTGTCAAAACAAGCAAAAAAGAAAAGAGCTAAATATGATCTTGAGCACTTGATGGGTCGTTCAGGATATCCAAAAGTGGAGCGTGAATGGGTAAGTAAAATTTGTTTACTTTATTTATATAAAACTTTGTATTCATCTTGTTTACATAATTTAAACAACCTTACCTTTTAATGCAGATGAGAATACAAAACACCATTATGCTGCTTCCTTGTCATGTTATTTGGAGATCATCTAACAAAATAAGGATGTAACTTTTAAAAATCCAAGAAGCGGAAAGATTGGCCAAAAAACTATAAGTTACTCAAGGGCCGTTTGGTATTATTTTCAAAAGAGGTGAAATGATTTTTGTTTTGAAAAGTATAAATTTTTTGGGAATTTTGCTGAGAGTATTTTTTAAATTTTTGCCTTGAAAAAAGTGCAAAAATATTTCTAAAAATTTGAGAACAAAACCAAACAGGGCCTTAATCTTTTTAACTTTTCGCATTTCAACTTTTTGTATTAACTATGGTTGATTTTAACTTGTATTGATTTCATGATTAATAGGATGAGTTTGAATGGCAAGCCTCCCAAGGCATGTTCCAATCATAGGGGATGAGTGATGTATTGATTGCCGCTTTAAGTAATCCTAAACATTTGGGACAAGTACGCTGTCAATCTCAGTTTGTGAAGCTCAAAGTTCAATGTAGAGGTGATCAAATTGTGTAAAAAGGTGGAAATGATGGAGGCTAAGTTTGACCAATGGGAAAGAGTTATGAGAAGTCAAACTCAAGGGAACTCCTCCCCCCATGAGGAAGAAAATGTGGCACCTATGGTAGAATAACATAGAAGTACAAAAGTCAGTTGTACAGCTTATACAACGCCAACACCACCTACAGAGCCGCCCTCATCAAATCTCGATGAGGGTAAAACTTGCCTTCTTCTAACAACATCAACAATTGAGGAAGGCGGTGTTAGGCCTTTTAATGTTGTTGTGGCAGGAAGGGCTTGGATGGATACTATCCCGTCGCAATTGATTCATTGTAGGATAGTTAAAGAAGGTAACGTACGCGTTACAATTAATGCTTATTATATGCTGGACGCGTCTTTATCTTTTCTGACTAAGGAAAATATGGTCGTGAGCGATGCTCTCGAATGATTTGTTGCTTGACCCAAAGCAAGAATTCAAATAGGGTCGTTAAGTCAAAGAGGCAACATTCTGATTAACCAACCCCATAGTCAGGGCAAAGAGCCTATAGGTCTTATCGACGAGCCAATTAAGAGAGATCCTATAAAGAAATTGAGAGGAAAAAAGAAACAATAAATGGAGGTCGTAATGGAGGTGACACAAGCAATGGATGGTTCCACCAAACATAGCATGTCTGTATAGATATTCGAAGAATTCCATAGATGCCTCTAGCATAATTACGATTATGTTGTCTTTTGACATCACCAAAGCGAAGAAGAACCCCTCTATATCACTGCCGAGGGGATTGACTGGTTTGCCAACTTCACTCAAATTAGTGTGTCATGTATCATGACATACATGAGGTGTTTAACTATATCTACACTTTTTTAACTTGTTACTTGTTATCGTCTAACAGTATTCATTTTTTTTGTATGAAGTTTTTTATTGCAATATTGCCAAAGATTCCAATTGCTCAACTTGTATGGCTTCGTCAACCCTTATATCACCTCTTATGTGTCATATGTTGCTAAGCTCACTAAAACAAATAGTATTATTAGCGACGACATTTTATCGTCATAAAAACCTGAAAGTTGTCACAAATAAATTTTTGTCATCATAAATACGTCGTCACAAATAGTTAGTTGGAAAAAATTACTAGCGACGACAGTTGTTGCAAAAACATCTTTATAATTAAGTCATTGCTTGCTTCGTTGAGTTGATGTGGATTCAATTTTTTGCTACGATCGTTTTAATATTTGTCATTGCAAATGCTTACTCATATGCTGACGTGGTTTTTTTTTTTTTGCAATAGCATTTTTCAAAATGTCATCGTTAATATTTTTGGTTTTTTTTTCTTTTTACGATGACTTTTTCGTTCCAAATACCTTTCTGTTTTCTAAAAGAAAATTAATAATATTATAATAAATTTATTTTCAATAATTTTTATTAAATTTTTAATTTTTTATTTTTATTAATGATAAAATTTATAGTTTTTATTAATAGATTTTACTACAATATATTTAAGTTATTAGTTAATATTAAAAAATAGAAATGATAATAAATTGTTTCATTAATAGAATAAAACCAAATATAACGTGTAAAAATATTAAATAGAGTAGATAAATTAAAACAAAATACAATCTAACCGCTTGAATATGCAGCATCAATGGCGTCATCATTGTTTTCATCCATAGTGTCTAACGGAGGCGAAGGACTTAAAGGTACATAAGGTTGAGGACATATCAGGGGCTGGAATTAGGCGTTAGGGTGTAATTGGACCATTATCTCTATCATCGTCTTCTAGTTCTCATACATTTATAAGTTTTGCTCTTACGATCTTCACAAATATACGTTCATGTGTGAGTCAACACACATCGAGGATGTTTCGTCCAACTGGGAGCCAAGGAAGGTTAATTTATGCATGCACATGCAAAATGAAAAAATAAAGTCATACCTGTGTACGTTGTTTTTATGACTATTTAGTCAGTTACATATCAAACCATATTAGAAAAAAAAAGTCACAATTTTTTAAAATTTTATGACATTGAATCAAATTTTATGATAATTTTATGTCCAATTTTTATATTGTTTCTAATTAAAATTAATTGACAAGTTCAAATAATAATATTATAATTATTTTTAGAACAATATTATAATTTTTAAACTATACTATTTCATATTAATTTGTTCATTACTTTATAATAACACATAATTCTAATTTATATTTAATTTTATACCATTTACTTCTTTTTATTTTTTTATTAATTAAATCATTAATCCTTAATTTTAAATTTTCATATACATATTTTAATTTTTTAATTATATAACATCTTTTAATTAGTTATATTACTTCTTTTAATAACTTCAAGATTTTACATATTTCTTATTTCAAATTTTTTATTACTATCATGTATTATATTAACAAAATTCTCAACGTAAACAACTAACTTGGACATAACTTAATTCACTCAAAAAAAAAAAAACAACTTAAACATAATGAAGATTAGAACAAAAAAATTTGACAAAAAAATCATCAATAACCGCCTTGTATTCCAACATAAACATATCGTTAAAATCACCTAAATCAACAAAATCACAAAACATACCACATTAATTATATCAACAAAATCACAATCTAAATTTCTCAATATTACATAAATTTTTTAACATAATACAACCACATTACACAAATTTCTCAATATAACACATATTTCTCAATATTTTTTAACATATTTCAAAATTTAAAAAAAAAAACTAAAAACTTACAAAATCTAAAACCCATTAAATTGGGGGTTGGAAATTCAATGGGTAGTACCAACATGATGGCGGCAACCACGAGGGAAGAAGACCGAACTAGACATTTTGGCATTTTTAGGGAGTTTTTAAAAGTTTAGGGTTTTTTGGGAGTTTTAATGAGGATTATTGGGAATCGTTAATGTTTGTGAAAGAAAATGAGTTTTTTTTTAAGAGTTTGGGTTGGATAATGGTTAAAGGAGAAGAGAGAATTAGAGAACAACGAGAGAAAAAGTCAAGAAAAATGGAGGAAAGAGGTTCTGCATTCTGGTTTATATGCAAAACTTATGAGGTTGTAAAAAGTCTAAAAAGTCTTTGTAATTAAATATCAAATATGACGTCGTTTAGATTTAGTTCGAAAAAATCGAAGATGGTTCTGGAACCATTTTTTGCAACAATTTTTAAAAGTTGTTGCAAAAAGTTTTCAAAAACCACGAAACTCACTGCCAATGTTTTCACCAAAATATTAAAAACTCTACTATTTGTAGTGACATGTCGTCGCAAATACCATTCAAATAAATATATGTGACATGTCAATACTAGCTGTAATCTACTTATATTTGCAACGATATGTCATCGCAAATACGTGCTATATACTGGCACCATATTACTATTCTATACCATTTAAGTATTTACGACCACATGAAGAACATTTTGGGGATTTATTGCTACGACTTGTTGTCACTAATACCTTATTTTATGCAACGATATGTCACTAATATTTTTTGCGACAACGTATTCGAGGTAATTAATTTTTAGCTATTTGCGATGACGAATAGTTGCAAATACGAAATTATTGGGGACAGCAAATGTCATTGCTAAAGAATTTTTTTGTAGTAATGGCTTTCGATACAAGACATAACAAATTTGTTCTGTGACTTTTTGGATAAAGCAGAAGCTGACAAGTATTACTTGATGCCATATAACGCTGGAGGTCATTGGATATTGGCCCTCGTTCACTCCAAAAAATCGAGTTTTATGGTTCATCCACTTGGCTAACCAATACGTCTTGACTTTAGCCAAATGGTTCGATTGTAAGTATATAACTGTTAGCTATATAACTTATTATCACTAGCTAAATTATCGCATCTATCTTTTGATTGATTGTATTTTTAATGAATCGTATGTAGGGCCTTAAATATGTGAAAATTAAAAACAAACACTAAATTCGTCTTCAATAAGCCGTATGGAAACATTAGATTTCTAAAGCCACAAATGGTAAGCGTTCAACTATAAATACATATAGTTGTAATTGAAAATTATTATTATTTAAACTAATAAATTCTTAGTCTTTTTTATACCCCTATAACTAAGAGGCCAAGAATGTGGCTATTTTGTGTTAAAGTACAAGAGAGATGTTATAATGAATAAGAGTTTATTTATAAGTCTTTACAAACTTACATTTTTATACCAATGAGTATTTGAGTGAGGTGATGAAAGAATGGACAGGGTTTGTACAACAATTTATTATAAACTAATTATTGAAATCTTATTTTGTATAAGTATGTTTTCTTATATATGTGGTGTTATATTTTGTTATGGCTAATTTATGGCTAGCATTAGGCGACGGTTTTGAGTTAAACTATTATCTAAAGTCAATATTCTATTCTCAACCCATTTGTGCCTCATTTGTTTCAGATTCACATTAGATGACAGTTATTGACTGTTGTCTAATGTGAATGCATATTATAACTGTCTATTAGACAACGCGTGCTTCAACATCTACGTGCTCCTGACATCGGCCTGCAGACTCCCCATTTGGCCCGTCTTGAAACACGGACCAAGGAGTCTGACATGTGTGCAAGTCAACAGGTGAGTAAACCCGTAAGGCGTAAGGAAGTTGACTAGCGGGATCCCCTTGCGGGTTGCATCGCCGATCAACCTTAATCTTCTAAGAAGGGTTCGAGTGGGGGACTGCCTGTCCACCCCTTGCCCCTATACCCCCCACGCCTGTTGCCCCCCATGTGTGCCCACACGGGTGCACACCTTGGGCCTTGGTGTGGGGCGCATGGGGACTCATATGCAGGGCCGCCCCGGCCGTCGCCAGGTGACATTTGGTTACCAAGGCGGCGGCGGTCCGATGAGCTGAATCAAACGAGCTTTTACCCTTTTGTTCCACACGAGGTTTCTGTTCTCGTTGTGCTCATCTTAGGACACCTGCGTTATCTTTTAACAGATGTGTCGCCCTAGCCAAACTCCCCACCTGACAATGTCTTCCGCCCGAATCGGTCGGCCGAGGCAGGCCTTGGATCCAAAAAAAAGGGCAGTGCCCCGCCTCCGATTCTTAGAATAAGTAAAATAATGTGAAAAGTAGTGGTATTTCACTTTCGCCGTCAGTGTGAGCTCCATTGCATAGATCTTGCCTTGCATTTGAGGCAAATTTTCCATTCACCAAATTTTGCGAGAAGCATGTTGTCCTAAAAATGTGAGGTCATTGACATTATTGCTATAACGTACACATTCAGTAATACAAAGGAAGGTTAGACGATGATTTGAAACTATCATCTAAAGATAAGATGACGGTTGGCCAAAACTATCATCTAATCCACAGTGGTAATATATGGTATACATTTATCTATCGTCTAATACGCACTTGAAATACCACAAGCGTATATGAAGGACATATTAGACGACAATTTTTACCAAAACCGTCATCTAAATGGCACATTAGATGATGGTTTTTATAAAAATAGTCATCTAATATGTCACTTTGAAGGACAGTTTTTTCAAAAACTGTCGTTAAAAGCCTTGCAAATAAAAAAAATGTTTTCGCTGAAACAATTTCTTCTCAAAGAATAATTTCAACTATTAGTCACAAATTTACATCCTCTTCTTTGATAAACTTGATTTGTATCAAACGTAGAAAAAATACATATTGATTTTCAAAGCATATATAATAAATATGCATATGACATAAAAACTTCAATACCCACAGCTAAATTTTATCCACAAAATACAACAATGAAAAAAAAATACTTAACCAAACACAAAAGAAAACTCAAAATTCAAAAAAAAAAAAAAAGAAACAAATTTAGATGAAGAAAATCTCAAATTATTTTAAATGCACCCAAATTTTGGTGCTCAAGACGTATGCGTAGGCAGTGGCAGTGAGTTACGACGTCATAGATGGTTTGACAATGGATCATGACGTCGAAGATGAGGGTTGAGGGAGTAAGGAATGGAAGAGACAAAAGAGAGTGAGAAGATAGAAGGAATTTACAGAAAGAATTAGATGGCGAGGAAGAAATACTTAAGAGGTTTAGGAAGATGGAGATAAAAAGAACTTAGAGAGAGAATAGAGAATTTAGGAAAAAAAAACTTTAGAGTTTATAAATTTGATAAAGTGGAATAAAAGAGAATGTTAGAGCAGTGAAAAAGAGTGTTTGAGATTTAAGAAGGAGATAAGAAATTTTAAAATTTTTAGTAAAACAATTAGAAGGAAAAAGTTTAATTTTTTTTTTAAATTGTTGACATTAAACAACAGTTTTCACAATACTGTCATTTAATTTAGCACATTAAATGACGGTTTTTTTGAAAACCGTCGCCTACTCAAGCACATTAGACAACGGTTATTAAATGACAATTTTTTATAAACCGTCATCTAATCTGCACATTAGATGACAATTTTCTAACAACCGTCTTCTAATGTACGCATAAAAACCTTGAAAACATAAAAATTTCCATCCCGTGTTTTTTTTTAGTACATAAGACGGTGGTTTTTTATGAAACATCATAAAATTGATGTCTATTATCTTATTTGTAGTAGCGATTGATGCCTGCCAATAAGAACAAAGGAGTGAAAGAATGCGAAATTGTTTTAAAGGTTGTGTTTGGTTATTATTTGAGGATAGATATATATAGAGGATTATGGACACAAAAATAAAACCAAATCATACTTAAAAAGCTTAGAAATGTATTTTTGGTCTCAACAGTTAAATTTGCAATTTTGTGTTTGGTTATTGTTTGAGGATAGATGTATATAGAAGATTATATAGACACAAAATAAAACCAAATCATACTTAAAAAGCTCGAAATGCACTTTTGGTCTCAACAGTTAACAATTGGAATTTTGTAATACCTTTTTATCTTTACTTATTATCATTTTATATCTACCATAAAAACAGAAAAATGAAGATAATTTATAGTTAAACTAAAGTTCAAATGTACTAAGGCAGTGCAGGTATAATATTAGGAACACGATAACTTATACAAGTTTTTGCAAAAATTTTAAAATATAAAGATTAATTAACTTTTAAAAAAATAGTAAAAAAAAACATAGTCATCGGTCTTGAGTAGGTCCCACATTTATCTTAGGATTGTTTGACTCTCATCACTGCAAGTTATTTAGTGAAATGATAAGGTTGTTTGTTTTTCTCGACAAAGTCTTAGATTCAAGTCAAATTATATTGTAGTAGGTGGAGTTTCAAGGGCAATCCACTTTATGAGACGCATATTGTAGTAGCGGGATACGCTGCGCAATTTCCCCTGCACCTCCTAAAAGAAGAGGCGAGCCGCAAAGCTAGCATCCGCTGTTTTTTCACAAGGCACAAAGTGGTCATTTTCGAGAATTGGTCGACAAGGTGCCTATGGTCCGAGAAAGGCCTAACACAAATTCCATACTTCAATCCTCCCAAATGGACTTGGGGATAGGCAAAGGAGCGTGTACAAGCCCGTGCAGCCTTGGCGGATAGACAAATAGCGCACCAAACCAAACCTTGCAATGTTTCTACTACAAATTTATATAGTAAAGCCAAAATTGAGAAGAAAATACCAAATGGAGGACGGAAAATTAACAAGTTTCTAACCTCCAAAGTTTTGGTTTAATGGGAGAAAGCTTCTCAACCAAAGTCTGTACACATAAGAAAATAACCAGCTGTGCCTAACGTACATCTCAAGCTCTTCGACTGAAAAACCATCCTAACCTCAAAGATGTGCTAAATGCAGTGTTTTAGGGAAAGTGAGGCAACGACAGGCGTTTCAATTGAAAGCTACTAAACGACAACAATAAACAACTTCATAAATGAGAGAGTTTGCTGCCATAGAAGGCCCTTGCATCAGAGGGAAGATTTCTAATGGTAAATTCAACAACTGTAGAAACTGATTAAATTTTTGGATGGCTTTTAGAAGCTGTTTCGGCTTTCTAAGTCCAAAAATTATTTTTAGAAGTGTTGAGATAATTGTAAAAAAGACTTGGGCTCTTTAGAAAAACTTTCAATCAAAATTATAAAAATATGATTTCTCTAAAAAAAAAAAAAATCTAAAAGAGACCTTAAAGCTTATACTCAATAAAAAAAATTTTAAAATCTTTTTTTTAAAACATGATTCGAAATACTTATTGAAAAGCCAGGACTTTTATTTCTCTTTTTTTATTAACTAAAAACACAAACAAAATTTGCCAAATGAGTAAAAAGCTTTGCAGCAGATTCGATACATGCCTTAGTTTAATGATGATAAAGTCGTGTAATAATGCAAAGGCGGACCATAAGCAAAAAAGCTCATTATTGATATGTTCGATGGAAAATCGTTACAACAAGTGGTAGGAGCAATCCTCATGATTAGGATTCCTGAAAATTATGGTGGCACATATTTTCTCACATCAGATGCACAGCTAGTTGTTTCTTTTAAAGAGTTATTGTTGCACATATGTTCAATATGAAGCCCAAGTAGGCCCAAGTATGTGGAAGCCCAATAATTGTATACGTTAGAAGTCAGTTAGTGTCCAGCTGAGTAATAATCCAGTTGTTAAGCTGTGGTTGGTTCAGTGAGTTGTATAAAGATAGTAAGTTGGTGAAGAGAATCGTGTTGAAATTCAGGAGGGAAGAGAGATTGAGAGATTGGTGAGCCAAGAGGTCTCTTGGGAAAATCTCTTAGAATTCTGAGAGAACTTTTCTTGTGATAAACACTGAATTGATTGAATTGAATAAGAGGAGAAATTAAAGATTCAGGAATTAATCTTGTAAAGTTCATTGTCTTGATTTCTTGGCTGAGGGTGTTCTTAGTTTACTAAAGTTACTATCATCAATTATTGCCCCTTGATTTTAAGCTTTGTACCTGGCTAACTACGCGTAACGCGTGTTGATGATCTCTGAGCTTGGATGCTGGCCGAACGGTTAAAATAAAGTTGTTTCTCTTTACCAAAAGCAAGGTAAGAGTGTAATAAAGCTAGCTAGATATGTTTCAAATCGGAATCTGAATTAATCTAAGAAATTAAAAAGGAGTGGGATGTAAAATAAAACTATAAGAGCACAAAAAAAAAAAGGAAAAAAAGAAAAAACTTACTACAGCAAAAGATCCATGTGAGCACCCTTTTTGTAAAGCTGTTTCATTACTCTTGGTTCAGAAACTTATTTCATAGAAACTAGAATCAAAATTTCTTATGAAAACAACAGTTTAAATTTCAATACGTGAAAAAAAAGGACTACGGAAAACCCCCTCAAAACCCCAAGCTGTAAATAGAAAACAAAATTGGACATGCAACAAGACATGATATGCCTTTAACCGAAGGCAAAAAATGAAAACATAAAAAAGAAATTCTCACCCAAGCTATATTTTCTTCTGTATAGCTATACGGAAGAGAGTAAATATACAAAAACTCTCACATTAAGCCACTGGTGTAAGCCACACCTGTTTGGGGCAGCCAGTTATCAGCCAGTAAGAAACTCGACAACGTGAAATTTGCAGCATCAGTTGCATTAATCACATGATAACCTGGCCATGTAACTCTTTTCGTTGTGTCCGATCCAGGTCCTTTGTTGTTATGCTCCGCGTAATACAAAGTGCTCAAAGCATAATCTCCATTCCATTCACGCCAACCGACAGGATCAACAACACTATCCACGAAAGACTGCATGTAAACCGTCCTCGAATACTCCTTCCACGGCCTCCCCAGATAAGTCTTTGCACCACCGTTGCTCGACCTCAAATCATCGGCGGCTTTGATGGTACAGTTGTGAATTGAGGTTCCAGTGTTCTGATTTGGGTCCGTCCGGCCTTGAGCCGTAATGGCGTTGAATTGTCCTGTCAAGGGAAGGCGGGCGTACAAGTTGCAGTTCTGAAAGACGACTGCGGCATTTCCAAAGATGAAGTCGACTGTGCCGTAGATGTCGCATTCTCTGTAGAATTGTCGGAGAGAGTGGGTGTAGAGAGTGTCTTGGTAGCCTTCAAAGCTGCAGCGGTAGAATGTGGATAGATCGGCTCCGTTTCGGACTGCAACCGCCTGGTGCTTGCTTGCCCCTGCCGTGTTGCGGAATGTTATGTTCACAGCAACAAAACCAGGTCCATTGACGGCTGGAACGAAAGATAAAAGTCATAAGAAACATATTGATTCAAAATTTTGTCCCCGAAAACCATTGTCCTCCAACACAAGTTCACCTATATATATTGAAAATATTAATCTATGCATTACCGCTGCAATAGTGATTAAAAATAAATAAAAAAAAAAACATTAAAAAAATTTTGTTAGTTTCATACTAGTTTTTAGATTTAAACAGTTTATCATAATAATTTCTTATTTCACTGATAAACTAAGTGACACATAAAATTCAGTATTTACTTAAGTTCAATTATATTCAAGTAAATGCGAATAAATAATTATAAAAGGCGTTAACAGTTATCCGAGCTAAAAAAGGAACTTAAATTTTATTTTTATTTTTTTGTTCAGTAAAAAAAAAAAGAGAAATATTTTGAATTTTAATCTCTAGTGTACTTGCTAGCTAATTAAGGATATATACTTGAAACCAATAAACACTATAAGAAATCGAGAATCGGTAATGTTGACTTCTTACCAAATGTTGCAGACTTGAAAGTTGTCCAACCATCAACCACGCTTCGGTTGCCAGTGATGATGGTCTGATTGATACCGTCACCGATCATCATCAAGTACTTCTTCTTCTTATCTATCGACACATACTCTTCGTAAACCCCGGCCTTGACGTGTATCACAAAGTATCCTTCTGAAGCCGCCAAGTTATTCGGAGCTGCAGCGATGGCATCATTAATGGTGGTGAAGTTACCAGTCCCATCCTGACTTACAGTCACCACATCCCTGATCTCCACTTTGTTCTTCCCATCTCCTGCTTGAAGTAATTTCCTCCGAGCCACAGATTCATAAATACCACGTTGAACTAAGCTCGAAACTTTCACTGGAAAGCGCTCGTTAAGTTTCCTGTGATTGAATTGCCTCGTAAACTCCCTCTGAGGATCAGGAACCCAACCTTTTGTGAACAGAGCCAGAGAGACACTGTACAGCTTGGTGTCGTTTGCCACAGGGACTGAAAGTCCATTTTTCACATTACCAGAGGAAGAAGCTGACTGTAGACCGTCCCAACAAGTCTGCTGGTTTGTCAAGATGGCGCTGAGCATCGTCTGAACGTCGTCGGTCCTCCACGCTGGGAGAGCACCACGCGTTGTGTTGATGGTTCCGAAGGAGCTCGTCAAGTAGTCCACATTTAGGCCTGCAAGGAACTGGCAATCCTCGAGGGCGGCGGTTTCGGTTTGTGAAAGAGAGGCACGAGATTGAAGATAACTGTTAACAAGTCTCTGGAATTTGAAGGTTTGATATAAGGATTTTAGGACTGAAAACCTTGCATAGTCATAGACATTGGCTGTCCTGTTTGGTAACAAAGTTTTGCAAGAAGATGGGTATGGGGTGAAATTGCAAATGGTTTCTGGTGGGACGAGCCTTTTCGGTGGTAGCCGGTGATATGCAATGGAGGGAGAGGCCAGGAAGTGAAGAGTGAGAATTGAAAACAAAAGTTTTGTGACAAGAAAGAGTTTGTGATCCATGGATTTTTAGTTAAGAAAGCACTAATTGAAAAGTGCTTGATGAGAAGTGAATGTTGTTATTTGTGGCGATAGCTTTAGGATTTTGAGTCCTTTTATACGGAAGAGTGGTTGCGGTTTCTGAGATGTTGTTGCGACCAATTGGACTCGAAAAGGACCGTGTTTGGCGCCAATCGACTATATGGCAGTGTATATCGAACGTCTTCTCCGTTTTGACTCAACTTTGGCAAATTCCATTAAGTTTTGAAGTCAAAGGAAAGTTGAACATGATATCAAATGGTCATATGTTTCACGGGAAAGAGTGATTATATATATATATATATATATATAATATTTGTTTAAGTAGATTGATCACGTTTTGCTGCTCTTGCAATTTGGTATTGCACCGAATAAAATATATGTATATGTATGTGGCATTAACTCGATAGTGCATAGAGCACCATGGCATGGTTAAGAGTGTTTTTTAATTATTTCTTTTGCAAAAATACTTTATATTCTTGATTATGTATTTGTAGTCTTCTAGAGGCATATTTGCCTCTTCTTTTCCCTCCCTTTTAGAGGTTGTCCATTTCTTCCTCTATTCTCTTTTCGATCAATATTAAGCTATGAAATTTGGACGGGCAATTTTATGCCAGTTTAACAAGCCGTTTGGAAGAATACTTCGAACCAACAATTTTAGTTTGAGAACTATAGCATGTGAGAGTTTTATACTACAACAACTCTTTGTTTTTACTGAGTATGTGAGAAGTTTGTATTGTCAACAGTTATAACCTATGGTTCCAACAGTTCTTCAAAACGGAGGCTCAACTTTTCTATACTAGCAACAGTTTTCTCCACATGTGATGATCTTCATACAGCGTTGTTCTCAAGATTCGAATGGAGAAACTAAAATGGTATTTATATAATGTCATCATTTTCTCTTTTAAACCATGAGCAATAAATTTTGAATACTAAATAGCTCATGCATATTGCGCCGATTATATTTTTTTAATATGATAAATAAACACATAGACACATAGACACATCTAAAAGTAAAATAAACTATTATAATGCAATAGACACATCTTAAAATATATATAAGATTATAAAATAGAATTCAAGCCAAATTCTTTTAAATTTTGTAAAAAAAAATAATATAACAAACTTAGTTTGAATTATAAATTATAGTTTAAACCACATTTGTCATGTTCATTTAACTTTTAGCCGCCCCATGTCCACTATCTTATTAGGAAAATGATTATCAACAATATTTGTATTGTTTGAGTGGTCTCTTAAGATAGCTGAACGTGTACTTTCTAGGTTTTTTGTTGGTGCCAGAGTGCTCTGAGTTAGGTTTGAAAACCTGTGTTATTAGTTTCTTTTTAAATATGTAAAAGGGTGGTGATTTATTGAAGTGAACGTGAGAAGGCGAAGATTTATGTCTCATGTTTATGCCTCGCGAGTCCTATATATGCAATTGTACATCGCCTTTTCAACTAACTGTCGATGTAGTTGTCGATGATGAAACTGAGAATGAAATTAATTACTGGGGCTTGGATTACTCCTCTTAATAAGTAATTATCCATAGAAGATGCAATCTCAAGTACTCATGTCACGCCCCGGGTACGGGAGATGATGTGGTCGTTTAATTATATAAAATAGACGAGTTTTAAATTAAAACATGAGTTTAAGGATTTAAAATTTAAATATGAAATTATGAAAAAAAAAATTAAAACCCTTTTCAAGCAGGCATTTTTAATAATTAAACAAATATGTTTATCAACATATAATAAGAAAAAGGCCAGGAAGTAGGATGAGCGAGAATGGGTCCCACAGACCCACATTTTGTGCACATACATAGTACTGACAATATTGCATTACATATACAGTCCAAATAAAAGAAAATAAATATGTTACATGCCTCGATATAATAGATTAAACAACCTATTGAATTTTCCTACTGCTCCTGGGTTCTGTCCGAAGAATCTTTTTTGAACCTAAGCGGGTATCCACCTAGAGGGGAAAAACTTGAAAACAGATAAAATATGAACGAAATGCTCAATAGGACTATGTTTTAAGAAAACATTTAATTTAAAAGGAAATATCATTACTTAAGAAATTATTTAAGAGAAAACTCACATAAATAAGTTTAAACAAAACTATTCTTACCCAAAACAGTTTATTGGTCAACCAGAAATATCATCAATTTCTTTTCCTTGGCAAACCATGAAAAATTCACCACCGAAGTGGCCCAGCTAGGTTTCGGGACTTGCCTCCAAGGTCGCACTCTACACGACCCGATCTTTGATATGGCATCATGCCCTTATATTTCTTTTTATCATTATTCAAATCCTCTGTACCAGGTATTTTCATTTATATTCATCCCAATTCACGGTTTATAAAACAACCGATAAAAATTCCGTTTTCAATCAATTATTGAAAAACCTTTTTATAAAAACCATTTCAGGGCCAAAATCATTTAGAAACTTGGCTACCAAGGAAAGGGGGTAGAAGTCCTACCTTGATACTCATGCCGGTGCCTCACACCGAAATCCAAGTCCGCTATACGTTAGCTCCACGGATCCACGTACACCCTTAAATGTACAACAATTAGGTTTATCATTATCTAGCTTGAGTTATCCTATGCTACTAAATCACTTTATGGTGTTCTAGTGTGCCATTTGTATCTATAAAATCATTCTATGAGGTTGAAATTTTAATCGGGGTTCAAAACAGTAAAAACATGTGAAAAATCATAAAATTTTTCCATGCCCGGCCAGCCGAACTGCACAATTCAACCTGCCGGAGAGCAAGTTCGGTCGACCGGACATTTTCTAGGTTCAGCCTGCCGGACAGATGAATCCGGCCTGTCGAATATGGAGTTCAGCCTAGCGAACTGGAAAAACCCAGAACTCCTAACCATGGGTTTTGGGTCTCCCAAAACTCAAATCTTGATTTTAACATATTTTTCTCAAATCTCAAGCATGGAAAACATTCATAGATGATAGAAAAAAATGATTGGACACTTTTGAACTCATTTAAACAAGATTTGAACACAAAATTTCAAAAAAATCCAAATGGGAAAAATGAGGAAAAATAAAAAATTTTGATTCGAATCCGTTTTTCTTCAAACAAACCTTAGATCCTAGTTGTTCTAAGTTCCTCTAACTCAAACCAAAGGTTTTCTAAGCTCAGACAAACTTAGATTTCAAAAATGCATGAAAAATCAAAATTTTAAAAAAGTTTAGAAATTTCAAAACTAACCTTGAATCGAAGCTTTAAATCACGTTTCTTGGTTGCCAAATCACGTCTCCGAGCTTCCTACTTGCTAACCCGAAGCTTAGATTCAAATTTTGTTGCAAAATCTCAAAGAAATTTGAGAGGGAAAGAGAGAAACCGAGAGAGAGAGAGAGAGAGCTGCACGGGAGAGAGAGGGAAAGAGAGAGAATGAGAGGAAGAGAGTGAGAGAGAGAATAAATAGAGAGAAATATAGGCGGTTTTACTGCGTGAAAACTGTATGCCGCCCACAGCTTGTAAAAACGATCACCTTAGCTAATTATTTTATTTAAAACTTCAAAATAGCAATTTAAAACAATTTAAAGTAACTAAAATCACTTAAAGAAATCAAAATCACATTTATTTGGAAAAAATCATAAAAGGTCGAATTAAGTTTAAAACATCTATTATGGCACACTAATCCACCATTTTACACTATAACATCATTAAATTAATTTCGGGCCGTTAAAACTCAACAAGAGAAAAGAATCAGATTCCAGATGTCGCCATGTATATACGCAAAATAAACTCCCGAAGAAAATCGGACTTAGGTTGATGGGTCCAAGGGTTAAATAACGACTGTGAAGAAAAATCGTGATGAAATCGATAGAGTTGTCATCTTCTTAATTTGTCTTGAATGAAAAGATGGACGGATGAATCATCTTTCAAATAGTTAGAATAGACCAATCCTTCCAGAAGGAGATTAACCCAAACTCTTTTTAAACATGTTAGAAATAGTTTTATCTATACTATATTGTTTCACCGGTTACAGAAAAAAGGACCAAGTTTCTTTCTTTTCAGTTAAAACATATGCTGTTCGTCATCAATATTTACGATTAACAACAAACAGTTTGTTTTCTGCGAAAGTCATGTATAAAAGGATATTAATTTCCATAGAAATCAAGGATTATGACGTTCACTTTCTCAATTGTGCTATGATTTGATTAGCTATGAGATTTGTCGAGTAGGAGGGCTCAGTAGCTTATTCAATACGCGATCGACTGCAATATATGAGACGCAACAAACGACTAAGGAGGAAAAAAAAGGCTGCTAGTGACAACAAGAAGGGCTGGTAGCAAAATAAACTGGTGGGATTTAAACTCTTATCTAATAAGTAGTTGAAATTGTTTAGTTGATTACTTAACTTCTAAACTTACCAGTGAGTCACATCCAAGTTAAATGACGATAAAGTTATGTAACTATTCAAAGGCGCACCATAAGCGAAAAGGAAAGGTTAAAACGATTGATAGGCCAAAGAGAAAAAATGGGTTATCAAATGGTAGTTGTAATACTCGATAGGAGTAGTGCTAGAAGTTATGGGTGCACATAATACGTAGTTTTTTTATTAAAGAAAAAGAAAAAACACAGGACAGAATCACTACAATGTACAAGATTTTTCTTTAAAAGTAAAAGAAAAAAATTACCACGGCTATCTTTGAGATATATAGACAAATGGCCTTTTTTAATGGTTTTTTTAAAATAAATGACCTTATTCTCTCTAAATTAAGGAATTGGCTGTTCCTCATTAATTATAAAGTCAACATGTCAAAAACAACCTTTATTTTATCAATCAACGAAGTACATTAATGATAAACCGTAACATATCAGTGTTAAAAATCCTAGTATCTCATTAATAAATCCCAATATATCAATGAAAAACTTCAGCACATCTATAAAGAACAAACCCTAACAAAAAAACCTAAACCCTCACATTCATTCTCTTCTCTCTCCCTCTTCTCCACTAGAGATGCAACAATGGGCCGGGGCCCGTGGGCCGGCCCGAGCCCGTCCTGATATAGTGATAGGCCGGGCCGGCACGGCCCGACACTGTTCACGGCCCGGCACGGCCCATAAATACTTGTGGGCTGGGCCGGGCCTATATATGTTGGCCCATGGGCCGGCCCGGCACGGCCCATGGAAAATCATGGGCCGGGCTGGGCCTGGGCCGGCCCCGGCCCGGCCATTCTAGGCCCACAATGGGCCGGCCCACCGGCCCAGGTTGGGCCGGCCCATCTAGGCCCACAATGGGCCGGCCCATCCCAGCCCATAATGGGCCAGCCCACCGGCCCAAGTTGGGCTGGCCCATCTAGGCCCATACAGGGCCACAAGAGGCCCATTGTGGGCCAATTTCATATATATATATATATATATATATTTAGATATATTTTTTCATGTTCATTCACGGGTGAACATGGCTGAGTATGACCTTCTCCAAATAAGTCATGTAAGGCTCATTGTAAGTCATGTATTGTCACATCAAAAGACTATACATTTAATATATATATTGTTTAATTCATATAAGAATTAAATATTATATAATATATATACATGCCATATTCACCCGTGAATGAATAATTGAATATGCCATGAGATTTTCCCAATGCAATCACATCACAATACGTTTGCCAAGTTCTTTTTCTTCTCTTTTCATTTTTTTTTATTTTTTTATTTTTTCCTTGTAGGCATGCTTTGCTTTTGAGAAGTAAAGTTGAGAATCAGATGCTGAATCTGTAGGTTATGTATTATCACATCAAAATACTATACATTTAATATATATATTATTTAATACATGTAAGAATTAAATATTATATAATATATATACATACCATATTGAACACATCACATTACAATAGGCCTGACAAGCTCTTTTTCTTTTCTTTGCATTTTTAAAATTTTTTTCTTGTAGGCATTGTTAGTATGTGTGGAGCTTAATTATTACCCTGACGTAGATTACCCCTACGCAGAGGTTGTACGCGGATCGACCTTCGCGGTAAGGTCGACGTGGGGGTTGGAAGGGGTGTGGTAAACCCCCCTCCCGGGGGTTGTAGGGGGCGGAGCCCCCTGGGCAAAAATTTTATATGCAAGTTTATTTTACATAGGGGCAGTTTAGGTTTTTTATATAAGACATGCTTTGCTTTGGAGAAGCAAAGCTAAGAATCAGATATTAAGTCTATAGGTCATGTATTATCACATCAAAATACTATACATTTAATATATATATATTATTTAATACATATAAGAATTAAATATTATATAATTTATGCATGTCATATTCACCCGTGAGTGAACATGGCATTAGATTCCCCTATGCAATTATAAAGGGGCAGGCCTAACATAGAGGCTCAGAAGGAAGGCCTGCAATGTGCAAAGCTGAGACGTTAAGTCTTCAGCGAATTGTCTAATCAAGTTACACTTGAAAGAAAAAAAATTAAAAAAAAAGATTTAAAAATAAAAAAAAATAAAAAAATAAACTTTTTTACCTATAAATAAATGTAGAACATTCACAGAGATACTCATTCAACAAACTTCTAAGATCTTATGTATTGTCTTGTTTTTTAGATTACTTAGAGTTCTTCAGAAAGGAAAAAAAACTTGAAGGTATAATTTATTTCATTTATTGTTCATTAATTTTGTATTGTTATAAGTTAATTTTATTGTGTAATTATTTTATTTAATTTTTATGTTACGTTAATTTATTGTTATTTTTTATTGAAGCTATGGCATCATCACCTAGAGGGAGAGCCAACATTTCACATTTGGTGATCAACGAAGAAGAACAATTTAATGATCCACTGGAAGAAATTGGAGTTGACTTGCTATCTCAAGTTGATGGCTCCTCTGAAGTCACTCGTAAGGGCAAAAGGAAAATTCAACGAACTTCACCAGTTTGGAATTACTTTGATCTCGTAACACGTACAAACAAGCATGGTGCAACAGAAGAGCGCGCAATTTGCAAAGTATGCAAACAAGACTACACAGGTAAATCCTCTTCTGGCACTGGTCACTTAGAGAGGCATCGCAAAAAATGCGAAGCTAAGCATGGTGTAGGTGGTGTTGATTGCCGTCAACAAACACTTCAATTTAGCCCCGATGGTAGTGTTACCAATTGGTCATATGACCAACAAAGAGCAAGAGAATGGCATGCTAGATATTTGGCTAGTGCTCAACAACCAATTAGTCTTGCTGATGATCCAGCCTTTGAGGAGTACATTCAAAATGCCTATAATCCACAATATAGGCGTGTTTCAAGAACTACCACAAGAGCTGACACCATGAAAGTTTTTTATTCAATGAGAGGAAAGTTAGTAACTGAATTTAATTCATTCACTGCATCTGTTGCATGCACATCTGATTTGTGGGAAGGTCGTACCAAAACTAGTTATATCTGTGTAACTGCACATTATGTGGATAAAGATTGGTCTTTTCAAAAAAGATTAATTGCTTTTCGACCAATGCCTTATCCGCATGATGCCAAGGCCATTCATGATGTCATCATGGAAGTTTTTGATTTTTATGGCATTAAAGAAAAGGTTTTGAGCATCACATTTGATAATGCATCTGCTAATACTGCTGCTATTAACCTTTTCAAAACAACATTGAGACCACAACATGGCGAAACACTTTTTCACCAAAGATGTGCTTGTCATATTATTAACTTGTGTGTTCAAGATGGCATGAAATTTTTTCAAGGTTATTTGGAAAATATTCGAACGGCCTTGGGTTACATAGCAAGTTCTGGCTCTCGAATTGAAGAGTTTGCTAAGCTTTGCAAAAGAGCAAGCATGAAACCCAGAAAACTTCCAACTGACATAGGACACCGGTGGAATTCAACATATTTGATGCTGAATGCATGCCTACCATACAAAGAGGTCATAACCGCGTATTACAACTTGAAGAATCCAACTGAGCTGCTTCAAGAATTTGATTGGCAAATTGCTTCATGCTTTTACAATTTCTTAAAGGTTTTTTATGAAGCCACTCTCCAACTCTCAGGTGTGTACTATCCTACATCTCCTCATGCATTACATAAGTTGTACGACATTGCTGCAACCTTCGCTATGCATAGAGATTTTGACATGTTTAAGGAATCTGTTGAGTTCATGGAGCAAAAATTCAAAAAATATTGGGAGCGTGTTCCACCGTTGTATTGCATAGCTGCTGTATTGGATCCGAGAGTTAAATTAGCTGGTGTTGAATATTTGCTTAAGGGTATAGGGGAAAAATTAAGGGTGCATTCTGACATCATAACCATTCAAAATGTGCAAGCAAAAGTTAACAACATATTTACTGCATATAATGAAAAATATGGAGGAGGCCAAACAATATCCCCTACACCTTTAGCAAATACTACTTCTGTTCCACATGGTTCTTCATGGGCAAGTATGATTAGCTACACAGGATTTGGTTTCGGTGCATCGTCTACATCTTCAACACGCAGTGAATTGGAAAATTATCTGGAAACAAATTTTGCAGCATTTATTTTCAATGAGCAAGGTGGTGGTCATGATTTCAATAAGTTTGATCTTTTGTCATTTTGGAGATCACAGTCAAGAACTTTTCCTGTGCTCTCTAAAATGGCTTGTGATATACTAACCATACCAGTATCCACAGTTGCAAGTGAACAAGTATTTAGTTGCAGTGGTAGAGTACTTGATGAACGGCGTGCACGTATGAGTGACGATATTCTGGAAGCAGTAATGTGCGTCAAAGATTGGGAGGATGCTCGTAGAAGAAGCCAAGAAGTTCAAGATGATTGGGTTGATGACTTTGAAAATTTGGACATTTCTGATACTCCCACTGGGAGTAATACGTTGTAATTAATTATGAACAATATTTTTTTTATGTTTTTTTTATGTTTTTAGTAATTTTGTAAACATCTAATGTATAATTATCCCGATTGTACTCTTTTTTCCTTACCAAGGTTTTGTCCCACTGGGTTTTCCTTGGAAAGGTTTTTAATGAGGCAATCGTAAATAAAATATCCTTTTTTATATTTATCTTAACTATTCAAACTTTTATATTTATTAACTTGTTTAAAAATTAAAAAATTAAAAAATTAAAAATTACATACTTAGATGGGCTGGCCCATTTAAACCCATGATGAGCCAAGATGGGCCGGCCTATTTAAGGCCCACGGCATGGCCCGGCACGACCCACGGCACGGCCCGGCACGACCCACGGCACGGCCCGGCACGGCCCACGGCACGGCCCGGCACGGCCCGACACGGCCCACGGCACGGCCCACGGCACGGCCCATATAAAACTAGCCCGCGGGCCGGGCCGGGCCAAGTTATTTTTAATATGGGCCGGCCCGGCCCGGCCCACGAAATTCATGGGCCGGCCCGGCCCGGCCCGCGGGCCGCGTGGGCCTAAGGAGAACTGGCCGGGCCGGGCCGGGCCGGCCCGTTCTTGCAACACTATTCTCCACTGCAGCTAGCCACATAGCTGATCAGCCACACCATGACAGCCCAACGCTAATTTCCAATCTCGTTGATGCGAAGAGACGTCTGAGCCTTCTCTTTCCTCGACATGTGAGCATCTTCTCCCTACTTGGCCCAAACCCGACATATGCCATGAACTCGACATAAATTAGTACAATATGATAAATTGAAAGGATCATTTTCAAGAACTAGATGAGTACCTTTATAGGGTCTTTAGCTGTTGGTTGGAACCAATTCTATCCAACACATAGTTAAAAGCTCCCATATGCTGTAGTAAAATGTAAAAAATTATTACAATATAAAGCTCTCACATGCTATATTGTTTTTAACCAAAATTGGATCCAGCAATTGGTTTTTACTACACTTCCCAACACCCTAATAATCTAAAAATGTCTACTTAATGCTTTAATTACAATAACGTCTCCAATAGGATGCGTAAAGATTTTTATAACTTTGTAAATGAAACAAATAAAAAACTGTTTAATATGGAAAATAATGATAAAAATCTTATACAAAATATTCCATTTTCGTTTTTCTTTATTAAATATAAAGTCAAATACGTTACTAATATGATTTAAGGACTCCTTTATTTTTAAAAAAGGAAAACATTATTTTCAAAACACAAATTATGAAAATTGGATTTCATTACACACCCCACCAAAAAAAAAAAAAAAAAACCTACCCTACATTGATCGCATATTAACATGGATCCACCATTCTTTATGATAATTCAGGCTTCTTTATGATAACGAGACCATCAAATTATAAATATGTATTGTAGCGTGGGGTGAATAAACCTATATTATTATTATTATTATGATGTTTGTCTACCACCGTCCACTGCAGTGAGCTTAGAAACCGGCAATCTACAAAACCATGTTAATCGTTCGACGAAACTCAATCTACAAAACCGACAATCTGTCAATTGACTGCCACCTTGCGATTCGAGATGCAGCCTCGCAATTTCGTCGAGGTCGTCAACCTTGCCACGCCGAGAATCTTTACGACACTGACGAGCTTCATGAACCAACGGCATCTAGAGAGAGAAGGAGAGAAGTCTCTGTTGCTGCCTCGCGACCCACGAAGCTACCTTCACCTCCCCTCGCTAAAGTCATTGTCGTTGTCTCGTGTAGGAGCCGCCGGAGCAGCGCTGTCATTGTTTAGAAGTGAGAGTGGAGACAGAGGGAGAGAGGTTTTGTGATCTAAAGACAAATGTTTTTTAATTTGAGGTTATTTTTCGCAATAAAAGAGTGACATAAATCTGATTTATTAAACTTATGATTTTTTTTGTTACTGTGACACCCACACCTGCCATTCTAACGAGTACAATTGTGCAAAATTTAATATGTAAAACACGACAATTTAAAATTTTTATTGTATTTAAAATTATCAAATTGTTTTTGAAAGTTTCATTTATTTACGAAAATATTACTTTGACATTTTTTTGTCAAAAGTCACCAAAGGAGACATGAAAAACTCCCCTCACCCACTCTCTTGTTCTTTCCCACAATTTTCTTCTGTGATTTGTCGCCTTGTCTCCTCCCCTCAATTATTTGTTCCTTTTTAATTCAACTTCTTTCTATCACTTAAAAAGCTATTAGAAAATCAAGATATGAAGAAAAACTTATAAATTCAGAATTGGGGTTCTCTATAAGATTTTTCTTAGATGTCGTTAACTACATGTTGTTTTCTTTAAATGACATGTTGTTTTTTCAAACAAAAATTTAATAAAAATAGCTACAGGTGGGATTTGAACCCCCGCCCTCAAGAACAAATAAAAATCAGTCAAACCAATAAGACAAAGGTAGTTATTTGATAACTTATGGTTCAGAAATAATAAATAGTTTTCAATGCAGGTTGTAGTTTCGAATAATTTTATGAGTATTAAACTTCTTAATTATTTTAATTATAAATATTTTAAAATCGTATTATTTATTTTAAAAATCTAATTTAACATATTTTGCACCAACATAAAATTCGTATATTTTTATTTTATTGTTATTTTATAAATTACTAAAATTAAGATGGAAAAAATTGATATTCACAATTTTAATATCACTTTGGCATTTTTTTGCCAAAAGTCTCTGGAGAAGACATGAAAAACTCCCCTCACCCACTCCCTTGTTCTTTCCCACAATTTTCTTCTGTGATTTGTCGCCTTGTCTCCTCCCCTCAATTATTTGTTCCTTTTTAATTCAACTTCTTTCTATCACTTATCACGTCTCCCACTTTTGCTCTCCCTTGCACACCACTCTCCTCCTTTTTATTGAGATAAAAACCAAAGAAAGGACTAAAGAAAACTCAGCAAACTCTCCTCAAGGCAGCCACAATTCCTAGCTATATTTGAAGTCATTTTGGAGTCATTTCAAGCTTCAATCTACTCATAATCTGAGGTTAGAACTTGTAAATGAATTTAATCTTTCATTTGTAAACTTTTGTATCCAAAGGGTTGTTCAAATTTGTGTTCATGAGAAATTAGATATGCATATGTTTTGTTGCTATTATGGTGCATATTTATAAAATCTAAGTTTACATGCTTTAAACAAAGTTTATATTGTATAGAAATGATTATATATTGTTTATATATTATTTTTATGCTTAAAAAGCAGTTAGAAAACCAAGATTAAATTCAGAATTGGGGTTCTCTGTAAGATTTTTCTCAGGTGTCGTTTTTCACAGAAACTATAGGTCATTTTCCCTAAAAACTATGCATCATTTTTCTTAGAAACTACATGTCGTTTTCTTTAAATGACATGTTGTTTTTCCAAACAAAAATTTAATAAAAATAGCTACAGGTGGGATTTGAACCCCCACCCTCAAGAACAAATAAAAAGGAATCAAACCAATAAGACAAGGGTGGTTATTTGATAACGTATGGTTCAGAAATAATAAATAGTTTTCTATACAGGTTGTAGTTTCAAATAATTTTATGAGTATTAAACTTCTTAATTATTTTAATTATAAATATTTTAAAATAGTATTATTTATTTTAAAATTCTAATTTAACATATTTTGTACCAAAATAAAATTCGTATATTTTTATTTTATTGTTATTTTATAAATTACTAAAATTAAGATGGAAAAAATTGATATTCACAATTTTAATATCACTTTGGCATTTTTTTGCCAAAAGTCTTTGGAGAAGACATGAAAAACTCCCCTCACCCACTCCCTTGTTCTTTCCCACAATTTTCTTCTGTGATTTGTTACCTTGTCTCCTCCCCCTTAATTATTTGTTCCTTTTTAATTCCACTTCTTTTTATCACTTCTCACGTCTCCCACTTTTGCTCTCCCCTGCACATCACTCTCCACCTTTTTATTGAGATAAAAACCAGAGAAAAGACTAAAGAAAACTTAGCAAACTCTCCTCAAGGCAGCCATAATTCCTAGCTATATTTGAAGTCATTTTGGAGTCATTTCAAGCTTCAATCTACTCATAATCTGAGGTTAGAACTTGTAAATGAATTTAATCTTTCATTTGTAAACTTTTGTATCCAAAGGGTTGATCAAATTTGTGTTCATGAGAAATTAGATTGTATATGTTTTGTTGCTATTTTAGTGCATATTTATAAAATCTAAGTTTACATGCTTTAAACAAAGTTTATATTGTATAGAAATGATTATATATTGTTTATATAAAATTTTTATACTTAAAAAGCTGTTAGAAAACCAAGATTTGAAGAAAAACTTATAAATTCAGAATTGGGGTTCTCTGTAAGATTTTTTTCAGGTGTCGTTTTTTACAAAAACTACAGATCGTTTTCCCTAGAAACTGTGTCATTTTTCTTAGAAACTACATGTCGTTTTCTTTAAAATGACATGTTGTCTTACCAAACAAAAATTTAAGAAAAATAGCTACAAGTGGGATTTGAACCCGCGCCCTTAAGAACAAATAAAAAGGAGTCAAACCAATAAAACAATGGTGGTTATTTGATAACATATGGTTCAGAAATAATAAATAGTTTTCTATGCAGGTTGTACTTTCAAATAATTTTATGAGTATTAGACTTCTTAATTATTTTAATTATAAATATTTTAAAATCGTATTATTTATTTTAAAAATCTAATTTAACATATTTTGCACCAAAATAAAATTCGTATATTTTTATTTTATTGTTATTTTATAAATTACTAAAATTAAGATGGAAAAAATTGATATTCATAATTTTAATATCACTTTGGCATTTTTTGCCAAAAGTCTCTGGAGAAGACATGAAAAACTCCCCTCACCCACTCCCTTGTTCTTTCCCACAATTTTCTTCTGTGATTTGTTGCCTTGTCTCCTCCCCCTTAATTGTTTGTTCCTTTTTAATTCAACTTATTTCTATCACTTCTCATGTCTCCCACGTTTGCTCTCCCCTGCACATCACTTTCCTCCTTTTTATTGAGATAAAAACCAGAGAAAGGACTAAAGAACACTCAACAAACTCTCCTCAAGGCAGCCATAATTTCTAGCTATATTTGAAGTCATTTTGGAGCCATTTCAAGCTTCAATCTACTCATAATCTGAGGTTAGAACTTGTGAATGAATTTAATCTTTCATTTGTAAACTTTTGTATACAAAGGGTTGTTTAAATTTGTGTTCATGAGAAATTAGATATGTATATGTTTTGTCGCTACTTTGGTGCATATTTATAAAATCTAAGTTTACATGCTTTAAACAGAGTTTATATTGTATAGAAATTATTATATATTGTTTATATAATATTTTTATACTTAAAAAGCTGTTAGAAAACCAAGATTTGAAGAAAAACTTATAAATTCAGAGTTGGGGTTCTCTGTAAGATTTTTCTTAGATGTCGTTTTTCACAGAAACTATAGGTCGTTTCCCTAGAAACCATGTGTCATTTTTCTTAGAAACTACATGTCGTTTTCTTTAAAATGACATGTTGTTTTTCCAAACAAAAATTTAATAAAAATAGCTACATGTGGGATTTGAACCCCCGCCCTCAAGAACAAATAAAAAGGAGTCAAACCAATAAGACAAGGGTAGTTATTTGATAACTTATGGTTCAGAAATAATAAATAGTTTTCAATGCAGGTTGTAGTTTCGAATAATTTTATGAGTATTAAACTTCTTAATTATTTTAATTATAAATATTTTAAAATCGTATTATTTATTTTAAAAATCTAATTTAACATATTTTGCACCAACATAAAATTCGTATATTTTTATTTTATTGTTATTTTATAAATTACTAAAATTAAGATGGAAAAAATTGATATTCACAATTTTAATATCACTTTGGCATTTTTTTGCCAAAAGTCTCTGGAGAAGACATGAAAAACTCCCCTCACCCACTCCCTTGTTCTTTCCCACAATTTTTTTTCTGTGATTTGTTGCCTTGTCTCCTCCCCTTAATTGTTTGTTTCTTTTTAATTCAACTTCTTTCTATCACTTCTCATGTCTCCCACTTTTGCTCTCCCTTGCACATCACTTTCCTCCTTTTTATTGAGATAAAAACTAGAGAAAGGACTAAAGAAAACTCAGCAAACTCTCCTCAAGGCAGCCATAATTCCTAGCTATATTTGAAGTCATCTTGGAGTCATTTCAAGCTTCGATCTACTCATAATCTGAGGTTAGAACTTGTAAATGAATTTAATCTTTCATTTGTAAACTTTTGTATCCAAAGGGTTGTTCAAATTTGTGTTCATGAGAAATTAGATATGCATATGTTTTGTTGCTATTATGGTGCATATTTATAAAATCTAAGTTTACATGCTTTAAACAAAGTTTATATTGTATAGAAATGATTATATATTGTTTATATATTATTTTTATGCTTAGAAAGCTGTTAGAAAACCAAGATTTGAAGAAAAACTTATAAATTCAAAATTGGGGTTCTTTGTAAGATTTTTCTCAGGTGTCGTTTTTCACAGAAACTACAGATCGTTTTTCCTAGAAACTATGTGTCATTTTTCTTAGAAACTACATGTCGTTTTCGTGGGATTTGAACCCCCAACCTCAAGAACAAAGAACAAATAAAAGAGGGTCAAACCAATAAGACAAAGGTAGTTATTTAATAACTTAGGGTTCAGAAATAATACATAGTTTTCTATGCAGGTTGTAGTTTCAAATAATTTTATGAATATTAAACTTCTTAATTATTTTAATTATAAATATTTTAAAAATCTAATTTAACATATTTTGTACCAAAATAAAATTCGTATATTTTTATTTTATTGTTATTTTATAATTTACTAAAATTAAGATGGAAAAAATTGATATTCACAATTTTAATATCACTTTGGCATTTTTTTGCCAAAAGTCTCTGGAGAAGACATGAAAAACTCCCCTCACCCACTCCCTTGTTCTTTCCCACAATTTTCTTATGTGATTTGTTGCCTTGTCAACTCCCCTTCAATTCTTTGTTCCTTTTTAATTCAACTTCTTTCTATCACTTCTCACGTCTCCCACTTTTGTTCTCCCCTGCACATCACTCCCCACCTTTTTATTGAGATAAAAACCAGAGAAAGGACTAAAGAAAACTTAGCAAACTCTCCTAAAGGCAGCCATAATTCCTAGCTATATTTGAAGTCATTTTGGAGTCATTTCAAGCTTCAATCTACTCATAATCTGAGGTTAGAACTTGTAAATGAATTTAATCTTTCATTTGTAAACTTTTGTATCCAAAGGGTTGTTCAAATTTGTGTTCATGAGAAATTAGATATGTATATGTTTTGTTGCTATTTTTGTGCATATTTATAAAATCTATGTTTACATGCTTTAAACAAAGTTTTATATTTTATAGAAATTATTATATATTGTTTATATATTATTTTTATGCTTAAAAAGTTGTTAGAAAACCAAGATTTGAAGAAAAACTTATAAATTCAGAATTGGGGTTCTCTGTAAGATTTTTCTCAGGTGTCGTTTTTCATAGAAACTACAGGTCGTTTTTCCTATAAACTATGTGTCATTTTTCTCAGAAACTACATGTCATTTTAAAGAAAATGACATGTTGTTTTTTCAAACAAAAATTTATTAAAAATAGCTATAGGTGGGATTTGAACCCCGCCCTCAAGAACAAATAAAAAGAAGTCAAACCAATAAGACAAGGGTAGTTATTTGATAACTTATGGTTCATAAATAATAAATAGTTTTCTATGTAGGTTGTAGTTTCAAATAATTTTATGAGTATTAGACTTCTTAATTATTTTAATTATAAATATTTTAAAATCGTATTATTTATTTTAAAAATCTAATTTAACATATTTTGCACCAAAATAAAATTCGTATATTTTTATTTTATTGTTATTTTATAAATTACTAAAATTAAGATGGAAAAAATTGATATTCACAATTTTAATATCACTTTGGCATTTTTTTGCCAAAAGTCTCTGGAGAAGACATGAAAAACTCCCCTCACCCACTCCCTTGTTCTTTCCCACAATTTTCTTATGTGATTTGTTGCCTTGTCAACTCCCCTTCAATTCTTTGTTCCTTTTTAATTCAACTTCTTTCTATCACTTCTCACGTCTCCCACTTTTGTTCTCCCCTGCACATCACTCTCCACCTTTTTATTGAGATAAAAACCAGAGAAAGGACTAAAGAAAACTTAGCAAACTCTCCTCAAGGCAGCCATAATTCCTAGCTATATTTGAAGTCATTTTGGAGTCATTTCAAGCTTCAATCTACTCATAATCTGAGGTTAGAACTTGTAAATGAATTTAATCTTTCATTTGTAAACTTTTGTATCCAAAGGGTTGTTCAAATTTGTGTTCATGAGAAATTAGATATGTATATGTTTTGTTGCTATTTTGGTGCATATTTATAAAATCTAAGTTTACATGCTTTAAACAGAGTTTATATTGTATAAAAATGATTATATATTGTTTATATATTATTTTTATGCCTAAAAAGCTGTTAGAAAACCAAGATTTGAAGAAAAACTTATAAATTCAAAATTGGGGTTCTTTGTATGATTTTTCTCACGTGTCGTTTTTCACGGAAACTACAGGTCGTTTTTCCTAGAAACTATGTCATTTTTCTCAGAAACTACATGTCGTTTTCTTTAAAATGACATGTTTTTCCAAACAAAAATTTAATAAAAATAGCTACATGTGGGATTTGAACCCCCAACCTCAAGAACAAATAAAAAGGGGTCAAATCAATAAGACAAGGGTAGTTATTTGATAACTTATGGTTCAGAAAAAATAAATTGTTTTATATACAGGTTGTAGTTTCAAATAATTTTATGAATATTAAACTTCTTAATTATTTTAAAATCATATTATTTATTTTAAAAATCTAATTTAACATATTTTGTACCAAAATAAAATTCATATATTTTTATTTTATTGTTATTTTATAATTTACTAAAATTACGATGGAAAAAATTGATATTCACAATTTTAATACATTAATGATTATGGCACTAATAAAAATAAATAATAAATTGACATAATTAAAAATTAAGATTTAAGTTAAATTAAAGTTATTTTATACGTTTTAAGATAACGATGTATTGGAGCTTACATGGCGAATTGGATTTCGTAAGCTGGAAATTATTGAAGAGGTAGGGATTCTATTACTCATCTTTTGTGTGTTTTTGATAATTAAAATTTGGTTGTTTTATGTTGTAAGATATGTATATAATATTTTAAATGTATATAATTATACCATAACACGATAATGGGGAACTCGTCCTATATTATACAGCGAGAAAACATAATGATTTGATATATGTTGTTGTAAATTGAAAACATGATTAGGAAAATTAACTCTATAAATAAATATTGATTATAGAGGAATGGTGAGACGTGAAGAGGGTGGCGGTTATGTCCTTGAGCACGAATACCCTAAAAGGTAAATATGGGGAGTTGATGACGCTCTCTTGGGTTGAAAGTCCCAAAACACACTATACATGAATCGACTTGGTGAGGACTCGGGGCTTAATGTCCCTTCACCGGAACACCATTGGAATGATTGAATGATGGTCAAGCACATCCATCTGGGTTTCGATGAGTTGAGTGATACTTTATTTAACATGGATACCTAAAAATAATGATAAATTATAATATTTGTATATATGTATATGTATGAAACTCGGTAATGATTAACTATGGTATCCACAGAGAGAAAATGAAAGAAAAACATGATGGAAAAGGCAAGAGAATATTGGACATAAGACACTACGATAAACAAACCGAGCCAAAAATAAAAAACAAATAAAAAAAGTAAATCATCAAAAAAGAAAAAAAGATAAAATCACTAAAAAATGGTTAAGCACCCTTAAAAAACCATATTTGTCCTAATATATACACACTCACACCTGTGTGTATCTATAATCTATAGTCTATAATATATAAAACTGTCAATGTTAGACAATATTCATCACTTTCGACCAAAACGACAATTGCCTAACCCTTTTTTTTTCATGCCTTTTGTCTGCTCGGGAGGCTTTGGAGGGGAAGTAAAGCAATGGGCTTTATTTGATGTGATTGGTGTGATGGTGTGATAGGTGATGGGCGACGGTCATTTTATATATTTTTTTTCCTTGTCTTTTTTTCGTTAAATCTTATTGTATATAAAAATTATATATATGGATGATGATTATTTTATAGTTTTTCCTTTTTCCCTCTTTTAAAACTTATTGTATATAAAAATTATATATATACCTTATTAAATTAATTTTAACAATGGACCTTATAATTTTTTTTAAATTGCTTTATTAAAATAAATTTTCTCAAATAATACCTTACTTAAATATTATTCTATTTAATTCTTTCATGTATTTTTTTCTAATCAAATATTAGTTCTCTATATTTTTCCATGTTGAACTAATTTTTTTCAAATTTGTTGTACTTAATCAGATTCTTTCATGTGGACTTTTTAATCATTATTTTTACATGTATATCTCATACTAATTTTTTATATTATTTTTTTGTTGATGTCTTTTTTTTAATATGATATAGTTGTTAAAATAATTTTTACCAAATATCATCTTAAGTAAAAGAAATTCAACAAGTTGACTGCACACATGCACAATTACTTCTTTTTTATTTTGATCCTTCCTTCCTTTATTTTTTCTTTTATTTTAAGTCCCCCTTTCTTGTTTTTCTCTTGATTTTTTTTTTTTTTTTGGTTTCTCCGTAAGCAACTCATATATTTTTAGATCTACTTCGTTTTAATTGGCCGACAAGGTTAGCTCTCTTTATCTTTTTTCCCCCTACTTCTTTCTTCTTTTACTTCTTTTGCCTTTTGGTCCTTCCTTTATTTTTTCTTTTATTTTAAGTCCCCCGTTCTTCTTTTTCTCTTGCTTTTTTTTGCTTTCTCCCTAAACAGCTTATGCATTTTTAGATCTACTTTATCAAATCATTTTCTATTTTTCGTTTATTGAAATAATTTCTTTCCAACATATTCCTACTTAAATTTTTTTATGATTCTTTATCTTTAAATATGCCTTGTTGAAATAATTTTTATCCTCGTGAGAGTAACTTTTTCCAAGTATGTCTTCTTTTTCATTTTACACGGTCTCTTAAAATATTTCACCGCCAAAAATGATACTTATAAATATTTTATCTCAAATATGTTATCTACTCAAACATCTTTTCTATGTCCTTTTCAGTTAATATTTCTCATAAAGATATTATCTCTAAGTTACTCCTATTAGCGTCTACTACTTTTTTTTACCAGATCTCTTTTTGCTCTCTCTTTTTTTTATTTAAATACTTTTTGATAATGCTCTAGACTCTGAAGAGAAAAATAAATCATACAAATAAACAAAATCAAAGAACTAAATACACGAGTGCATAGTGTTTTTCAACTAGTATATATATATATATAGAGCAATAAATATTAATTGTAACTGTCAACTTAAATATAGAACACTTCATCATACAGTAAGAAAAAAATAATGTTTGGTGTTTTAATATTTAGTTTGCTTCTTATAGTTAGTTTTTAAATTGTTAAAGTATTCAATTTGTTTTCAGGTTGTTTATAAAAGTCCTTAGTGACTACGTTTTAGATTTTACAATTAATATAACGGAATTTATTTTGAGTTTTAATATTGATATATTAAGCTTTTAATAAGTAAATGAATAGCATATGAAAATAGCTCTTCGGATAGGAAAAATAAAACATATGACTCTTTTTAATTTGTAGAGTTAAAATATGTTTTTAGTTTATAAATATTCTTTATATTCCCAGTGTAGATATATAAAAACATTAGTGATCTTAATAATAATATTGTTAGTTTTAATTTATTCTTTTAAGAATAATGATAATATACATATTTAACATTTCAAGCATATTATAGTACCATTATATTAAAAAAATCCCTAGAATTAAGGTGTTTATTGCTTAAATTCAAATTGGTATTTAAAATAATGATTTTGAAATTCCATCATCTAAAAGATGGAATTTTTTCACCAACCAATTGGTATCCAAAATATCATTAATTTAACGACAAATTGGTATTCAAAATAATGATTTATTCTTTTTACAGTTTTTTTTTGTAATTTAATAAAATTATTGACTTTAATAGTTTTATTAATGTAATTATATCTCATTAAATTAATGATATTCTAAGTTTTTGCTTCTTGTGTTGTAAGAAATTTATTGACGTACTTTAATAGTTTTATTAATATAATTATGTCTCATTAAATTAATGATATTCTAAGTTTTTGCTTCTTGTGTTGTAAGAAATTTATTGACGTACTTTAATAGTTTTATTAATATAATTATGTCTCATTAAATTAAAGATATTCCTTTATTGGGCTTCTGCTTCTTGTGTTGTAAATTAATGATAGTTTTTTAATGATATAAACAGACTACTTAAAATTTTAAAATTTTAAAATTAGGTGGTAAAACAACATATCAACGTAATAAGGAAAATAAAAAATTATGTGTTTATTTTTCTTTAGCGATTTAACTATTTGAAAAATAAGAAAATTTGTTATAGAAACTAAATACATGATAATATCTATTTAGAGGGTATTTTAGGATTTTTAATATATATAATTTTTAAAAAAAGATATATAAGTAGTATCTACCTAACAAAGACAAATATTAATTCACTCCTTAAAATATGGTCAGATTATATAGGGGGTGTTTGGAAGGTGGTGGGAACCGGTGGTGGGAACCACTTTTATTGTAGCATGTGAAAGCTTTACACTGTAGCAATTTTTTAAATTGTTACTGTAGCATGTGAGAGCTTTACACTGTTTATAACTGAGTTTGTGGTGGGAACTGTGGTTCCCACCACAATGCCAAACAGGGGGATAATTTTTACGTAAATAAATAAATAAAGAAAAAGGCCCAATACATCAAAATGGTGCACTTTGGACGGCTAAAAAAGAAATAGTGTATTACTTATTTACTCTTTTTATATATCTAATAAAAATAATTGTAATTGCAAGTCATTTGATCTATTTTCCACAATACAATCAATAAAATACTATTTAGAAACCATTTCCAAATTCGTTACCTCCTAAAACACAGTTAAAAAAAAATATTTACACAGTTACGAAAACATAACAAAACATGGTCTAAGTTTTCACCCCCAGCATCCCTTCTATTTTCCTTCAAGTCGATCAATCACTTCGAAATACCTCAATTACCCAGCATATCAACTTTATACATGTAGCATGTGCTTGTTTTTTGTCTCTTATTTGGACATTGTAATCAGTTTGACCACTATTATTGGTTAAGGATTTATCCAAATTAAAAGATCAGGAGCTAAAAAGTGACAAGTTCGTATGTCACTTATATGTTCAAGAATATAATGCCTATTACCCAAAAAGGAAGTTCAACAATTGAAAGAACTTATACCCTATTTATCTCGTTCTAATTTGTCGAAGCTCAAATTTAAAAAACTCAAATAAATAAAACTTGAGAATATCTAGAGGGGAAAAAAATGCTCATTAATTAAAGAACAAAATAAAGAAACAAGCAGTGAAGAGAGTTAATAGCGTAAATTGGGTTGATTTTTATCGTTTGAAAGATAGATTGTTATAGGGAGGATAGGAGATGATAGATTGTTATAGGGAGGATAGGAGAAGAGTTTAAATCAATGGTGTTAACTATTTTTTGTTCAAAATACTATAATGGCCGAAGGCTTTACGCTATAGTTGTTTTTTGTTTTATATTGTAACGGTTGAGAGTCTTGCACTATGAACAATTCAAACTAGAGAGTAATTTAAACCAGTGTATGACACAAAAGGTTAACTGTATTGCTATCCTTCCTGATACAATCTAGGCAATAACTAACCTTAATTTATAAACAACAATAAAAGTCTTATAGGGTGTTTGACTAGTGATGGGAACCGTTTTTACTGTAGCATATAGGAGCTTTACACTATGGCTTCTTTTTTTTTACTGTAGCATCTGAGAGCTTTACACTGTTTATAACTGAGTTTGTAGTTCACACCACTCTTAGCCAAACACCCCCTTAAATGCTTAAACTAGAATTAGATTCAAGGTTTAAACTTTCAAATGATCAATGAAAAAATTTTACACTTTGGGCAACAAAAATTGTATGGTATTTCAATCCATTAGTTTATATCTTTACTAATTAATTACATTTGCAACAAACTTTTAAAATTTAAGTGCTATCTGCTGACATTAAAATTCAAGATCTAAATTACTAAACACTACTAAATACTCAGTTCACCATTATAAAATACCCTCGTTAATATTTGTTACCCTATTATTCAAAATTTTCACTTTAACTAGAGCCAAATTTTCTGGCTCCGTCTGTGTTAAACTTGGACAATTAGTCGGCAACTAATTAATACAAGAGATCATTAGATTAGAAGTTTTATTCTTTCTTTATAAACTTATTACATGAAAAATAGCATTCTTTGATACAAAACAACAATTAAATCTACCTAAATCTTTGAAATAAAATAAAATAAAGATAAAAAAAATACAAGCACCAAAGTTGTATATTAAAACAAATTTGGGCATTGCAATTAGACTTGATACATTTAACGAATGGCCAATGAAGGAAATTAACATGATAAAAGCAGCTATAACTTTAAATCCTTACATTAACCCACTAGTGTAGGCGACTCCTGTTTGAGGCACCCAGTTATCAGCCAGCAAGAAATTTGACAACGTGAAATTTGCAGCGTCAGTTGCATTAATCACATGATATCCTGGCCATGCAACTCTCTTCGCAGTGTCCGATCCTGGTCCTGTGTTGTTATGCTCAGCATAATACAAAGTGCTCAAAGCATAATCTCCATTCCATTCACGCCAACCAGCAGGATCAACAACACTATCCATGTAAGACTGCATGTAAACCGTCCTCGAATACTCCTTCCACGGCCTCCCCAGATAAGTCTTCGCGCCTCCGTCGCTCGATGCCAAATCGTCGGCGGCTCTGATGGTACAGTTTTGAATTGAAGTGCCGGTGTTCTGATTCGGGTCCGTCCGGCCTTGAGCTGTGATGGCGTTGAATTGGCCGGTCATGGGAAGGCGGGGGTACAAGTTGCAGTTCTGGAAGACGACGGCAGCGTTTCCGAAGATAAAGTCGACGGTGCCGTAGATGTCGCATTCTCTGTAGAATTGACGGAGGGAGTGGGTGTAGAGAGTGTCTTGGTAGCCTTCGAAGCTGCAGCTGTAGAATGTGGATAGATCGGCTCCGTTTCGGACTGCGACTGCCTGGTGCTTGCTTGCCCCTGCTGTATTGCGGAATGTCATGTTCACAGCAACAAAGCCAGTTCCAACAACGGCTGCAACAATATTAATGTAGTAGTTAGAATATCACGTGAAAATAGTTGTGAAATGTAAACTACCAAAGATATTCCGTTAGATTTGTATAGTGTACGAGAATAGTGTTACTAATTAGTCTGTAATTCTAAGCATTAATTTTAGTCCATTCTAAATTAAGCTTTGGATTCTTACCAAATGTTGCGGACTTGAAAGTTGTCCAACCATCATCAACGCTTCGGTTGCCGGTAATGATGGTCTGATTGATACCGTCGCCGATCATCATCAAGTAGTTCTTCTTCTTATCGATCGACACATACTCTTCGTAAACCCCGGCCTTGACGTGTATCACAAAGTATCCATCCGAAGCGTCAGATTTATTTGGGGCCACAGCGATGGCATCATTAATGGTGGTGAAGTTTCCAGTTCCATCCTGACTCACAGTCACCACATCTGTCAGCAATACCTTACTCTGTCCATCGCCTGTTTGAAGCAATTTCCTCCGAGTCGCTGATTCATAAACACCACGTCTAATTAAGCTAGAGACTTTTAATGGCAAACGCTCGCTTAGTAATTTCCTGTTATTGAATTGCGATTTCTCCCCTGTGAACTCCTTCTTAGGAACCCAACCATTGGTGAAGAGAGCAAGAGAGACACTGTAAAGCTTAGTGTCGTTTGCCACGGGAACTAAGAGACCATTTCTCACACTTGAAGAAGAAGAAGAAGCCGATTGTAGACCGTCCCAGCAAGTCTGCTGGTTCGTCAAGATGGCGCTGAGAAGCGTTTGGACGTCTTCGGTCTTCCACGTCGGGAGAGCAACGTGCGTCGCGTTGATGGTGCCGAAGGAGCTCGTCAGGTAGTCCACATTTAGGCCGGCGAGGAACTGGCAATCCTCGAGGGCAGCAATTTCGGCTTTTGAAAGAGAGGCGCGGGCTTGAAGATAGCGGTTGATAAGCCTCTGGAATTGGTATGTCTGAGACAAGGATTTTAGGACCGAAGCCCTTGCGTGGTCGTGGACATTGGCCGTCTTGTTTGGGAGGGAAGATTTGCAAGTTGATGGGTATGGGGTGAACTTGCAAATGGTTTCCCGCGGAACGGGACGGTTTGGAGAAGGCTGATATGCAATGGATGAAGAGGTGAGGAAGTAAAGATTAACAACACAAAACAAGAGTTTTGTGACAAGAAAGAGTTTGTGATCCATGGACTTGGATATTAAATGAATCAAACTAGAGTACTTAATTCGTAATAGAAGTAGTAGAACTTTTTCTTTTGAGTTTGTAAGAGTTTGATGTGAATTAGAAGTTGTTTGAGCTTGAGGATTTTGCGTCCTTCTTATAGTGCTGAGTTCAGGGTTGAGTTTTGTGACCAATTGGCCTTTCTTTCTAACTTTTAGTTTTGTCAACAAGAGAACGCGTTTGGCGCCAACCGATTATTAGTGAGTATTTCCAATGTTTTAGTGTATGAATATATATATATATATATATGAATTGTCAAACTACTTCCACGTTTTCCCTCCAATTTGTCAAATTCAGTAGTGTTTTGATTTCAAGAAATAACTAACTGTATCAAGTGGTCATATTATAATTTTCATATACGTCCCAAAAGTCTCGTATCTTAATTAGTCTATTTGTTTAAGAAAATTGACTAACTAAACCTAAATTTTGGTGCCTCATTTAAATTAATTAAACATATATGACCTGCACCAACTTGATTTGGTGTAGAGACCACCAATTCCATGTGTCTGTACGTGATCTTCTCCTACCTTAAAAGAAAAAGAAAAAAAAAAAGTCATTTCGATTCCCCTTAACAAAAGTTTTCTAGAACCATGTATAACGGTTGACGAGTTAGACGAAGCACTACTTGTGTTTAAAGCATATTTGTTGCATGCTTAAATCTTAATTGTGATTTGTTAATTAACTAGAATTTAAGTTTTTTTTTTTTGGGGTTGTTGAAGAATATTTTCACCGTGTTAGAACCAACTTCAAAGTTTAGAAAAATGATTTTTACCCAAAACATAATATGAAGGAGCTAATAGAATATTTTCAATACAGTGAGATTGAGAAAGATAGAATTTATCGGCCTAAACCGAACAAGAAATGAGACTTATTAGTGTTTCAAATCTACACAAACATAACCAATAAAGAAAAAATCCTACAAATTGAAAAGAAAACACAACTTTGTATTTAATATGTCTTCAAATCTAACTATTGTAATAGCTAATATAATTATTTATAGCTCACATATAAACAATAACAAAATACCCACTAAAACAAACAACATACCAATGACAAGACAAAAGCTTATGTGATGTTTGACAAACTCAGTTTCAACTCATTCATTTCAATCCAAACAGTGTAAAGCACTCACATGCTACAGTGAGAAAGCAAAAGCATGCTATAATGTAAAACTCTCGTATGCTTTTAGTTTGAATTCACTTCTCAGATACCTTATTAAACCATTAGCTAGAACAAATGACAATAGAAATATAAAAATGAGTACTTATAACTAATGGGCCGTTTAGAAGAGTAGTTCAAACTAATTGTTTAAATTGTAAAAAGTGTAAAAGCCCTTGTATGCGAAGATAAAAAGCTACCATATAAAACTTTTATATGTTACAATATACCCTCCTAAACACCTTATAAATCTTCCTACATCAATCGTCCCGAGTTATGCGTTACCAGTGCCCTTAATTAATGTTTGAAATGTTCCACTAAAAAAAAAGTTAAAAGTTTGAATTCAAGATTGATGGACTTAGAATGCAAACGTTAGGCCGGTTTGCACTGCTCATCTGAAACGACTTTTTTGATATTCAACCCCTCAACGTGTTAGTTGTTACAACGTTTTTGGGCGGTCCTACTTACGCACTTAATTAGACCCTGATCAATTATTATAATTAGGCCATTGTTTTTGCGTTAGCTCAATTTGTTCATTATATGTTTTAACAAATTAGTAAATGTATCAAGGTCTATACGTGGACATTATATATAGAAAATGATTGTTTGTAGGGGTGGAATCAAAAAAATAAATTAAGCGAAACACATATTAATATTATAAAAAAAATTAAATAAAAGATATATAAAACTTTAAGAGAGATAGAATATTGAAAAAAAAAAAGTTCAAGAAGGATTGTTATCCACCCTTATGCATGGGTAGCTCCGTCCTTGATTTCTTGGAGTTGCTCAAATGGCCTAGCTCACTCTATGATATGAAGATTAAAATGCGAGTAATGTTTCCCATTAATTACGTATAAGTTGAGTATCAATTTGTCTTCTAATAGCTCTATTGCTTAGTTTCATGTGCATGGAGGAAGTTAAATTCCAATAAGGAAATTTCGCTTGAAATATCTGGTCATGATACCAATATATATGCGGATTTAGCTTGACTATGCATTATTTGTCTAATTTATCCAACATTGGATTCTCCTCTGAAAAACCCAATCGGCCTGACACTACCAATAATACTTTAATTTCCTTCTCTATCTCTTTCTGTCACTCTTCTTTTAAGAATTTCTAAAAGCAATTCCAAATATTGCCTCATGAATGCATATCATACACACAAATTACAGTGAATTTGACGTATTGGTTTAAACTAATAATAGTGTAAAATATTTATATATTATAGTATTATAAAGCAAAAAATAATTAAGTGTAAAAGGCTTACATCTTATAGCCTGTGAACCAATTTTTTCATTTCAAATGGTTTTTCAAACACAATAGTTAAAAAAAAAGTGAAAAAAGGGAGACATTCACTGCCAAGGAACAGAAAAGAAAGAATCCAATTTGTACCTGTGTTTTTTTTTTTTCTTCTCTCTTTTGGAGGAGATTAAAAAAGCACTGATTTGAAAGGTGCTTGATTTCGATATGCAAGAAGATATAAAACTAGTTGGTAACAGGGCATTGCTTCTCTTTTACTTCTCTATTCTGGTCTGTGGAAAGAGACGTGAGTTAATTTAAGACTGACTTGTGCGGATCAATTTACTGTGTTGTTATTTACGTGATTGTTTATGTCTCACCTCAAAAAGGAAAAAGAATGAAATAAACTACTTTAATAATTTCTTTTTACCATTGAGGATTAAAAATGAGAATGCTTTTTCTTTATAGCATTTGCGCGTTTTCTTTCTGTGCTTGACTGTTATCTCCTTCGCTTTTCAAAAAGTATCCACTAAACCAGCAAAGAACGCTTTAATTTGCTATTATTATATATATATATATATATATATAATAGCCAGAATTTTTCTGACAAGGACAAGGACGGAGACAGAATTTTTTTTTGTCAATAAGAGCTTTATGTAAAAAATTACTCGTCGTTTTTATTACATACAGACGTATTTAGATGTGTTGATTACTGTGTGGGATCCAAATTATAACTTCTCTTAAAAAATGATGTCACAACTAAAGTTAAAAAATAAGATAAAAAAATAAAAACTTCAAATTTAAGTAGGAGAATATGTCGCCACTCAACAATTAGTGGCTCCACCGCTGTTTCGAGTATAGGAAGGAAATTTTGCAAAATTTGTTGAGAGAAGTTCCTCAAGAAGTTTCATACTTGGAAATGGAGAAAAAAAAAATTAAGTCAAGCTGTTAGATTAAATCCCGCCAAGACATGTCGAAATTAGGTGAAACAAAAAAGCAATAATTTTCTAAAAGTGTAAAATGATATATTTAGTGCGTTATTTTGATTTGTAGGTAATATTATTTCAATTGTTATATTTATTTTTTGACATAATCATTAATTTTTGAAGTTAAAAATAATCTTTCAAATTTAAAATAATTTTAAAAAGTCAATATTGTAATTAAATGAAAGTATCATCACATCAACCAATAACAACCAAATATTAAAAGTTTATTTATAAGTGTGTGTATATATATATATAGAAAACTTTAGTGTCAAATTTGCGTATGACGCTTGCCAATTATCAAATTTAATATCTAAAATAATATTATATCGGAGAATAATTTTCCAATTCAAATGTTAAATTTTGATATTACAATTTAATTTGACACAGGAGGTGCTTTAAAATCTGTCTCAAAGTCTTAAAATCTGTCTCAGAGTCTCATCTTGTTATTCTAATTGATGACACATGGTTATGAGATACCAACTCCGTTGATCATTTAAGAAATGAAGTAACATGACTTACTCCAGTTTTTGAGCTGCAATTGCACAAACACCATTTAAGTTCTGGCAAATTTTCTAACAAAGGTTAAAGCAGCCTTGTTATGACTAGTGAGGGAAAAACGACCACTTGGCACTCTATTGCACTAATCTTTGACCCAACACAATAATTAATTTAAGTAAAAAAAAATTTTAGTGAATTAATATTTGTCTTCGTTATGCAAATATCACTTAAATGTCCTTTTTTTAAAAATTTCATATATTCAGAACCCTAAAATACTCTCTAACTAAATATTATCATGTATTTAAATTTTTATATAACAAATTTTATTTTTTGAATAGATAAATTAGGAAAAAAATATACACGTATATTTCTTATTTTAACATATTACATTGATGCATTATCATCATCACTTGAAGTCTTAAAAAGTTGAAATGAATGCTATCGAATATCATTATTGTTAGTATCATTAACTTAATGATATTACAATTATATAACCTATAAGATACATAAAAAGACTTAATAAATACTATATCATTAATTTAATTACATATCACAAAAAAAAATATATCTTCACTTGAAGTCTTAAGAAATGAATGTCATTGGGTATCATTAACTTAATGATATATCAATTATATAACTAGTAAAACACATAAAAAAACTTAATAATACTAAGTCATTAATTTAATTACAACACCATAATTTCAATTTGTCATTAAAATAACTATATCATTAAGTCAATTACAACACCCTAATTCCAATTTGTCGGTAAATTTAATTTGTCGATAAAAAAATTCCATCTTTTTAGGGAATTTTAAAATCGTTATTTTAAATACCAATTTGAATTTAAGCAACAAACATCCTAATTTCAAGGATTTTTTAAAATATAATGATATCATAATCCATTTGAAATCTTAAATATGTATATTATAGTTATTCTAAAAAAATAAATTAAAACTAACAATATCATTATTATGGTCATTAATGTCTTTATACATATACATTGAAACATATAAAGAATATTTATAAATTACAAACATATTTTAATTCTATAAGTAAAAAAGAGGCCACATGTCTCGTTGGGCTTCTCTCTATTAAGATGGCACATGTTGCTACTTGGGCTCTTCTTGTTTCTTACAAAGATGTGTTCGCTCTCTATAATCCTTAAAAGTAAATAAAAATATTAATATATATGAAAAGAAAATACGCATTTTTTTTTATACTTTTGGTCATTGGTCTCCCAAACATTAGATTAGAGTTGAATTATACAGCAGATAAAATATGAACAATAGTAGTGAACACCCATGATACAAAGCACCACACATTTATAGAATTTAAGTCCCACAACATGGGGCCACTGATAGATAATATGTTTAACGCTGATGGCGCTCCAATATATATATATTTTTTTCACAAACCGATATAGGTCTTATTAGGTGAGATGTATTGTTTTTCTCGCATATCCCGACTGACTTTTCAATGTAAAAGGAATTCCCATGCAAATATTGATTTCAAGATTTAGAATTAGTGCCTCTTCAAACTTGATTCTTTTGATACATCGCATTGAACGTGTAGATGTGATCTACAACAGAACTCCACTTTCTTCAATCACAGTGTATCAGGCCCCAGATAGCAAATTATAGATGCTCACGTGACGTTGTTTCAGTTGTTTTCTATCATTTAGAGATGAGGGACCGGACCTATATTATTTATGTCATTATTCTACCTCACTGGCATCAACCACCATGCATCCCCAGCTTAATTTTCATATATATCTTGGTTTGCAGAATTTCTTAATATTCTTGCCCTTTTTTTAAGCTAAGAATTCAAAACATATGTATGCAATGTGGTTAGTATTATTTAATAATTTCTGCTCTAAGCTTTGTGTTTTTTTTCCTTCTCAAAGTCTTATCCTCTAGGTCGTTGCTCTCTTTTTCCTTTTTTTAGCATAAATAGGTGCATGATTTGATTGAGCTAAGATGTATTCGGAAGAGGAAACCAATTTTTGGTGTCCCTTAATAATATCATACTATGTTAATTAAAATATTTGATATGGTATTTTAATTAACGTGTGACATAATACTATTTGAGAATATAAAAAGAACGGGAAGATACGCTAGAGTCCATTCCATGATCCAATAAGTAGTTGCACCATTAACATAGAACGATATCCATGTGTCCCTATTTCGACCAATGTAGGCAATTAATTCGGTGCTACTGAGACGAACAACCGTACTTAAAGCCGTTAAATTAGACAAGTGTGAACGCTGAAGTACATGAAAATCTGAATACAATATGGAAATGGCCTGAATAAAATATGGTTCTTCACTTCTCTTTCTTTTGTTATATATTTGCAAATAGAATAATAAAGCAATACTACGAGAAAAGACTAAAAGGGGTAAGAAGTATTATAATTAATTACTCTATTCTTGGGTATTTTTGAGAGGGTTTTTTAAAAGCTGTTTTTGGCTTTCTGAGTCCAAAACTTGCTTTTAGAAGCGTTTGGATGAAACGTAAGAGCTTTTGCTCTCCAAAAGTGCTTCTTGTCAAAGTCATAAAATGTAGCTTCTCAAAAAAGCACTTTTGAAATAAACTTGAAACTTATACCAAAATATCTATAATACATTGTAAGTAAATGTAACATTTTATAACTTTTAAAAATAATTGAAACCATATTAACTTATTAAAGCTCTTTTAAAAACATAGTTTCAAATACTTAATGAAAAGCTATAGCTCTTTTTGTTTATTAATAAAAGCATAAACAAAAGCCGTATCAAACGGACCATTTGTTGCTTTAAAAGACATTTGATCAATTTAAGCAATACTGCAGAAAAAGACTAAAAAGTGCTGGAGAGTACTATAATTACCCTATTTGTTATTTCAAAGACATTTGGTTACCTCAAAAAAAGGGTGCGGCGCATTTGGTCAATTATTCAAGGAACATGTGTTAACCTCCAACTTTCAATTATAAGCATTTAAATGCGTAAAATGTTTAATAAATTCTCTTTTGTCAGACGACGACATAATTAATACACAACTGATCGAGATACCTGGAACTTAAACCTTATTGTTTTTAAATTTTAGTAATTAAATAGGCATAACAGAGTTAAAGTTTACAGGGATTCCAACTTGAATAATGCGAAACTTCTTGCCAAAATTAATGTCCTCTAAAGCACAAGGCAAAAAGACAGTGACAAGGCCAAGATTCTAATCAGAAATAACCTCGCTTGAGGACAAAATATACAACGGAGATTTCTCTCCAAAGTCCAAAGTATACTATGGACCTCTCTTTATGAAGCATTTATAAGTTTGTCCACGCCTCTGTGGTCCATTAATTATCTTTTATTTAACCTTTTCCTTGTGCTGGCCCAACATCCACTTCTATACTATTCACGCCTACGCATACGTCCAATTCTTCAATCAATAATTTTTCACGCCCTTTTTTCTGATATAGTTTCTTCACCCGAGATATCAGCAAACCACTAATAATCCCAAGAAATTTTTTTTAATATATATATGTATGTATGTATGTATATTCTAACATTCGTTTGTCCTTTCTCGAGATTTCATTAGTAGGACGTGAAAAAATGCACAATAAACAGGCGATACATACTTTTAAAGTGTAAAATCACATTATAGTTATATCTGATTAAAAAAGATGTGTAATAATTGAACCAAGGTACAAAAACATTTTTCTTTATAATTGATTAGATGCAATCAATTATAAATCAGCGTATTTAATTCATCACCCCCTTGACAATCTCCTCAATTCCCTCCACAATTTCCCCCTCCCCCTCTTGCTCTCTCTCTCTACCAGCCATGTTCAACCTAAGAAGAAAAACAAACCTCTCACTAATCATCTCCACTTTAGCCCTCCTCTTCATTTCATCACAAACCCATTTTTCAACAAACACCACGGACAATCAAGAAATAACCCCAATACACCTACACTTTCGGAAACACAATCAGATCGCAGTCGCGGCATGCGAGGGAACGCTGTATCCGGAACTCTGCGTTTCGACCGTCGCTTCTTTTCCGAACTTAATCTCAAAATCCCTCCCACAGATCATCTCCTCCACTGTAAGCCACACTCTCAAAGAGGTCAAAGCCTCGTCCACAAACTGCACCGTCATCGAACGAAGCCTCAAGGGCAACAACCTGGTCGAGAAACGAGCTCTCGACGACTGCCTCGAGCTCTTGGACGACACTATCGCCGAGCTAAACGACGTCATTTTCGATCTCTCGTCGAAGAATTCTGCCTCGAAGCATCTTCACGACTTGCAGACTTTACTCAGCGGCGCGATGACGAACCAGTACACGTGCGTCGACGGGTTCGACTTAGCCGAAGAGAAGTTTCTGAGGAGCTACGTGCAGGACAGACTGATTACCATCTCGAACCACGTGAGTAATATTCTGGTCATGGTGAACAAGAGCAAGAAAAGCATCACCAATGGGTCGAGGAAGTCCACGTCGTCCGAGGTTTTCCCGGAGTATGGGAGAGTGAAAAATGGTTTCCCCACGTGGGTTTCGGCCAAGGACCGAAGATTGTTGCAGTCGGTGGTGAACGAGACCAAGTATGACTTGGTGGTGGCTAAGGACGGCTCTGGAAACTTCACCACCATCGGCGAGGCCGTGGCGGCTGCTCCAAACAACAGCGAAACAAGGTTTTTTTTTTTTTGCTTTTAATATATATTTTTTGAATATATATATATATATATATAATGTGCTCATTTACCTAGTCTCTATTAATGTTCGGTGCTAAATACTGCTAATACCGTTTAGCATTATTCTATCATCAAACTACAATGAGCACATAAATATTTATTTGTAGGACCCATTGTGCTGTAATTATTTATTATGTGGTGATCTTTTTAACATTTAGATTGTTTGTTGTGTGTCTATATAATATATATATATATATATACATATAGGTTTGTGATATACATAAAAGCGGGTGCTTATCTTGAGAATGTGGAGGTTGTGAGGAAGAAGACCAATTTGATGTTCGTGGGAGACGGGATAGGAAAGACAGTCGTCAAAGCCAGTAGAAATCATGTGGATGGCTGGACCACTTTCCGATCGGCCACTGTCGGTGAGCTGCTTTCTTAATCTTTTCTTGCTCAATATTTTTTTAGTAATTGAATCCCTCATATCTATCGAGCTTTTTTCTAGATAGTTTTTTTAGTTTTTTTGTTAAATTCGAAATTGACATTAGATCTGACGTACGTCCAGCGTTGTCACAATATGAACCATAGTCCCGTGATGGCCGGTCTAGACTGTAAAAATTGGGGCACTGCCACGTAGGGCCAATTCCCAAACATGTCTATGTTGTCACGTGAAGGATACGGCTCAACGTACTTATCGAAGTAACGTCTTTAAGCGGCCAAAAAGTACGCCATTGTGAATTGATTAGGTTCTTATTGAAAGAGTCCTATTAGTGGTTGATTCGAAATACCATGCGCATGGTACTTTTCGACGTAATTATATTACAGCAAATACACATGTATAGCCATTAGCAAGACTGAGAACCCTTTTTAACGTACTTTTATTTTTAATCCGTAGAAGAAAATAAACATTAGTTACCGTTTTTTAATTTAAAAGAAAATTTAAACCTGTTTGGTTTATAAGTAAATTAAAAGTTTTTATTCGTATAAAAAAGTATTGTAATTCAAGAATATATAAATAAAATTTTTAATTTATTATTTATAAATATAAAATCAAAAATATAAATAAAAAAGCTTTTCATTAGTATCAAGTGGTTGGTTTCTTTCAAAAATATTCATAAAAATCGAAAGTACTTTTTTAGAGTCCCTCAATCTTTAGGATAAATAAGCCAAAAACAACATTTTAAGTCATTCTAAAGAAGCTCTAAAAATGCTTGTTACATTTCAAGTAAGTTAAGTGGGAATTAGAGGGGCCACCAGCATGGTGGTCCTAAGAAGTTCATAAGTATAGCTTCACGGTTCTTATTAGTTTTATTTTTTTCTGTTTGTCAGAAATATTTGAAGTAACCTTAAATACGTTAAAGGTATTCATAGCTTGTTAAGGAGGGATTCGGATAAATGGCATTATGAAAAAAAAAATTTGGACAAATCACTTTTTTTTTTACATTAAAAATTAAGTTTTTGCGTAGAAAAATTGCTTTAAAATTTATTTTTTTCATCATGTTGAGGTTCTTTTTCTTCCTTAGGTTTTTTTTTTTTATCTTTTTTAAAAAAACTGGAGTCATTTTTTTATCTAAAAAGCTTGATCTTTATATATAAAAAAAAAGTCATTTTTTTGATTAAAATTTTTGGGAGCCTTTTTTTCAAAATATCCCCTTGTGTTGTTAAGAGTAACTTGTAGGGTGTTTGGAAGAGTGGTGGGAACCACTTTTACTGTAGCATGTGAGAGTTTTATACTGTAGCATATTTTTTTATTGTTACTGTAATATGTAAGAATTTTACACTGTTTATAACTGAAATTATGATAAAAATTGAGAAATTTTTACCACTGTCAAACACCCCTTGGTGTCGAAACTATACTTAAAACCGGCCTGTTCTTTTTTCTGTCCTTATTCTGAGATACTTGAGAGAAAACCCTACGTCGAAATGCACTTTTTGTAGGCCAATGAATTCCACATTGTGAAAAAGTGCAAAAGATCGCAACGATGAAAAGGGCACGATATGCCAAATCATGTCAGACGCGATCTGTGACCGATTAAAAAGACACTATTACAATCATTATTGCAAGTTTTGAAAATTAGGTCATATCATTAACGACAATGATTGCGACAAAAAGAAAATGCTTGGGACACTATTAATGTTACAGAGAGTTTCATCAATAGGTGACATATTTTCTATTCATGTGAGATTTTGAACATTTCTGGTTTCTTTTAGTATTGCTCGAATAGAAATGTTTTCAAATTGAACAATACTATATGTTTTAACGGTGCTAAATACCATGCAGAAATGTATGATGAATCCTATAACATAAAACCCGTGATAGGGTCCACTACGCATGAAGCACTTAATTTGTACCGATGGTATCTCAAGTATTTCCGTTTTAACTTAAAAGAGTATATGCAGTCGATATAAAACTCATGATAATATGTGTAAATTGTGGTGTTTAATTTGTATTGGTGGTGTTTCAAGTTTTTTTTTTCTTTTTTAACTTAAAAGAGTATATACAGTCAATATAAAAATCATGATAGGGTCCCTTATAGGTAGAATTGTGGTGCTTAATTTGTATCAGTGATGTCTCAAATATTTTTTTTGTTTTAACTTAAAAAAAAATATGCTGTCAAAAATATGTGCTCACCATGTCTTTATATACGATGCCCACGTGGTTATAGTTTGTATATTGTAACTTTATTCTATTTTATGCATGACAAATAATAGCTGAAGTATTTATAATCTATTTGCAAATGCGGTTATAATTACTTGCTGTAATTTTAACCAAAATTATTATAATATTCAAAAAATTAATTAGAACTTTAAAATGTAGCTTCAACTTCATTCCAAATAGAATATTAGCTTTTGAAAATTTAAAAACATTAGGTAATGTGATGCCCCCTTTAGGCAATTAGACATGCAATAGTCTCAAGTGTGATTGGAAAGAGAAACCGATATAGTACTACCTTAAAAAAAAAAAAGTTGCTTTGGTTGTATCTATGCAAACAATCAATGAATAAACACTCAGTCACCTATCTTTATTTAATTTTTTTAGTTTCCACAAAAGAATTAATAGATAGGTGTCGGTGCAATACAAGGAGTCCACGTTTCCTCATCACTTCCGTGTCTAGTGGTGATTTTAGATGTCTGATTACGGAACCGCGTCAGGAGTTGAATTTGTCGGAAAAAAGATATTTGTTTTTACTTGCTTGTCTAGAAATGTAGATCTAGGTTGAGATTTTATTTTCTGGGGTTAAGATCTGGTACTAGCATTTTCCACACATGATATAGGTTGTTCCCAATTGATTATTTTGTCCCCTACTATATATGTCCTCGTATATTTTTTTTCTGAATTTGAAATTAAAGAATTCAAAACTCATATTGTATCAAGTATGAAATTACTGTTAGATTATACATATTATCACAGTGTTCCCAGATCTTATAACCCTTAATTAAACAATGATTTTTTTGGGCTAAACGAATGATATAGACTGCTGTGACTCTTTTTGTTTTGATCCTTTTTAACAAAACAAAAATAATTTGGAATCTATACAAAATGCATCGGACAAGGGGACGTTTTGGATTAATATTTATTTGTCTATTGAAAGCTTAGCTATATATACAACATATGACACAATAGGCAACTTCATGTCAATTGGCACTTTACTTGGTTGACTATCGAAATCGACATGTTGGATAGTGATAGAAACATGCATCAATCTCGCACTAAAAGGTTTATCAATTGCTTCACAAAGTCGATCTACTACAAAAATTTTATTTTGATACACCTACTCTCTTGATGTAAACGTTCTTAAACTAGAAAGCATATTGTAGGTAGGCCGACACAAAAGAAAGCCAATAAGTATCCCTTGATAATCATGTGGTGTTTGGTAGATTTTTTGAAACTATATAGTTAGAATCGTGTATTATAATGTATAAGAGCTTCAAATGATAGCAAATTTTTATTTTACACTATAACATGTGAGAGATTTACACTGTTTATAATTAAATTTGAATGCTTGGAATCACAACCTTAAACACCCTAGTAATTTTTCCGTTAAGAAATAACTTGTTTTGTTTTCCTCACTTATCTTTGCAGACGCTTTTGCATGAACAAAGGGCAATCTTGATAGAGTCTAACACGACTAAAAAAATCTATATATGTCAATTAAAAGAGATAAATATATGTATTATTTTTACTTACTATGGTCAATGAGTAACATAACTTTTATATATAATGTGAGAAAGAAAATGCTAGTGCTTATGTTCCTTTTTGACTTTGAACTATCTCTGCCGATCATGTATAATAAAAATCAAGCAATTGCATCTAGTCACAAAATGACTTCATTTTATAGTCACAATAATTACGTTTAAGTACTAAATAATCACATATTCAAGAAAAAGAAAAAAATAACACAATTATCTTTGATATTAGTCGTTCTTTTTTCTTTCACAAAAATAAAAATGTCATGTTCCTAATCAAATTGATATATTTATCTTGAATGCATGAACAGCCGTGGTGGGGAACGGGTTCATAGCGAAGGGCATGACGTTCGAGAACTCGGCGGGGCCGAGCAAGCACCAGGCGGTAGCGCTCCGGTCCGGCTCCGACCTCTCGACCTTCTACCAGTGCAGCTTCGTCGGCTACCAGGACACGCTGTACGCCCACTCCCTCCGCCAGTTCTACCGCGAATGCGACATCTACGGCACCATCGACTTCATCTTCGGCAACGCCGCCGTCGTCTTCCAGAACTGCAACCTCTACGCCCGCCGCCCCAACCCCAACCAGCACAACATCTTCACCGCCCAAGGCCGCGAAGATCCCAACCAAAACACCGGCATTTCAATCCTCGACTGCAAAGTCACTGCCAGCTCGGACTTGGCCCCAGTTAAGTCATCCTTCAAGACGTATCTGGGCCGTCCGTGGAAGGAATACTCACGTACGGTCTTCATGAAGTCGTACATTGACGATTTGGTGGACCCGGCCGGGTGGCTGGAATGGAATGCCACGTTTGCATTGAGCACCTTGTATTATGGAGAGTACATGAACCGTGGGCCCGGGTCGAACACGAGTGCCCGGGTGACGTGGCCGGGTTATCGGGTCATCAACAGCTCGGTTGAGGCTAGTCAGTTTACTGTGGAGACTTTTATACAAGGGAGTGAGTGGTTGAATTCTACTCAGGTTCCATATTTTGCAAATTTGGGTTAAAGTACATTACTATACTCTTAGATTAAGCTTCTTTTTTTTTATTTTCTTAATTTGAGATGCATAATGGTTATTGTATATTGCTTTGCAAATACTAGCAAGGCATAGTGTGGGGGGGAATTACTATCGGTAGAAGATTTATGTAGCTGCTATACCTAAGGTGTTACATTAAACGATTGAATGATTTAAATAATTTTAATGGTATGTGTGTTGGAAATTGTGATGGAACTAGAAGAAAAATGGTGGGGTACTATGATGTGAAGAAAGGTGGAGATGTTGGAAAGGATTTTAGTTTCGCTTTGACACGGTTTCATGTCACTGAATTTTGAATGGAGAGATTTTACGGTATGAGCAGGATTGATTTTTCAACGGCGTGATTTATGAATATATACGCCAAATATTTGTAGCATATGAATATAAATAGTCTTATTTATAAATTAAACTATTTAAAAATTAGTGTAACAATTAAATTTTAAAGGTATGACTTATGAATGTATATATCAAAAATTTGTAGGATGTGAACATAATTACTCTCATGTATAGATTAGATCATTTAAAAATTAATGAATTAAAACAATAATATTTACTGGTAGTGAAAATTAGATAGTTCCTGTGGTAGAATTTCTCTTATAAGAGTGGGTCATCTGAACTGTAATAGCCTTCCCTCCAGAAAATTTCTTTCGACTTGGTTTCATTTTTCTGTGGAATTCAAGATATTTCGTTTAGGAAAAAAAAGGTAGATTTTTCCAATTTATGTTAAAGAAGAGGGGAAAAAAAAAGAAGATAAAAGAAGGCTTTGATTTCAATCATTATAATGAAAAAAGAGCTTTGCATTTTATTCATTGAGGGTGTTTGGAAACTAAGTTCTATTTGAAAACTAAGTTCTTACCAAAGTTTTAATTATTACAGTGTAAAGCTTTCATATACTATAATATTTAAATTTAACCTCAAGTTTCAACAAAACCAACTACAGAATAAATTTTATTCATGAAAAAAAAAATACTCTGGTTAGAGAATGTCATATCAACATACTTAGAATAAAGGAGAATAAGCAGGTGGTTTTGGGGGGCAGGCAATGCAATTTTACAAAAGGGTTATTCACCTTTTTATACCTTATATTTTAAGCTTATTAAAATATTATACATTCGGTTTTTTATCTCATTAAATATATATCTTCGGATTAAATTTAGTACATAAGTTTTATATCTTAACCTGGTTAATCTTGAATTTTGACCTAAAAATTACACAAATTACCCTTAAATTGTAAAATAAGAGAACTTTCAGACCTTAAAAAAATAATAAAAAATAAAAAATAAAAACTTTATACTAAAGTTTTTGACTTCAAAAATATATAGAATACCTTAAAATGGGTGTTTTGTGTGTTTTTGTTTTAGTTTTTTTCTTATTTTTTAAAAGTTTTAATTTTTTTCTCTTTTACTTAAGGATAAATTGTTATTTTAAATGTTAAAATTAACTATTGATTGAGATAAAATAAATATTTGTATATTAAATCTGATATGAAGATATATATATTAGGTAAAATAAAAAAAAAACCAAAGTTATAGTTTTTTAATTAACCTAAAATAGATGGTACAAAAAGATAAATATTCCTTTGTTAAATAATGGTTTTGAAAAAATCCAAACTGTAACCAACTATATTTTGTGTCGAACAGGTTGCGGGCGATTTGGACCTATTATACTTTTTGTTGAAAATGCTTGAAAATGAAAAAAAAAAAAAAAGAACAAGAAAAACATAAGACTAATTTGCTGCTCGTTTTATTATGTTTTTAGGACAAATTATTATAACTTTGTTATTTTTTAAGCCAAAAAACGTCATCAATATCAAGGAGTCTTCGTAATGAATCATAGTGTAATTTATGCTTCGCAATATGTAGCATGAATTCGTTGGGCAATTTGAATTCGCAGCTTGGCAGGGTGTTGCGGTCTTGATAAACCGCGCGGTTTGGTAAAAAGCCTAAACAAAGACCACCTGTTGTATATGACGGAGCGAGCAGTTTGAAGCCACAGTCTTACGTGCGGTACGAGCAGTTGGGGGCGGTAGGGTTGGATACGCAGGGTGGTTCGGCAGTTTTTTTGTGCACCTTTAAATTTTAATATACCAAACATAGTCATATAGTATCATAATAATAAAACAACAGTAGCCCCTAACCGTTAGTATCCTATTGTGATATTAAGAGATACTCAATCATGATATTAAAAATTCGATTAATTTACGATTAAGAGTGTTCACGGATTGGATTTTACGGATTTAAAGTTAATCCGTACCAATACAAAACTTTCGGATTGAGAAAATCTCAATTTGCAATCTGATCCAAAATTTTCGGATTAGAAAAATTCTAACCCGTAATCCAATTTAAAACCTTCAGATTAGATTTACGGGTTCGCAGATTAAGTTATGATCTTTTAAAATAAGAATTGAAGGCCAATTTTTTCAACATCAAATATTAAAATAAACAAGCCATAATATAAACTAGATTAACAAAGTTAAATTTGCTACAACCAATCATTAAACAAACTAGCTTCAATAAAAAAAATAAAATCAAGTCTTCTTAAAAAGAACCCAAAGAAAATTATTGTTCATTCATCAACACTTAAGCTTCAAAATATTTCAACCTCAATCACTTTTCTTAAGGTTTCCTATTTCTAACTTAGGCTGGGCTTTTTAAGCACAACCTGATAAAAATTGCTTGAAAAAAAATATTAAAAAAGTTTTTTTAAAAAAAATGAAAAGTTTTATTTTAATATATGTTATTAAAATTATAAAATATATATATAAAATTTTGAATTGAGGGACTGGATGGATTGAGAATTTCTCAATCAATAATGTAATCTAAACCTTCCTATTAAGATTTTCTAATTTCGAAACTAATCTAAAACTTTTCTCAATTCAATCGTATTAATTAGATTGAACAGATCTCACAAAATTTTGAATTTCGTGAACACCCTTACCAACAATGGTTGGTCCGTATTGGTTGCTATCCTGTCATTATACTCTGCATCGGTATCTTAGCATGATGCTTTACCGTCGTTGAAGGAAAATATACAATATCTCACGCTACAATACCTGAAGATAATTCTTTATGATGGAAAAATTCTGACAACTGCAGTCGCCAATGATTCTACCGTTGGATTTTCATCGAAACGTATTAAAAAAAATTACAAGAAAGCCAAAATACTTATTTCTACTAGAATAAATTATAAACAAACAAACAGAAAAAGACAAAAAAATCTCAAAAGACCTCAATGGCATGGAGATACGGCCACAGATCCGGCAATGGAGCTACCAGGGGCATGACGCTCATGGCAAAGTATCACGGCGTCATGCCCAGCTCCAATCTCGTGAATCTAGAAGCATCGTGATGATTCGTGTGGCACAACAATGGCTTCTACAAGTGACGCAACAATCGTAAACCTCGTGCCGTTGTGAGCAGTAATAGAGCCAGACTTTTTTATTAGTAGAGGTGCTATGCTAAAAGGTATTAATAGGTTTTACTGCATACAAGCATAGTTACATGTTTTGATTATTAAATAAGGGTACAATGATATATATTTAAATTTTAGTAAGGGCATAATTATAATTTTTCTTATAAAATAACGATACAATTATAATTTTAAAAAAAATTTAAGATAAAAAATTAAAACCTTAAAAATTAAGTGGGGCACGTATCCTCACTTAATAGTATGTGTAAAAGCCATGAATTTTATTTGTAAAGAAAAACATAAATTTGGGCTATAGTTGTTATTTTAAGAACTTGGGCATAAAAGTTTTAAAGAGTTGTGGGGATTTTAAAATTTTAAAACAATTGGGGATCAAAATGGAAACCCAGAAGCTTCCTTTATGTCTTCTTTCTTTCCTTCTTTCTCTCATTTTTTACTTTCTTTCTTCAACTTTCCACATGCAGGGAAAAAAAAAAAAAACATCATAATGGCTACCCCTCCCAATCCGTCCACCTCTGGCCACCTTCCGCTACTACATGCTAGTCTACTAGAACTATCGCAACCCAAAACTTCTAGCGCCGACGTGCTGTAGTTAGACACGCCGCCAGCTGCCGGAAATGGAGTGACGGCCGCCACACTTTTTGGAGCTTCTAAGGACGATTCCGCCGCACTTCTTGTTGTTGTTGTTGTCGTCGTCGTCGTCGTCGTTCTTGTTATTATGCCTTTGTAGTCTTATGAATCATGATATCAATAATGTTGTAAATTACATGTGTTAAACATGGAAAAGCTTCTGACAAATCAAGTGTTCAATGGTTTAATTTTTACATATTTCATAATTATGTAGTAAAAATAAATCTAATTTGATTGTTGTGGAACAATTGATGATTGGATATTGACATTTTATTATGATTTGATACATATAAATTGTTCTGGGTGGCACATCGTGTAGATATGACGTGCTTAAATATACTTGTATCTCATTTTTTTTTGCATGTTTAAATTTTCAGTTTTAAGAAAAATAAACCGTTATGTTGTAGAAATTTTGTTAAAAACTAACCAACATAGGTAGAATGACTTAGGAGGGTTCTTAGGGGCCATATGGGTTAAACAAGATCTGATATATGTTGGCACCTCACGCAGCATCGTCGAACAAATTTTAAGGCCATTCAAAGTATTTCTCAAAGTTACATCGCACGGGGTGCTCATTTATTGGATACAACGGATATCATATATAATTTGTACAACTATTGCTAATGACCTACTTCACGGGGTGCTCATTGGAGTACAACGGACGTGGGGTGTTCATTTGAGCACAACAAAAAATTTTTAGGTATATTTCTTTCTTCCTTTCCTTAACTAACAACTCGAGATATGAGTAAATGAGTTTAAGTGACGATTACAAACATTGTTATTGTTTGGCTTTGATAAACTGTAAACTTTGATTGACATTTTTTTTACTGTTTCTAAAACTTGTTTATCAATTTTCTAAGGATTTTATATATGTACCGTCTTTGGTGTCCCCTTATATATCCCCAATAACATCTTGTTACATCAATTAACAATGTCGTATTAATTAAAATGTCATGATACATTATTTAAAATGTCACGTCAATTAAAATACAATACCGTATCACCTAAACAATTCCATGTCATTAAATATTGTTAATTGATATATTAATACTTTAAAAAATGTTTTATTCACGTTCTTCCCTTATCAAACAAACAAAAATTAAGGTTTATATTTTCATTCTTTGGCTGTATTTCCCCTATGCCATTATCAACATTCTCCTCTTCAAAGTTCTAATCACCACGTTAACTTCATTAAGGTTAGAAATGATGACAATTTCTGAACAATCCGAAAATCACGGAAGTTGAAAAGAAAAAACGAACTACAAGAGACATCGTGGGAGCGATTGAAATGATGAGACTGGTAGCACATGCCTGCAAATGCCCGTTCCCCATGTAGGGATTCTTCTTTTTCAATTGATGAATTAATAACTTCTTTTTCCTCAATGGCGTGAACCTTTTGCCAAGGTTTTCCTTTTCACTTTATTTTATTTATTTAAAAATGAAAGTGAACTTTGACAAATTTGCTACGTGTTTATGTTTTCATGTGGAGAATCAAAAAAAAAAAAAAATCCAATGTCAATTATGTCATATGCCCATGATTTAATTTGAGCCTCCGTAGATGAATGGTAAAAAGTTCAAACTAAAAATTAGAATTTAAATAATACAACGTATAAGAGATAAGAGATTTACAAAGTTTTATACGTTTATAGTTAAAATTAATAGTTTAAATTTTTCTCTCAAATAGGCTAGAAATTAGAGAGGCTAGTCGTAATTTGGTGGACTAAAAACAAAATTAAAAAAAAAAAGAGAAATTGATTAATTTGTCTCCAAATATACATTCCCTTTTAGATTAAAAATAAATAGAACTATCAAGATTCAAACTTTAACTCTAATAATGACGTTATTAATAGTAATAAAAAAAAACTCTTAACTCTAGTGAATACAAATATATTCTCGTACATTCAACCACGTAAGCTAGCCTCACATCACACATTTAAACTAAAAAAAAAAAAAAAAAAGGAAAGAAAGGACATGAACACTAAGTTAAAAGTCCATCACCGCACGCCTATCTCATAAAGATCCAATTATAGAACGCCAAGTAAAATCTGAACCTCTTTTTTCTTGTGTCTACCACATGGAGATTATACGGTCATTCATACACAAAAAGAAATTAGTACAAAACCATCTCATAAGAGTTGTAATCTAATCTCCAAAGTTCTAAACCAGTGGGGAATTATACGGTGTCAGCTTTTTGCAATTCTAATCAGCATGGACGTGTTAAGTCTTTCCTTACCCTTTTTACAGAGAGGCAACACAAGACATATATGAACATGAATGCAATGCCTTTGCATGTGCAACGGTATCAGAGACGCACATGAAGCTACGAATAAGCGATTTTCAACAAACATGCTCTCTGGGTCCAATCTGGGCCACTATTTCTTTGTGAACTTTAGGGAAAAAAAAAAACTTTTTCTTTGAAATTCCCTCCTTCCATTGTAATTTCCGTCTTATCCACAACATCAATATTTTCTTTTATATATATATATATAATATATACGTGTGTATGTGAAATATATATATATATATAATGAATTTTACAAGCTTGTCATCCGCTTTATGCAGTAATGTCTCCCCATCCCCTTGTTTTGGGGCTTCTGGTTCTTTTCATTGGGTCCGATCTCTGCTCTTTCTTTTTTTATCATTGAGGAGTTTCATTAAAGCTGAGGTTCACATTAATTGCTCAACCAAATAATTTTGTTCCCATTATGTCATACATACAAGACCTATCATTCAGAAGGATTTCAAGTGAAAAAGAAAATTTGTTTTGTAAAATATAAATATATAATTACATTTAGATGATGAGTCGCTAAAACTTTTTGATATTGCACATTATTCGCGTTAAAGTTTCTATATTATTTGTAAGGAGAATATGATATCATGTGGAGAGATAATGCCAGGTAAATTCTACAATAGTTCTTTGCAAGATGACATGAAAGTTAATTGCCTTCGTGACTCAAGCGGAGTGTGTCGGTGAACCAACTTTCAACTTCAAAATTTTAACTTATTATTGTATAAAACTTTTATATATTGTAATGTAAAACAAAAATACACACTATCGTGTAAAACTCTCGTATGTCAGTATTTAACTACTAATTTCAAGTTTCAAGTGGTATTATATATAATTATGCACATGTTATGACAGAGAAAAAAAAAACACCCACATACTGATTTTCTCTTTGTTTTTGCCAAACTAGACACATATTGCATTTTATATTTCACCTTTATAATTACTAGATTGTGGATAAAGTTGTCAGCATCTCCTACTTCCCTCCAAAAGAAAAATAATAAAAACAAAAAAGGCAAGTATAGATCAAGTAATGGGCAAAATTTAAACCATCGTATTATTATAAATTCTTTTAGAATGTAGATAGCACTCGTAATTGGTGCGATTAGTCTTCATCGATACTGCTACAGGCTTCAGTGTCCTTCGTCATAAGTGCGTACTGTTAGTTTAAAAATACATTCCCCTCTTTTTTCTTTTTCCAAAAAAAGGAGAATTATGTAACCTTTTATAAAAAAAAAAAGAAGGAAATTTTCATCAATGTCTAGATATGGTTCATTTTTGGTGTTACGTATAAGGAGCAAGAGCTTCCAAAGGCTTGTCTATTCTTCTGTACTCAATTGCTCAGTTCCAAAAATCTCTACATCGCCTGAATTCAGGCCTTAAATGCCCCTTTTGGCGACTCACCCAGTGAAACCCACGTTTATATTCACCATCTTTCTCCGACAGAATTTCATTGTTCAAGCATCGAGCCCATAAAAAATCACTATCAAAGTGTTTCTTCACCTTTACCTGACAGCAGTCAAATTTTGTGAAAGAGCTCATTAATATTCGACCTTATAGTTCCAAAGTAATTTGAGCCGAGCCTATGTTCTACTTCCATTTGATTAAAACAACTTTTGATGAACCACAGGCAGAATCTTGTTCTATCTTAATGCATGTGGTACTTGCATATATGTTGCTAGAAGTGAAGGATAATATATATATATATACACACACATATACATTTACATGCATATATATATATATATATATAGGTTTTGATTTAAATTTAGCACCTGACTAATCTTGAGTTTATAACTTTTTTTGTTTGAAAATAAAACTCTGTTCATGGATATGTAACTCACAATGTTAATATATGTGAACAACTTGAGAGTTACATGAACGTATAAATAGAGTTACATTTTCGAATGATAAAAGTTATAAATACCAGACTGGTCAAGTATAAGACTGCAGACTCTTTCTATATATATAGTGAACCAAATGTATGCCTTTGATACACGTAGTGAGAAAATAATGACAATAAAATCCATAAATCAGTGATCTGTCTGTAAGTGAACGACTTTATCTTGGATTGTAATTTTATTTTGTAACCAAATCCTGAGTCGGTTGTGATGCAAAATTCCTCCATCTTCAATAATGCTAAGAGTAAAAACATTTTGCATGTGATGCCTGCCTAAGGCCTAGAAACCATATGCATTTGATCTTAAAGTCAAAATCGTCTGTCACTACTGATCAGTGGCCTTTTTTTTCTTCCCAAAAAAAAAAAAAAACTCAGTAGCCTTTTATTTATTTATTTATTTTCTTTTTCTTTGCTGCTAGAAATTGGAACTATTACTCTTTTTTAATTACACAACTTTCATGTGCTTATCTTTTAAATGAGCACGAGAGTCCCATGTGAAGTTGGGTGTTTAATGCCTCAGTATGCCTTCATTTATGTTTACTGGGGGACCCTAGAATTGACGTTACGCAACTTCACAAGTACCGCCCAATCCATTTAACAGCAATAATTATTAAAAATTAAAAAACACAAAACAAAACAAAACAAAACAAAAGAACAAAGATTCATTCTTTGGTAATTTGGTTGGTCCTTGAAGTATATTAAAATAACTTCCTAAAGCAGTAATTCCGAAAATTTTCCAAATTGGATTCTCGGCACTCATTCTCAACGTATCTTCGTCATATTCAAAAATAAAATATAAGGTGCCCGTTTGATAGTGTTTTTAAAATAAATAAAAATAATTTTATTTTAAAAAATAAGAATTTTTAAGAATTATGTTGAGAGTATTTTTAAAATTTTTATATCAAAAAACGTACAAAAATATTTTTAAAAACTCTCAAAATAATATCAAATGAGGCCAAGGTATTTGGGAGAGTGTTTTAAACTTTAGAGTTTCAATTGCAAATAAGGTAAAGGCCTCACATGTTATAGTATAAAAGTAAAAAAATATACTATCTCACATGCTATGATGTGTTTTTCAAACTATTATGGTTTGAACACTTCTCCATACACCATATGTAATCAATATCATACAATGGTCTATTTTATTGGTAGTCCTTGACCTTCGTAAAAGGTTTGCTCTAAAATAGAACTAAGCATGTGTTTAGAATGTTAGTTAGAATTAATTAATTTTAACTGATTATAGTATAAAACTCTCAACAGTTATAGTAAAAAATAAAAGACTGTTATAGTGTAAAGCTGTCACATATTACCGTTTTTAAACTTAAAACTTGTTATAACTAACTTACCAAATAGCCCGTAAAGTTATTAACTTTAAAAAGGAGGAGAGAATTTTCTAGCGGGACAGGGGAAAAAAACCTCTCTTAAGCATAGTTCCAAATTGTTAAGTTTGTATTAATTATGTTAAAATAATATTTTTCTTTAATCTTACATCATTCTTTTGCCACATATCACTTCATAACCATGTCTTATTGTTAGATTTTTTTTTTTCACCCTTTTTTTCCCTTAAAAAAAGGGTAAGAGTCTTTGCAAAGGAAAAGTTTGACAAGGGAGTGATCAATGTTAGCATATTTTTACTTAAAAACGTTGACAAAACTATTCGTCGAAAATCTTATTATCAAGTGTTCTTGGACAAAGAATGCATCATGGTCAATGCAATATTATTATTATTATTATTATTGAAGGATGTTGAACTTTAAAGACTTCATTCTGTTTGAGAAAAAGGTTGGTACAGTTTTTTAGGTTGAAACTGATTTAGGTTAAATTTTACAAGAAAAAATACTATAACAAAAAGTAATTAAAACCGTAAAAAGCAGTTGAAACGGTGATTGTCAAACACGGGCTGGAACAAAAACTTAGGGGTACTAAAAAGAGTTAAATCCAAAAAGGCAATCACAACATAAAACATCTTTAGTATTTAATATTACTGTTATTAAAACAGTTAAACATTAAAACTTTGGATTAATTAACTAAAGGGCAAGCCCCCTATTGGGGGACGTGGTCTTAATTATGATGGTAACAAGCAAGACGTAAAAGGAGCAGCCTTTTCTTCCTGTATAAATACTGGGTCTGGGTTTGCTGGTCTCCTCTGCTTCTCCCTCCCACTGCGGCTTTGTAGTCTGGTTGGTTTTGGGTTTGGGTTTTCCCTTTACTATTCAGAAAAACCAAATCTAAAAAATCATGGGTGGTGGTGCTTTTGTTCTTTCCCTTTTCACACTCCTCCTGCTTGTTTCTTCCTCCAATGGCTTCCCATTCTCCCACCGCAGCCATCACCGTCGCTTGGCCCGTCACAACTACAGAGACGCCCTCGCCAAATCCATCATCTTCTTCGAAGGCCAGAGGTCCGGGAAGCTCCCTTCTCACCAGAGGATGACTTGGAGGAGAGACTCTGGCCTTTCTGATGGCTCTGCCATGAACGTATAATAACAACTTAAAAAACACCCACATGTTCTTTTTTGTTATTGTTGCTGTTGTTGTTTTTTTCACTCTTTGTTTTTGTTAATGTTTTGGCTTTTTGGGTGCTGAAAAATGCAGGTTGATTTGGTTGGAGGATACTATGATGCAGGGGACAACGTGAAGTTTGGTTTCCCCATGGCTTTCACAACCACCATGCTTTCATGGAGTGTCCTTGAGTTTGGTGGGCTGATGAAAGGCGAGCTGGGGAATGCCAAGGAGGCCATTCGTTGGGCTACTGATTATCTCCTCAAAGCCACTGCCCATCCAGACACCATTTACGTTCAGGTCCTTTTTCCTTGCCTTTTTACATAAATGACCGGCATTTTTTTCATCTTCCTTTAAAAATAAGATTTCTTTTTTTTTTTTTTTTTTGCAGGTGGGTGATGCAAACAAGGACCATTCATGTTGGGAAAGGCCTGAAGACATGGATACGCCAAGAAGTGTTTTCAAGATAGATAGAAAAAACCCGGGTTCTGAAGTAGCTGCTGAGACTGCTGCTGCTCTTGCTTCTGCTTCTTTGGTCTTCAGAAGAAGTGACCCCACTTACTCCAAGCTCTTGATCAGAAGGGCTATCAGGGTAAACATTTCTTTTAATAACCAAATAAGAAATGTGACTAATATTTAGTAGAAAAGATAAGAGATCAAGCATGCATGTCTAAAAAAATCTGAACCTGTGGTTTTTACTTGGGGGGGTTTAGGTGTTTGCGTTTGCTGATAAGTACAGAGGAACCTACAGCACTGCATTGAAGAATTACGTGTGTCCTTTCTACTGCTCTTACTCTGGTTACCAGGTAAAGATTTTGCAAGGCCTTTTTTGCCCATTATATAGTTGGTGTAGAAAGTAACGTGTGAGAATCTATATATACACACACACACACACCCCAGGATGAGCTATTGTGGGGTGCTGCTTGGCTTCACAGGGCCACGAAGAACCCAAGCTATCTAAACTACATTCAAGTTAATGGACAGATCCTTGGGGCTGGAGAGTATGATAACACATTTGGATGGGACAACAAACATGTTGGAGCACGAATTCTTCTCTCCAAGGTTCCATTTTTATTTTTTAAAGTATTCTAGTCCTGATTTTAGTAGTCCTTTATAAACTGCAATTTTAGATTGAAAAGTTCTAAGCGGTGGTTTTTGTTTTATTTTTGCAGGCATTTCTGGTCCAAAAGGTGCAATCCCTCCATGAATACAAGGGTCATGCAGATAACTTCATCTGTTCTCTAGTCCCAGGTGCCCCTTCCTCTTCTGCTCAATACACTCCAGGTGAAGTCTCTCTCTCTCTTCATTCTCACAAAGTTTAGTAGTGGTCCTATTTGTAACGGTTACTTTTGGTGGTTTTTTGTAGGTGGGCTTTTGTTCAAAATGAGTGATAGCAACATGCAGTATGTGACCTCCACTTCATTCTTGCTCCTGACATACGCCAAGTACTTAACCTCTGCCCGTAAAGTTGTCGTTTGCGGTGGAACCACTGTCACCCCAAAGCGGCTCCGAACCATTGCGAAAAAACAGGTAACCCCATTGTTACCCATTGGGAGGTTTGCTTAAAATGGCTATCCTTCGAAGTGAAATTGCAATGTGGATTTTTTTTTTTTCTTTTTTTGCACTGAACATGGCCATTTTGCATAGATACCCAATGCGATATTCTTTCATTCCATTTAATTAAACGACGAAATTTATTTGGTCTCATAATGTACTAGGTGGACTATCTGTTAGGAGACAACCCCTTGAGAATGTCCTACATGGTGGGGTATGGCCCACGCTACCCGCAAAGAATTCACCACAGGGGATCATCCCTACCGTCCGTTGCTTCACACCCGGCAAAGATCCAATGCTCCGCAGGCTTCAACTTCATGAAGTCCCAATACCCAAACCCCAACGTCCTAGTGGGCGCAGTAGTTGGTGGGCCAGACTTGCATGACAGGTTCCCAGATCAACGGTCGGATTACGAGCAATCAGAGCCCGCCACGTACACCAACGGCCCGCTCGTAGGAGCTCTGGCTTATCTGGCCCACTCATTTGGCCAACTCTAGACTGCGAGGCTCCAATACTTTGGGTCCCTTATTCGTTTAGATTAGATTAGTATTTAGCTCTCTCTGTCTAGTCTTTTTTAATGTAATTTCTGTTGCAGTGAAGTGCACGTGGCGGCGTGATAGGGTCGAGGCCAAAAAAAAGCACAGTTGTCAAGGTCTAAATGGCTTTGGTTTATGTAATTTAATTTTACATGGTTTAAATGTTGTTTAGTTAAGTAATTAAGAGTTTAAGCTAAGGCTGGAGAGAGAGAGTTTGGTGCCTGGAACGGCATTTGATGTCATATAGGAGCTAATACGCCATTTGGGTTTGGATTTGTTGTGGGATGTAATGTTTGTTGTTAGTCCCGTTTGGGAACTTGTAATACTTCGTCTTCTTGTGTTCAAGTGGCAAGAAAAACTTCTCTTTGGCTCTCTTTCTACTTTTGAGTTAATCCTGACATTTGAAAAATTTTAATCAGAAATTAGTGTCCTCTCTTGAGCTTATAAAAAAATAGTGTCCTCTCTCCAGAATTAATAAAATAAGAAATAAGAAATTTTGGGAAACTCGAGAAAAAGAGCATACTGTGAGGAAGAAGAACAGCAGAAGAACAACCTATCCATATTACAAAAGCAAGGATAGTAGTGATTGTCAGTGGATACTGTCGTCAAAAGAATCAATATTTTTACCGTTGGCCGTTAAACGAAGGATTATATGACCGTTTATAGGAGGATTAAAGAAGGAAGATTTTGAGTAGCATGTGAACATGAGACTATTGGGAGCCGTAGTGTAGTTTATATGGTCAAAAAAGCTGGTGTAGGTGTGCAGCCTTGTCAGAAACCCAGGTGTCAGAACTGGATTCACAGAGGCTTTAGTCTTTGTTACAGCATGATTATATCAAAGTAAAATAAATAAAGTTCAGTGGACTGCAGTACATAACGAAGGTGGGGGCCAAAATTTCTCAAACATAATGGGCAAAGGTATCAATAGGGACGGAAGACATTACCATTATGGAATAAATGTTTAAAAATGTGGTCCTGAGTGACCAATAAAGTATTAAGAAACTAGTTTAAATTGAAAAAAATTAATTTAAAATTTATAATATATATAAACTTGATATTGTAATAATTTTTTATTTTACCTTTTAGCATGTAAAACTTATGATATAAATTAATTGGTTTGAACTAATTACCAAATGGACAGTAACATATCTTGATTACTCCTTCAAGTTTCTGGAGTGCAATTTGTTCAAGTGTTTTAATTTAAAGGGTCTTTTTTTTGGGCACTCCATTAGTAGTACACCTTTTTAAACCCCGGATTTGATCAAAAACATATATGTATATATTTTTTATAAATTTGATGGTCGAAAAACAGATTTACCTATCGATAAGTTGCTTCTTCGTAATCACCAAAGAAATTGTTCTTAATTATTGAAACTCTAAGTTGATCTTCCAGCAAAGTTGATATTATCATTGAACATGATTAAAAAGGGCTCCATTTGAGTCATATAGCTCTAGTATTCATACAACAGAGATTAGTTTCTTCTTCAACACGCACAAATAGAAAATTTATTTATATACATACAACAGTGACACCTCCACAGCCATGTGAAGTGAGTCACACCTATTTATGAGGGGTGATTAACGAGGATCATCGCTTGCTGGAGGAACAGATTTTGCCTGTAAAAGCAGGTAATAAGGAAATTCTGCATGATATTTTTTCAACCTCAAAGAACAATACAAATTGAGAGTGCATTGGTGTCCACTATTTGAAATTGCAAGTAATAGTTTAATTTGTACTCACCAGGTCACGGAACTTAAGAATGTAGAACATTTCAAGGTAACGCCGGGTCTCGCGCCTCTCCAGCTTCGAAACATACTTCCAGAAACCATAAACACCAGCCAGTGTCATTAGCCTTTCGGAATAAATCTTCCACGTGTACCTATTAACATCATCAAGAGCCTAATGAGTCCAATAAAAACATAATTGACAAAACTGTCTACTAATTCTATCTATAGACACGACCTTTCATAAATTCTTTGAAGTCCCCCTTCTGAAATTTCATTCCAGTAGCTAGGATCCTCCTTGGACTTTTGAAAGAAATCTACCATAAGCTTGGCAGCCTGATCAGGGTGATAAGGATCAATGTGGAACCCGGATACACCATGCTCAATAATCTCTGCAGGACCTCCATGACACGTGGCAAACGTCGGAAGGCCACACGTCATAGCTTCCACAACTGTGAGCCCAAAGGCTTCATAGAAGGCAGGCTGCAGAAAGTTAACGATGCTAGGGAGATTAGGATATACAACCTCTCGACACAAGTTCATATGAAAGAAATAAATTGCAAGTTCTCCACGAACCTGAACAAAAGCACCTCTTGTGTCAGCTATATAACGATAAAGCTCTCCATTACGTGCCCGATTAGTCTGAGCTGATATCCATCGAAATTGGCCATGTAAGGAGTACTGCGTCATCAGGTTATGCATCTTCTCAATTTCAGAAATTTCTTCCCTGTCCTTTGATTTCTTTACGTCGTTGTAGCCAGCTACTACAACAAGGTTCACCAGCTCCCTCAGTTTGTCATTCTTAGCATATAACTCCACCAATCCTGTTATGTTCTTCACCCTATCCAGTCTTGCCATGGAAAATATTATGGGCTTTGATCGATCATTTAACATGCCGCTGCAACAATACAAATGAAAATTGTTTTACTAACCAATTCAATATTGGTTTCATAGTGAGAAACAATGACAATTACTAATAATTAGCTCTTAGTATGAGCCAAAAATAAAATGTTTCACCCTACATCTTTGCTGCAGTAAGTTAAATGTTACAATTTTAGCAAAGTTCGTAAAATTAAAAAAAAAAATGTCACTTGTACTTTACGATGTGAGCATAAAATATAATACAGGGGAATGGTGAATGCAGTATTTCCTGTTCTAGGTATGAATTAGCAACAGCGCATTGGCGGAGTTCATTGCTGCAATTCTCTAATACCAAGCAAACAAGTATTATTGTAGTTATATGGTATTTCCAGATGGCGGATTACAACCAGTAAGAAAATGCATGAAAAATACACTCACATATGCTCTTCATTCTGCTCAGGATCATATAGCAACTTTTCTATGGAAACATGCAAGGCTGTAAGTCTTTTCTCCTTATCGGAGTAAGGAAAATAGATGGTCATATCTGCTCCAGGTGAAACAATATTGAACTTTGGATCAAAGACATCAATGCCATGAACAACCCGATAGAGCCCAGGAAGAGTGAAGGAAGTGTGGCTCTCATACTGACCGACAGTATTCTTCCTGAAAGAATGAGCATAAAAGTTGGGCAAAGATAAACCAAGATACAACAGCAAGATAAATTTGGAGTAACGACTTCTGCTAGCCCAACCTTTAAGCAGAAGTAATAATTTCCAAATAATAGTAATATTAAATTTGAACGTAAGATAATTAAATGAGACAGGAAGACACGTACGTTCCTGCAATCTCCTGATATGTGCTGGTGATTATGAAATCTGCATTATTCATAGCTATAATATCGGCAGTAAATTGACAAGAGAAATGGTACTTGTCCTCGAATTTTTTCCAGTATATATCTGAATCTGGATACTTTGTTTTCTCCAATGCATGAGCAATGGTGCACTGCAAAAATCAACACCAAAATTGTTCACTGAAATCTTTAGTTCATAATTCTAAACAAGTTTGCATTGGAGAAGAAATCATCACTAACCTGCGTAACTCCCATTTTAGAAGCCAATAGAGATGCAACAAGATTCCCATCGCTGTAGTTTCCTATTATAAAATCTGGAATTGCCTGTAACTCAGCGGCAATTTCACTTGCCCCATCCTGATGACATGCCAAATAACGGTCAAAGAACAATAAAACAAAAAAAGAGACAAATTTACAATGTGGATATTTTATGGTTAGTGCTACTTCACAGAAAAGGAGATAATGACCGTTATATGAAGTGGAATTGCAGAATTTTCCTAAAGACAAATATTTTCCACATTATGACTGTATTTCAATGAAAAGACCACTCTTCTTTCAAAAAAAAAGACCACTATAATGCAGGCAACTCGAACAATCAAGCAAAACACATTACTGATTAATAATTAAAAGCACAAGTATACTTCAATATTATGAATACCTCGGCAAAAGTCTCTAGATAAGGCCATACATCAAATCTTGAGATCCATTTACGAAGAATTCCTTTATCTGATCTAAAGGGGACTCGCAGGATATGAGCATATTCTGTTCCACTGACTCTTTCCAATCTTTGGTTGCATGTGGTTCCTTTTGCATCAGGTATTAACCTCGTCACCTTGGATTCACAGTAAAATAATGTTGCATTACGTTGACAGAGAAAAAATCTGATAGTTAAACCCAAATGGTATTAATGGATGCAACTAAAAAAAGCTAAGCATACTTACTATAAGAATTCTAGGAGTGAAATCTAATCCTTGCTTCTCAATTCGGAGAAGCATCTCTTTCTCCAGCGCACGCACTTGATCCAGTATATAAACAACCTGCTCATCACAAAGAATTACAAAAAGAAACTATTAAACAAAAAATGTTCATGTACATAGAGTAACCAACAGTGGTCAAAGCACAAAATAGGGGACATGAAAAAGAAAGACTATTCATATGTCATTTTACACACACCATTAGGCATGACAAAACAGATAGAAGGAAATACCTGCCCACCAGTGTCAGGCAAACCTAGAACATTTGCTTGACCAAAGTATCCATGTGGAGACAAGATGACAACGTTAAACACCATAGGTACTCTCCCAAGGAATGTCTCTAATACAGAAGGATCAGGCGCCTGAAGAATATCCAATAGAAGATGCATCATCTCTAGCACCCGTGCTGCAGTATCTCCCCAACCTCTCTCGAAACCCATTCCTTGTAGACTACAATGGATAATATAAGACAGGAAATTTACTATTTACTTTAAGAGATGTAATTAGAAATTTCTTACAATATATGTTATGTCTATAAAATTCCATGTATGTGTCTGGGAAGGCGTGAACAACTGATTATTTAAAAGAAGCTTACTCGTATTCAAAATCAGAATAGGGAGTCTCAGGTGGAAGTTTAGAAAGATAGTCATCAGCTTTAGCTAAAACAGTTTGAAGGTGCGATATGCTTGGCACCCGATCATTCAACATCAATGCCTGTATCAAATCAGCAAATTAATTATCCATTTGCAAAGTCTTCATTACAAAGCAATAACTCTTACAAAATAGTTTTTTATCCCATATACGTGCACAGGTTGCTTAGCTGTAACTCTTTCTTCGTGAACCAAATAGATATTAACCGTAACGCTATGAAGCACATTGTAATTCACAAGTGAAAAAAATCATTTTCTGATGACAAACAAAGTCCCCTGCTTGGAAACTTACACGTCCTTTGTACTTGTGTGCTCGAAGGAAATCAAGAAGTGGGTCTAAGGAGTCTTTGTTGCGGAACATAATTGAAGAAAGGTGACGGTTAAGGAATTGAACACCATTGCCAATGAACGAAGACCGGTTGGGGCGAGGGAAAGATGCATTGAATGGCTCAAAGTCCAGCTCAAGAACATAGTTATCATTAATCCTATACAATTGCAGCTATGTCAACATAGACTTGCATCATGGGACCAATCCAAGTATAGCAAATTTTTTAAAATGGTTAAAATATTTAAGAAAAAAAGAATCAGACTTACTTCTCATCTACAAGATCTTCTTTGAAGCTAAGATACTCCGAGACGGTCAATTGTTCCACACTGAGCTCAAAGACGTTAACACGGACAAATTCCCAAACACCAGGCCTTGGACGAACAGCTATAGCCACAAACGGAGGCAGAATAATTGCTTCCTGTAACCAAACATTGTTATGTTATGCATTCAACACATGCTTTCTCTTTTCCAACATGGTTTCTCTTTTCCACTTTTTTTTCTTCTTCTTTTTTTTTTTAATAAATAAATTGAGTAAAAAAATACATGACCCGGACAAAATTTTCCCAAGACATAAATTTTTTTAGAAAACGGAATTTTTACCTAATTAGGCCAATTTTAACCAGGAAAACCGAATAAAGTAAAGAAAACACTAACTAGTACCTGTTTTCGCATAATTTACATTACAAGGTTCAAACTTCAAACAGAGCATCAATTAAAAACAGAACTTCATACGAAATCGATTAATATCTCATATAGATATAATCAACTTAATTTACAAGTCCTACCAAAATCCAAATTGATTCTGATCATAACAGTAAATTTGATCCCAAAAAATCCGAACAAAGCGTAGAGGAAGTGAAGGGAAAATCGACCTGTGCGGCTCTGATGGCTTCGCCAAAAGCACCCTTGCTGAGAGTCTCCCTCGCTTCATCTTCGGCAAAGACATTATCGATATCATCGAGCAAGGTATGCGGTTGCAAAATCCCCTTTCCTTGAGCCACATACCTTCAAACCAAACAAGCATAATTTTGCTTTAGCGCTTTATTTTCCCGCGTTTCTCCGACACCAAACGGAGTTTATAAAAAAAAAAAAAAAAAGAACGATTGATGTGGAAGTGGAAACTGAAGGCGAACCTGGAGAGGAGAGAAACAAGCTCGTTGCGGTGAGCAGAGAGAGTGTCCTCGACGCGGTCTCTAAGGCTCGGCAAGCGACCTAGCTTCCGAGTCGCCATGATCGAACGATCGGCAATCCTCCAAGCTTTTCTGTTATGTTAACAACTCCAAAAAAAAATCTCGTTTCAAGAACTAAAAAACCAACACCGAAATCGGTGACGACAAAGCTGCGAATTTTAGTACGTGGTTAGAATTTATAGGAAAAGAAGACTAACCAGTGTATATAAGTTACATAGACCAATATATATATATATGCATAAAAAAGATGATCGATGTAAAAACGAGTAGAAGGGCCGGGTCAGTGTGTGTCATTTATAGGCAGATGCTCCTAGAGAAAATGGACTGAGGTGAGGCTTTTTTTTTTTTTTTGGGTTTGGTTTTTATTGCTAGTGCATTAAAGAGAAGAATCGTGTCCGAATTCTCATAATGTTTTAATGTTATTCGATAGGACAAATGGACACTTGGCATCACAATTGATTTTGGTTGCACCAGATTGCGGCACCGGGCTCAACCTTTTTTGCAATGTAAAAAGTTATACCAATTTTTTTTGCAGCACCCTGAAAAAGAGAGAAAAAAGCAAAAGGGCTCTTTCAAAAAAAAAAAAGGAAATAAAGAATAAATAAAGACAAGCTCGGTGATAATGGCGATTATGGTTTGTCACGGGAATCGAGAAATTATCCGGTACACATTATGCTATTTTGTATACAATGATACTTAAAAATTAAACAGTTATGTACGTCATATGACAGTCTTTTGCGATTATTTTTGAAACTTTTATTTTAATTTATCAATTTTAATCATAAAAAAATAAAATTTTTACATATTATAATTTTAAAATTTAAAATATGTGGCCTAATTAATTCTCTAAACAACTTATTAAAATAAAATACGAATAATATAAAGAATAATATAAAGCTTATAAATAAGGCTCATCTTTTATTAATCTTTTATTAATTGTATTGCTTAACATTATTGTTATTCTAAAATTTCTTTTTGTATTTCACTCTATCTATAAGACTTGTCAATCTCAATTGTTTATTAAAAAATATTTTAAAAAATTATCACATTAATTCATAATAAAAAATATATATATTTACTATAAATAAAAAATAATGATTTACTCTCACTTGAATGAGACTTCTCCCTTGAATAATAATAACAATAATAATTGTTTTTTTTTCTTTGCCGTTTGGTATGAATGATTACTCCGAATGAAATGGACCTCACCATTTGTTTTCCTTTGAAAAATTTGTCCTTTTTCGGGCAGGTCACTTTTTATATTTTGTTCACTTACGCTAATTAGTTTGGAGCGTCATTGGTTCAAAGCTGAACCAAGTGGATAAGGCAATGATCACATGGCGATTCAGTTTGGATAATGCATTTTGCAGTAAAACTGCAGCATATTACAAGAAATACATGATATATCCTATTTTTTGTCCTCACATAAGAATAAAAAAGAGATTTGAGTGTTCAATGATAAAAATTGCAAAAAAAATCATTGTTATTGCTGTTATTTTTTGACAGACTATTATTATTATTATTATTATTATTATTATTAGTAGTAGTAGTAGTAGTAGTAGTAGAAGGAGAAAGACCACCCTTTTACGCTAGAAAAGAAACAAATTATTATCAAGGAAAAAGGCGGCCGCATTTTTTGTTACACTGATAATTTCTTCTTCTTTTACCTATTAATTAACCTTTTTTTCTTTTTCTTTTTCTTTTTGGCTGCTGACGAGAAACTGGAGTTATCAATGCATTGAGGTGTCGTTGGGGCACTGGAAGATAATTTATAAACAGTATGGGGTATTCGGCAACGGTAAGAACCACTTAATTTCTACCACAATTTCAGTTATAAACAGTGTAAATATAAAGCTCTCACATACTATAATAACAATAAAAAAATATACTATAGTATAAAACTCTCATATACTATAATAAAAATAGTTCTCATCATTAGTTTTCACTGTCTTTCCAAACACTCTGTTAATACTCCCTTGAAATCGTCTCTCAATTTTTTATTTGGTTCTTAATCTGCAGTGCAATAGTATAGTTGTTCAAAATTTCTCAATATTGAATCCATTTCAAAGGCTTTGTCTGTATAGGTCCGTACAATTTCATGTGGGTCAACCTTATCCACATCTAACGACTGCTAATACCAAGTGGAGTGGATGAAGTCAGCCCATTGTATTTCAAGCCCAAACCTAGTATTTTTGTTACCCATGCGCTCCCACGGATTTCTTTATCAAAAATAAATGGGATAAAATTAAAAAGTAGACTCCGCCATCCTCTCTCGTCGCGAAAAAACTAGATTTTTAATCGAAAATAATTTTTAGTAAAATTTTTAGTCATAATATTTTTTTTTCAAGATTTTTTTTGTTTTTGCTACTTTCTTCTCAAAGAATTGCTCGTCTTTCCCACCCAGAGGACTATCAAAATAAATTATTTATATCCCTTTTTTTCTCGGATGCTTTTTTGACCTTGCGAGCTCAATTATCTTTCGCCCATTGTAACTTAATCATAGCATGGCACTGCGAATATGAAAGCGCATTTGCTTATTTTGTATAAATTTCTGTATATGTGTGGATAATATCATACAATATAATATAATATAGATTGCTTAATTATTCGCAGCCTCGTGAAGTAATCGAACTAGATAAGGACCGAGAAGTGATGAGGTTGATGTTGAAAGCGATATATTGGGAATGAAATCAAGGACTTTTTTATGAAATAAAAACTAAAACTAAAAAACCAAAACAAAAACAAAGGAAATGTGAAGATCTATGGATGAAGAATGTAATGCAGACGGTGTGTGTTGGAGTTCTCTTTTGTTGTCCCTCAGGACCTCTTTTCTGTTTTTTGTTAGTATTGGCTTGTTGCTTCTGGTTGTTTTTGCGTTTCCTGTAATGCTTATCAATAATACAAAAAGAAAAGAAATGCAAATGGTGCGCGTTGGGTTGGCCATTTTAGTTTGTGTAAGCAATTTTAAACCTTCATTTATTTTTATTTATTTTTTCTCTCTCTCTCTTTTTTTTTTTTTGTTAAATATTGATAATTAAGGCCGGTTGATATTATTTTATGCAACTCAAAAATAATCAGAAAATTTTAAATGGGTTTTAGCAAGTCTAAATTCTCTTATTATTTCAAATTCAATAAGTGGACATCAAATATTATCATATTCATCCTGATTAAAAGGGTTAGTTCACATTGGAGTTCGCATTGGAGAAAAATGAAAATTAGCACAATGGGTCCCCGCTCACATCGAGTCGTGCATTGAAAAAGCTGTACAAAATTATAAATTGGGTTTCTTTTCAGAATATAGTTAACATTATCCCTTTCTTGTTATCCATATCCAATTGCCTCAATTAGCCGAAATATCATTGGGCCATCTGTATTCACCTTGCGCTTATTAATTCATACCGGTAATGATGTCCAAGTTATTATTTTATTCACAATCATTTTGTTTATATAGGAAGAGCTGTACATACACTAATTAATGTGATCTTTCATTCAGGAAAAAAAAAAAAACAATCTTTTACCTTTTATTAAACTTTATAAAATGGATTAAGTAAACTAATCAATTATGTATTGAATGTTGATGTGACAATTTCACAACGTCTAATAGTTTTATGAGTCAATTTTAGAATTAATGTCCTCCTTATTTTTATTATTTTTAAATTTATCCGTTTGTTTTTTAAAACTATAAAAACATCTTTTAAATATAAAATACTTATTTTAATTACATCTTTAAGGTACTTTATGAATAAAAAAAATTAGATGAAATAAAGTAATTACCTTTAAACAAAGTTTATGACAATATATTATGAATTTGAAAAACATAAAGTGTAAAACCTATGGTTTTAATTGAAAAGGAATTCAAAATTTAGGACCAATTTGAAAATTTTTAACAACTTTGGGTAGAAAAATTTTTCTAGAATATTCTTTGAAAAAATCATATATTTGATCTTAAAATCAGATCTTCCTAAAAACCTTGATTTCTGTTTCTTCTTTTTCTTTTCTTTTTCTTTCCTTTTCTTTTCTTCCTTCCCATGCGAGGCAAGAGCCCCCCCACCCCGTGTCACTGCCTCTCCTCGTCCGACCCACCTCCTATGTTGCTGCCTTCACGCTCTAGCGAAATCGAACAGCCGTCGTCCGAAGAGCCAAGAGCCGAAGCGCCGCCAGTGGACAAAACGGAGCCAAAGACTGCCGCCCTTTGGAAGCTTCCGAGGACAATTCTAGTGTCATCCAGCCTCCTCTTTGCCTGTGAGTTGCACCACTAGGTTCCTCCCATCGAGGGGAATAAGATCTAGCCATTTTTTGGCTGAATCATTGCTGGAAAATCAGACCACCCATTGCCCCCTTCGCCGGTCTTATGCCGTTTTCTAGCAAGCCTAGCCTCATTTGGGAAAACTAATTTTGTAACAGTGATCCCTTGCGTCGAGAGCTTCGTTTTGGTACCAATCTCTGCCGCTGCCTTGCTAGTCAACCAAGGTTAGCACCAGTCAACTCTTGGTCCACGTAATCAATGGTCGCTGGACTGTTGTCAACATTTTGGGCGCGTTATGGTGTTGGATTTGCAAGACGGAATTCCCAGAGTCGAGTTTGGTGATTCAAAGTTTCAACGGACGATTGCATTTCAAATATTTTTGCTGCCAAAAATCATCAACCAAGTCGGTTGGAACTCTATTACTCATCTATCGTGATATTTTAATTAATGAGCCAATAAATTTGGAATTTGAAATTAAATCACATGGATTTTAATATATTGCTTACTAAATTTTTTGTTATTGTTGTTGTTGTTTCTATTGTTGTTGTTGATATCGCTAATGATGGGTTGTTGCTCTTATTATTGTTATTATTATTGTTGTCGTTATTATTATTATTAATAATATTATTATTGTTGTTGTTGTTATCTAAAATTTGTTATTGAATTGGCTTTATATGCATTTTTTATTTTGAGTTGGTTTTTATCCACCTATTGGATACTTAAATGTTTATTTTGAGTTAGGATTATGAGCAATGATACGATGCATGAGTTTGACCTTGAAAAACTTATGGTTGGAATGCAATTGCATAATTGACTCAATATAATTGCTTTAGGTGGTGCGTCTTAAAGTTATAATGTATCACAATGTATTTGTAAAATGTTTTCTTGCCCATTTAAAATTTTGGTTTCGAGAAAAATAAGCCATTATGTTGCCAAAATTTTGTCAAAAATTAATTCACATTGGTAGAATGATTTAAAATGGGTTTTTAGTCATCAGATGAGTTAAAACCAGATTCAATATAATGCGGTGCCATTGGATAATTTCTAAGGCCATCCAAAATGTTTATCAAAGTCATATCCTACGAGGTACTCATTTGTTAGGCACAACAGACATTTCATATTTTTAGTACCATAGATGCTATATGGCCTATCTCACGGGGTGCCCCTTTAGGGCATAACAGACACAAAGCGCTCATTTAGGACACAAGAAAACTTATTATAATTTTTCTTCCTTTCCTTTCCTTTGCTAACAACCCGGGACATGTGTGAAAGAGTTTGAGTGACAATTACAAATTGTGAGTTATTGATTAGTTTGATAAATTATGAACTGGATGAATTTTTCTTATAGTGATATGAGAATTTTGTTTATTAACTTCATAAGGATTTCATAGATAATATATTAATAGAAAGAAGAACCAAGAGGCGACTAATAAATTTTCTAGTGGGCATTGCATGTTCACCCCTTCCCTTGCTTTCCTTTTTAGGTTAGCCGATTGATCCTCGGTGTTTTAGATTGTCGTCGATGCTGCCCGCTATCCAATTAGTGTACTCTCCCTATAACTTTATTGGTGCATGGAAGATATATGAACTGAACACTCCTAGTAGATGATTGATCGTTTATAAATTTTGTTTTTATTTGTTATTTGAATTTATTTTTCTTTATTTTGATTAAAGCTATGCAACTGTACTTTCAGTTATTTTATAAACACATTTAAATTTTTGTATATTTTCATTTTAAATTTTTTATTTCTATTTTGTTTCTTTCTATTTAATATTTAAGACTCCGGAGTATGTTGAACTATTTTGTAAATTTATGGGCCCCACTACTGCAATGCCCTTTTAATTTGTAATGCATTAAGTTAAAGATTATATTAAGACAAAAAATACAGTTTAAGGAAAAATACTGTATAATAACATGAAAAATTATACAGTATTAGAATAATACAGTGTAAGAAAGTATATTGATAAAATTATACAGTATAAAAATTACACTATAAAAGTAATGCAGTATAAGAATTAGACTATTTAAGGTCATATAGTACAGAAATTAGACTGTTTAAGTTAAAGCAGTATAGGAAAAATATTGTTTGGTAAAAATTATACAGTGTAAATTTTTTGGGCCCACCAAGTTGACACCCAATTGGATTTCATTGAGCCACATGTCATGAAAGATGGCCCAATCCCATTGAGACACCTAGCAACCCAATGGGTCACTTGATGAGCCACCTAAAAGGATAAGTAAGCATTTAATGCAAGTTTAGCCAAAAAAAATTTCCTTTCTTCTTCCTTTCCAAAAAGGGCAGCCATTGATGAACTTCTCCAAGAATTTTTCAACTTTACATCTTAGCAAAAATAACCCCAATTAAGTTCAAAAGGCAAAGTTCAAGGAATTTCAACAAGTTTTAAGGTAAAAACCTAAACTTTTTTCAAGTTTTCAAAGGATTTTTTATGGGTTAAGGGAAAAGTTAATTCAAGGTGTTTGTAGATGAAAATGATGCCTAGGAAGGAGTTTCAAAGGAGTCTTGGAAGGCTAGAAATCACAAAGTGTTATTTAAGTAAGTTTTGATTTTTAAAGTTTTGAAATTATGTGATTTTTATTTTGATTTTTATCCTTTTAAGGGTATGTGAGCTTTCAAGCAAAGTTTTGCTTAAATCCCATAGATGCATGAATTATGGCATGTTGATCTTGTAAAAATTTAGGGATGAATTGTTGAAAATATTAGTTTTTGCGAAAAGTATTATTTTTTTAATTTTAGTACTAATTTTGCAAAAATGATGATTTGGCATGAAAATGATTTAGACAAGGACTGGAACTGTCTTTACAAGAGTAAATGTGTTGTTTAAAAATAGATTTTTACAAAAATGACCCAAGGACTAAATTGAAAGAAAAAGTTTCTTCTCGGCAGAATTAAAAAATGCCCAAAAACACCCCTGTAAAGTGGGAATTTTGAAAAAGTAAAAACACGAAAGTCGTAGATCTCGACAAAACTGTTAGCATTATAAATAGTTCATCAAAAATCTCAACCGTTTGTGAGATTTTAATTTTACGAGAATTTGTTAAAATTGTAAAAAATTTTAAATGGCAAAAATGTCATTTTTCCAAAGGATTTTGAATATGGTACTTTGAGCAAAAATGTTCCTCATGAAAAACAGAGACTAATGGTTTAAAAATATTATTTTTGGTTCCTGGGATAAAAATGCAAATATTTTTGTATTTCGGGCCAAAATCGTGAAATCCTGTGAAAACTGGGTTTTTCACCAAGAAATGTAGAATTTTTACATTTGCTATAGGCAGTGAGTGATTAAGGATGCTAAGTTCTAAAGGATTCAAAATTTAGTCAAAGAAAAGAATGAAAGAAAAAGAGATTAGGGGCAAAATGGTCATTTTGCAAAATGGCCAAAACGGACCCGAAACATCCGATGTCGGGAAACGCTTCTTAGTGAGAATTTTTCTGTAATATGTAAGTAATGAAACATTAAAGTTAAGCAATAGGTTTTATAAAGTTAAGAAATGGATGAAAAACTCGTTAAGGGTAAAATCATTATTAGTAGGAAAACGGCTAAAACGGAGTTGAACACTCCAAATTAACATAACGGTCTTAGATGAAAAATGTTCCGTAATGCGTTAAGTAATGAAACCGTCACATGGGACAGGGAATTTAAGAAGAAATGAATGTTAATGTTTAAGTTATGTTATCAATCGAGCGGATTGGTAATAAAAGTTAACTAATTAGTCGGGTGTCGTATGATTAGGACACAGAAGCCGGCTAATAGAAGGAAAAGGAATGGGACAGGAATAGAATAGAGAACGCTAGAACATACTTTAGGTAAGTTCAAATTTCACATACAGCATGAAGTAAATGATTTTTAAATACTTATTTATATGTTTGCAAATGTGCTTGCAATTGTTATGCAAGTTGTTTTTAAAGTATGTTTGTATTTTTTTTATGCAAAAGATTTTAAAGATTCAAAGCAAGATTTGCAATGAATTTCCAACTATCATGTTTAAAGTCTATTTACATATTGATATGCATAATATTTTTTAAAAGTTCAAGTTATGATTTTCAAAGTATTTAAAGTATGTTTTGCATTTGATAATGCATAATATTTCATAGTTTAAGTTATAAGTTTTATGATGCATTTGTTATGCAATAAGTTTCAGAGTACAAATTATGATTTGCAAAATGTGTTTATGTTTTATGTTGCATTTGTTATGTAATAAGTTGCATTTGTTATGCAATAGATTTTATAGTACAAGCTATGAATTGCAAGTGTGTTTGCATATAATGTGATTGCATTTGATATGCTCACTAAAAGTTAATAAGAAGGTAATGTAAAGATAAAAAGAAAGTGTCATACCAACTTTCTTGTTGTGAGGTAATGAAAGTAAAGTTAAAGTTTGACCTCCTAAATGTGAGGTATATGACTTCAAAGTTTGATGGTCTTAAGTCTTCCACAAAGGAAGCATCACATTTATGATCTCATGATTAAAGATGTTAGTACGAATACTAAAGGTTATAAGATAAAGAAAGTTAAGGAATAAAGGATGGAAAGTTAAAGTAAGATAAGGAAGGATAAGGAACAAGGATAGAAAGTTAAAGTAAAATAAGGAAAGTTAAAGAACAATGGTAGAAAGTTAAAGTAAGAAAAGAATGTTCATAATTGAAATTCATAATTGAGCATAAATGGAAACATGCATTGTGATTTTACTTGTTTTCCTTGTTATGAAACATTTATATGCTATGGAAAATATTTTTAGGAATGTTTTATATTAAGTGTTTATAAAAACATAAATGACGTTTATAAAGAACAATCTGAGGATTGCTTTATGTTAAATATTTTATGAAAAGCGTTTATGAAAAACGTTACAGAAATACTTCATAAAAACATTTATGAAAAACGTTTTAGAAATGTTTTATTAAAAATGTTTATGAAAAATGTTTTTAGAAATGTTTATGAAAAACGTTTATGATAAATATTTTAAGAGAAAGGCTTTTATGAGAAAGTTTTTAAATTATATTTTAATTGTTTGTGAGTTTATGTTTAAACTTACTTGGCATAAGCTCATAAAAAGTTCCTTCATACTGTAGGTAGTTTATGAGTAACCAGTAGGACCCGTTAGAAGAGCTGGGTGCTACAGATAGCAGATGCAAAGATTTGAATATAGATACCACCACTGTTTGCTTCCGTTACAAAAAAAAGGTTTTCCACTATTTAATACAGTGTTTTCAGAGTTTTAAGAAAGTCAGAGTTTTAAAAAATGTTTTATAAAATTATAAAGTGAAGATTGAAGCTATGATTTAATAAATGTTTCTTTTTAAGTTTTGAGAAATGATTTGAAATGATTTTAAAAGCAAGTGTTGAGCGAGGTCTCAACTTGAATGGCGACAAAAGTCGCAACAGTTTTTAAAAATGTTTTAAAGATTGTTTAAAGAAAAAAAAATTTATTCAGTATTTTTCTTACTAAGTAAGTAAGATTACTGTTTAAGTAAAGATGTTTTAAGTAAGTAAAGTGACTGCCTGAAATAACGGGTCGTCACAACTACAGTCTTTGAGTGCTTTTGCCTTTGTAAATCTTCAAAAACATTTCTTTCAATTTAGGCACTATCCCAGGTTTTGGGTCGTGATATAAAGAATCCTAAATTAAAACATCAATTGTCAAAAAAATGATCTTGAGTTTTATATATTTAAATTTTAAACTATGTTTCAAAATTTCTTCTAAAAAAATTTTTATAAATAAATTCGGTCAACTAAAGGTATCTTTATCGTTTCTTCTATTTTTTGGTCCATAAATTATAAGAAGAATTAAATTGAAACAAGTTTTTCAAATGCAAAGGTTATCTTCTTAGTTTTTAAAAACAAAAAGATAAATTAAATATAATGAAAACTAAAAGGTATAGTCTTGTAATTAACCTTTTTTATTATTAATTTTGCATGTCACAAAATGGAAAAAAAGGTAAATAAATTATGATAATAAATCAAATACACATTTTTTTTTTTGGTTTAACGAGAAAGAAGAAAAAAGGAGGAACTTACAAAAACACGGCTATAATTAAAAGGGTTTGGTTTTGCATGCATATATTTCAATGGCAAGGAATAGAGCACTTGGCTGGCACAATTGCATAAGTTGGGATTTAACGGCAACAAGGCAGGATTAGAATTGTAGAAATATCACTGCTTTTTTTTCACTCACTATTTTTAAATTGCAAGTTAACAATTTGTTAAACTTGGGAAAACAGGCCAAACATAGATACGTTTTATTGACGAGTAATTAGAGAAAGACATCTAGTTCTGGTTTTTCGGTTACAATGAGCTATACTAAAATTAGAGCTTGCGTGGTGGGCGGATAGGGAGTTTCTCTTAATATAAAGTCAAAAGATCCATATGCTGATCATCGTACTTCAAAAGTTTTTTGATGAAGAACCGATTTCGAAGATCAATTAATCGTAAAAACCAAGGGTAGTTTTGTTAATTACAAAATGATTAACATGGCTAGAGGAAGATTAATTGACTTCGAGGCTGTTCTGCTCCTGGGCTGTGCTTTCCTAATTTCTTCCTGCACGGCCGGTGCACTCCGCAGCCACATTTACGACACCGATGTGCGTCGAGGCCTCACGGAGACGGAGACCAATCGACAAATTTTTGATGTCACGAAATATGGTGCTGTGGCTAACAATGACCGTAAAGATAACGCACAGGTTAGTCAATGTTAATCCCCTATAGACATAAATTGCTAACTTCATTGATTAGACCTAAGCCAAGATCCCTTGTCTAGTCTATGCCTTTAAAATTAATTGCACTTAAATGAGGTTTAAACTTCTCATTTGTATATATAGTACTACTTGACGTTGTTATCGCCCCAACTAATTTATTGCTTAAGGTGCAATTTCAAACAAATTGCATGTTCATTATTAATAATATTATGTCACAGCACTCTTATGTATAGACGGAAGGAATCTAGTGAGAAAATTACCAAAGTTCAAGAAAAAAAACGTATTTGAGCAATTTTTTAGTTAAATAATTAATGGTGACATTATTTAAATGTGAAAAATAATTAAAAAACAAGTTGTTAACTTTTTTTTTTTTGGGGGGAAAATTTACTCTTCGGGAACTCATGTATATTTGACGTTCAATTTAATTATGGTCAAAACCTCATAATTACCGAGACAAAAAAATAGCATGACAAGGCTTTGCATTTATCTCTGGTAAAAAAATCTCCAAAATCCCGTTTCATAAACCTTTTCAGGAGAAAAAAATTCTGTTTATATGGACATAGGCGTTCGGTTAAATGTCCCCCACCTAAAAGGTTACTATATTTTTGGCCATAGCTACGAAGTGCTAATTTGCCTAATAACAATAACAACAATAATAAAAATAGCATAACCGAGACTTATTATTTTTTTTTAATTTACAACTAAACCCTTATTGCTTGTCCATGGATATTGAAGGCTTTTATGAAGACTTGGGTGGCAGCGTGCAAAAACTCAAACGCACCAGCAAAGATTTTGATTCCTAAAGGAACGTTTTTGGTAGGGCCGGTTGTGTTCCAAGGGCCATGCAAAGGCTCGTCGCCAATAGTCATTGAGGTTCAGGGTATTGTGAAAGGCACGACCGATGTTAGCGATTACTCGTCTCCGGAATGGTTTTCCTTTGAATTCATTGAAGGATTAAAACTCACCGGTGACGGAACCTTCGATGGCCAAGGTCCCAAGGTCTGGCATTATAACGACTGCAAGACAAATCCCGACTGCCAGCATCTTGCTAGTGTAAGTTATGCAACTTACAGTCAGATCATGTTAAAATCATATCATATCATTAAAATAAATATAACAAAGTATCTTGTAATCTAACAATAATATTTGGATTTTTTTTATGCATTGACAGTCGCTCAGGTTTAGCAATGTGAGCAAGGCAATTGTTGAGGGGATCACATCCTTGAACAGCAAATGGTTTCACTTTTTCGTTTATGAGTGCAAAAACTTTACTATCAATAATGTGAAGATTATTGCCCCAGATGAGAGTCCAAACACCGACGGCATTCACATAAGCGCTTCAAGTTCTGTCACTGTTACTAATACCGCCATTGGAACTGGTGATGACTGCATTGGCATAGTGCAAGACAGCCACGATATCGCCATCACGAACGTCACTTGTGGGCCCGGACATGGAATTAGGTATTTACATGCATTATGAAGACCTAGATCTTCTGTCTAATTTTGACGTTAAATCGATCATATTATTTCACGTCATTAATTGATAAACTCAAACATAAATACATTTAAAAGTAAATAAAAAGTACAATTTTAAAATTTTAAAATAACGTGTCTTAATGAACTTGGATTATACACCATTTGAGACATGACAAAAAGCTTAACAAGTGACCTGATTTCGCATGATTACTATTACTAGTATTAATCACTTTTAATTAAGTTTTAACCAATCCTATGGTCATATATTAACTCTAAGATCCTCTCAACAATTTCAACTCTTATGGTTTTAGAAATAACTATATGGCTGCTAATTTTGGGATGGTTTTGGGGACAGTATTGGTAGCCTTGGAAAATGGTCTTACGACAAAAGTGTTAGCGGAATCGTTGTGAGGAACTGCACGTTAACTAACACAACGAACGGCGCCAGAATCAAGACCTGGGGTGGGACAAGTGCAGGTGAAGCCACCGGGATCACCTATGAAGATATTGTGATGAACAATGTTAAAAACCCCATCATCATCGACCAAAACTATGGACGCAAAAACCAAGTAAGTTCAATAGATCATAGGCTGTTTAAGAGCGTAGTTTAAACCATAAAGTTATAGTTTCAAAATTAACGGCTATGATCATAAAATCTATTGATTAACTATATGTTGTTGTTGAATTTGTTGGGAGCAGCCATCAAAGTGGAAGATCAGTGACGTTCGTTTCAAGAACATAAGAGGGACATCAGTTTCGAAAGTGTCAGTCTCATTGGGATGCAGTTCATTGTTCCCCTGCGAGATTGTTGAGATGACGAACATCAATTTGACCTACGGAGGCACCAAATTCAAGACCACTGTGACCGAGTCTGTGTGTTCACACGCTCAAATCAACGACAAAACTGGCTCCATCCCCGCACCCTGCAGCAGCGCAGGCCCAACAACTCCTTCCGCCCAATCTGTCTTTGAATAGAGGCAAACTAACTCCCAAAAAAAACTGAAGAAGAAGAAAAGATGCTAAAGGGTAATTGCGATTTTTGCCTTGTAAGATTGCCGGGATGACATGGCAAAACATTAATATATCCAATAGATCCTTTTTTACACCCTTATTTAGGGTGTCTGTGTGTGATTTTTGTCACGCCACAGAAGTGAAATTTTAGTGTTGTTTGGTTGGTGACGTGGAGGTAAAAACTTTCAAATATTATTACTTACCTTTCGTCCCTCTCTCTTTTTTTCTTTTTTTTTTTTGTGTTAATTAGCTGCCCATATTATTATTATTAGTTTTCCTGTTATTAATTGTTCTCCACTACCCAGCAAAGCGCTAATTGTTGGGCATATGATCAAGACGCAATTTCGTCCAAGTGCACCGATAAAAAAAAAGGACGTTACTTCTTAATGAATTAGTGATTCTTACTTTAGACTGACCAAGAATCTTGCATATCTATTCAGATACATACATGTGTATTTTTGTACATATATACACATACATATATTTATTAGTATTTTTGAAATTTACCAAAACATGCATGTTTTTATTGGCGACCAGTATAACTAGAGGCATGTTTCCATCACGTGTTGTCAAGTATTTTGTAAAAACCAAAAAAAGGAAAAGAAAAAAGTATTTTGTAAAATCCAAGACTTGAAGGGTAGGAATATATTAAACAATGAACTAATTAAATCGCTTGAGAACAGGACAGAAATCTATGAGCACTCGAGGCAGATGAATTTTATACATATATATATATATACACACACGATATTAAATATTTATATATTTCAGATTCAAGAACAAGAATGGTGTTAATTATATATTTTACCTAATAGTACAACTAATGTTACTTTTTGACCGCGTGAAGCGGCGATTTGCTCACAAAACAACAGAAGATAATTCCGGTGATGAACGTATACACATATATAAATAAGGCATATCTTTTTTTTAAAAAATCATAATCAGAGAATTAATACGTCTCATATAAATTGTTCACATAGATCATATAGTTGAGAAGGTAATTAATATTTATCATCATTAGGAAAATTTAGGGATCCCAAGCAGAGAGTTGCTGTCGTTTTGGAAGGAAATAAGGCCTCAAGGGAGAGTACAGGGGTGGCACCACTCTACAAGGCTATAAGTGATTATGTTGGGCCAGAAGATCAAGTTTTGCTTCTCACCCTTCTATATTGGAACAATAATGATAATTTTAATGACGTGGCAGTACCAGAGGCTGCGGCGGCAACGTTATCCTCGCCATTTGCGCCGTCGTTGTTGGCGTCGACATCATCTCATGCCGACGAGAGATTATTCTTCTGGTGTGGGAAATGGTTATGAAGATTATAAGACAAGTGATGATGATCAAGTAGTAGTGCATGATGTAAATCCGGACATTAAGTTCCTGTACGTCCAAGAGATGGGCCAAAGTAAGAAAGCTTATGCTGAAGTATTCAAGCCTTTCTATCCTACTTGCCAGACAAATGGAGTAAGTTGTTCTAGTTGTTGTCAATATGACACTTCTGCATTAATGATAAATGCAAAACTAGATACACATACATACATACATATATATATATATATATATATGAATATATATGAAGAAGTTATAGGGCAAGAATTATATATGAAATTATAAATAACAAGCTGTTTAGTCTTAGTACTACAAAAGAGAAACTGATCATGTTGGTCCATTTTCTTCCGGCTTGAGTTTTTAGAATAATAAGCAATTAGAGAATTAGAGCCTTGAACACTATAATATGAAAATAAGAAATCTTATTTAATTAGGTTATAATCTGCTATTAACAAAACAATAAGACATAATCTAAAAAGCACATTGCATACTAGACTAGGGCTTACAGTTTTGTGAATAATCAAGTTATAATCTCATAGGGATGAAAAAGATTTTCTATAACAATTCGACCCTATGTCGGCTGAAAATGAATCTAGCTTCAGCCGCTAGAAAAGTTAGTTAATTTTGATGAGACCAAAATGTGGGAGGATGGCTATCAGTTACCTAACTGCCTAGTTGTTTCAAAGTCTTCTTCATTATGAAATGCATTTGACCAAATTACTTTTTCACCACGTGAATAATTTCACCAATATTAAGACTGGAACTAGTGGGGTTTGGCAAGTGATCAAACGTGTATCATGTTTCAAAAGCTTTTCCTTCATTAATCAATCTGTATAGTTAACCTAAATATTTAGGGGGACCAAAAATTAAAGAGAGTTTCTTATATAGGAAAAATTTTGTATAGACTTCAATGATTCTTGTTCTTTATACTTTTTGTTAGTTGCTTGAATGGTTCTCAACTTGAGTGGTTCTAATTTCAATCAACTAGGTAGAATATTTCTCAAAGTGTTAGAACACTAGGTGGGGCTTTAATTTCTTAGACCATTTATTTTGCGAAGGTAGGTTAGTTAACAGGGTCTTTCTCTGCATATTGATCTCATTGGTAGGGCTCGTTTTCAAATTGTAAAATCTAGTCAAAATTATATTTTTATGCAGATTTGACGGTTAAAAAACAGATACCTATAAGTTGGTTATTTTTTTTTTAGCAGCTACTGAAGAAATTCCTTAATTAATATTGTCAATAAGTAATTTAGCTTTAGGTTTGTATGTTCAGGATCTAATTTTCAATTGTTATACCTTCTGTGGCAGGTAAGGTTTGAGGTGAAATTAGCTGCAGGATTCCGCCCAAAGGATATTGTAATAGAAGAGGCAAATAATGGCAAAGCAAAATGGATTGTAATTTCTGTCACACTCCGGCACATAGATGCTCAAATTAATTAATTTTCAAAATCAAACTATATACTATTTGATTAACTTCGTGTTAATTAAATAAATAAATAAAAAGATGAGAATCACTATGAAATACTTGCATTTTAAGACAAAACTTACGTCTAGTTGACAATATTTTAACAAAAGAAGCCAATATGCAAGTCTTGTAAATATCGTCAAAATTAATCAAGAACTGGATATTCTCTCTAAAATTTTTCATCGTCAAGTTTACAGACGTTGACCAAAATGAGAAATTCATCTTCTTTTTTTTTTTGGTTTCAGGTGCTTCACTAAAGTTTCCAGCTAAGCAGGACGAAATGCAACATAATCTCGGTGAACGACGATGGCGAAGCCATTTTCCACCAGATCAGATCTACTACTACTTCTGATCACTCCTCACCATCAACAAATATGAACAAAGTAAAATCCGACGAGCACAAAGGAACAAAAAACTGTGATGCGGACATTTGACTTGTGTTTTAAGGAACCACAAACATTGTCCTAAACTTCTTCTCCTAGTTCATCAACTTGTTCCCCACAAAATGAAAAGCTTAAAATGGTGGAGCCACCAATCGATCAAGGAAGTACTGGTAGTCCGAATTCTTCGATTTGAAATGATATCATTTGGTCAAAAAAGTTCGGCGACCCAACTTCGTGCTGAGGCTGCCGCCGAAACTGAGCAGGGAAGAGATTGAAGAGATAACACTCGTTTCGTGCGAGGATTTCCTCCGACGAGAGCCACCACTTTGCGGTGTTTGAAGGGTTTATCCCGGCATATCAGTTGCGCGTCTTGGTGAAGATGCTTGGAAGAAATTCTGGTGGAGTTTTTCTTGAGGCTGAGAAGAAGCTTGCCTTGTCTATGCGCCGTAAGAATATAATGAGGTTGATTGGATACAATCAAAGTTGGTGTTTCCTTTTGCTGAAACAGACGCATTGGATATATGTATTCTCAGTGGTGAGTTAATTAACTGCAGTGCATTTTCTCCTTTGATCATACCATCTTGAAATTATGCGTGGTACTAATTAGAAATTGGATTGTGGTACCACCTTTAACTTAGCGGTAATTCTATACTTGATTCTCACGTAGAGTTCAAATTGTGCTCCTTAAGTTAAAAAAAAGGTAGAAACTTGATTTAGTAACGGGAATACCCTATATATTTGAGTACTTCAACCAATACGTAGAGTTAATATAATATGTAAATATGATTGGATTTCGGCCAAATAAGCGACGGAATGGATTGGAAACGAGAAATTTGGCGTAAGAGACAATTTAGAGAGAGAGAGGAGAGGAGAGGAGAGAGACACTAAGCTTAGCCAAGGCCACACAAATACGGTACCATATAAGATATTTATTTTATTTATTTTATATATATTAGGGCATTTCTCTTTTTCTTTTTTTTGTTCTTTTGTCCTGAGGTGGGTTTAGACGGAAACTGTTACGGTGTGGAGAGAAGAACGGTGAGGTAGGCCATTGTAGTTATATTGTAACACGTCAGCATATGTCAGCGACTCAGCATTCTGGTCTCTCTAAATGACACGAAGCGAGAAAAATTAATTAACAGATTGAGAGTAATTGAACTAATAAGGTCGGGATAAACAACGAAATACATATAAAATTTTAAAGAATAAATATGAAATTTATAAAAGTTTTTTAGGTTTATTTTTTTGTTGTCTCTGGACCTGCTTATAAAATAAACCTTAGTAGTCTTTTGTAAAAATAAAAAAATAAAAACAAACTGTGAAATAATGAATATATTAGAAAATAAGTTAAAATGCATCCTTTTAAAAGCCAAAAGAAAGCCAATGTCTTCAACAATTGTGAACCAGGTCAACCGTTTGTAATGGGTTTTTTTTCTTTTCTTTCTTTTTTTTTTTTTTTTTTTGGTAATAGTTTGTAATGGGTTAATGACCCGTAAGGAGAACTGTATTGGCTTAGCGTTCAGTTTCTCGGACTCCGAGACACGCTTTCGGATTCGAAACCAATGTCCGAACTGCATCTCTCTGGTTCTCCTCAGTTCATCAGAAATCCACTCTTTTTATTTTTATTTTTCTGATTTTTTCCTTTTCTTTTCAAAATTTTCCCTGTTCTTCGACATTCTTGTTGTGTTCTTGAGCTCCTTCTTTTGAGTTGTGCGTGGGCGTTGAATTTCTCGCCCGTTTAATGCTCATCTCGACTCAATGAGATTGCTCTGTTCCTTCACAAATGGCCTCTGCTCCTTCCATGTTTGGTATGTTCTTTTTTCTTTTCAAGATTGAGAATTTGATAATGTCGTTGTTGATATGTTTTCGAGGATTTTGAGGAGGTTTTTGAATGATGTTTGGTTTTTGTAGTTTCTTTAGAATGCATGAGCATATGCAAGTTGCCGAAGGGGGATGGGAGTGGGAGATACGACTACAACATGCTGTCGTGTGCGTGGAAAGCTCCCAGAGTCCTCACCGGCTTCCTCGCCAGCACGGTCATTCTCCCCAGCGCTCTTCTTTTTTGTCGTATGCGCGAAATGGAAGAAGAACAAGAGCCAATTTTGTAACTTCTCTGAATTGCCTACCAGGAGTTTTCATATCTTGATTTGATTCATTAAGAACCATCACTAGTTTTGCCAGCTCCAATTTTTGTTTTATAGTGGCTTAAATTGATACGTGTATAAGTATAGAATTGAAACTTTGTTAACAGACACACTTGTGATGGAGATTTGAATTTCGAAGACGTGGATTTATCGTTAAACTATGCTTACTAGACTCTGGGTTTTGAACGTCAGATGTTGCGATATTTTTGTTCTACTATTTGTGAAATGAATGGGACAGGGGTCTTTGTGGTTGTTCTTTTTTTTTTTTAATTTGATTTTTATTTGCCTTTTAGAGAAAAGAAAGACTTACAACTAAGCAACTAGGTCTTAGAGCAATGTTCTTGATTAGTGTTAGAGGCTGCCTTTTGTCCCCCTTCTTGTGCTGGGGTGAGGGGAGGTTTCAATGACTATCCTACTAATTAAATTGCTCTATGAAGTCCTTAACTAATATTGTCTGCCATTTTTTTTTTTAGTGTAATGGTGTTTATTCCTATGTAGTATATAGACTTTAATATGACAAGCTATGATTCATTCTAACACACATTCATACTTATATGTATAGTGTATACTTTGTACGCTTTACAGAAATTAACCATAATATTTGTTCATCATTATACCATTGCCTGAGATGTGAATCCTCTAATATAGGCGATTGGTATGGTAACGAAACTTCAGATTTACACTCGGAAATGTCTTTGGTTCTAGTTTGCTTCATGTTGCTTGCAAAAGATGGCAGTTCTGCTGTTCTTCATCCTCAATTTCCGATGCCTTTGACGAGGTTTCCCCTGAAAGTTTGTGGGAGGTATAGTTTGATTGTTCCAAGTATGGAATTTTTTAGATAATGATTTTAGCCTGTGGACATGAATACTCTCTTGTCACGGTTTGAGTTAAACCTTCTGTTGTTGATTTCTGCAGAATCTTAGACCCACTATTTCGTACCTTCCACCCAAAGAACTGGAATTAGTTCATAATGCTCTCAAGGTCAGCTCTCACTTACAAGAAATAAATTATGTAACATGTACTTCCCACCAAACCCATTATTTCATATTGGTGATCATTTTTAAACTGAAATACGTTTATATGTTTGCAGCTAGCTTTTGAGGCTCATGATGGTCAAAAGCAACGCAGTGGAGAGCCCTTCATCATCCATCCAGTTGAAGTTGCACGCATTCTTGGAGAACTCATGAGACCCAAAAGTGAAAAAATTACGACCTTATTTATTGCATAATCTTTTACTGTCTATTTTGAAGTTGCATGCTAACTTTCCTTATAGGAATTGGACTGGGAGTCAATTGCTGCCAGATTACTACATGACACAGTTGAGGATGCTAATGTTGTGACCGTTGAAAGAATAGAGGATGAGTTTGGTGCCACTGTGCGCCATATTGTAGAAGGAGAAACCAAGGGACCTTTGTACATTTCTTGTCACATTGGATTAACTTCAAATCTTTTTTGGAATGGTTTCATTTTTATCTTTTATTGTGACTGGGTATCTAAGCTGGGAAAATTGAAGTATAAGAATGATTCAGTCCAAGATGTGAAAGCTGATGACCTTGGGCAGATGTTTCTGGCCATGACAGAGGAGGTGACCTCTTTATCATTGTTTTGTTATTGCTTTGTATATTTTTACTGTCAACCAATTTGGCTACTAAGATGGCTGATTATTCCAGGTTCGTGTTATCATTGTCAAACTAGCTGACGGATTACATAACATGCATACTCTCTTACACATGCCTTGTTATTCATTTAAAGTTCTTTGATTACTATGTAGTTTGTTGATGACTTACTGTTACACAATATTATTTTGTGTTCAGTCCAGCATTGCAAGGGAGCCATTACAGGTCTTTGCTCCTCTAGCCAAGTTGCTTGGGATATATCAAATCAAGGTATCCTCTGTCCCATCCATTCTATTTTTCCATTTATACTTCTGACTTTGTATTATTTAGATGTCCAGTTTCTTCTATCATCTTAGAACGTTATGACCGACGTAGATTACCATCAGGAGTAATTTTCATTATTGGATATTCCTCTCAAGATATCAAATGTGAAAGAATTTTGAAATACGGTCTATTGGTATCCTAAATTCAAAAATTTCAACCTAAGGGATCGTCCATTGACTACATTTAAATAATGTGCTGATAATATATTGCAGTCAGAACTTGAGAATCTTTCCTTCATGTACACAAATGCTGAAGACTAGGCTAAAGTCAAAAGAAGAGTTGCAGACCTTTATAAAGAGCATGAAAAAGAACTAGTGGAGTTCCAAGGACTTTCAAATACATTGGTTGCAATCCCGGCATCGGATGAATGGATCCATAATCTGCTCATGATAATTTTTTATACAACTTCAAATTGTTGGAGAAATCCCTCATCATTATAAAATGGGCCTGTAGTTAATTTATAAGCGTGGGGAAAACTTACCCTTTAAGCTATCCATTGAATTGTGAGGAAAGTACCAACGCTTAAGCTTCCTCATCATTGCCAGCCAAGCCGGTCTCCATGACCAAGTTGCCATGAAGCTTGAGGATGATCAGTTCTTAGACCTTATGACTGTGAAAACTGAAGTTTGTGCTGTATTCAAGGAGCCTTACAGGTCGATTGATGAATCTCTACTTACAATTTTTCGTGTTGCACTCTATACTTGATGTTCTTTTTGTTTAGAAGCCTTTACTATTTTGTTGTAGAGCCTATTGTAATTTTATTTATAAGGAAACGAGGGATAGCTTTCTATTTCAGGCTTTTGAATGATTCTTGCTATTTACTTGCAGCATCTACAAATCTGTGCTGAAATCTAGAGGATCAATCAATGAAGTTAACTAAATTGCACAGGTTTGTCCTGATACTTTCTTCATCGAATTTGGAGAATGTGACAAGGAAACTTAGTGATGGTCCATATATCCTTAATGACTGAAATTTCCATATGTTATCACCAGCTTCGTATTATCATAAAACCGGGAGTTGGGCCTTTGTGTGCACCACAGCAGGTTAGACTTGTTTGAGCCAAAGAAATCGGTTGTCCTTTGCTGCACTTGGCATTTATTATGACATTGAGCTCTTTCTTATAGTTCCCTTCTCTGCTGATTTGCTACCATGTTCTTGGATCAGTCCATGGAATCTGGACTCCTATTCCTCGATCAGTGTGTATACTTCTTTTTTTCTGTTCAGAACCAATTTACTAGTTTGCAGAATGGCAGGCAGAAGTCCTGACGGATATCTTTTTTAACAGATGAAAGATTATATTGCTACCCCAAAGCCTAATAGCTATCAAAGTCTCCGTACAACTGTAATCCCTTTCCTCTACAAGAGCATGTTTCGGCTAGAAGTACAGGTAGTCACTGATTTTTTTGAGTGCATGTTATTTTCTCAAATATCTTAAAGCATATGCCTTAAATTGTCATTCAATTTTGTGCTATACTCAACATTGTGTCATTTGCAGTTGGTTTGATTAGCGAGTATATGTTAGTTTTTTAGACATTTGGTTTAATCATTTGTTGACAGATAAGAACTCAAGGGATGGATCTGATTGCTGAGAGAGGTATTGCCGCTCATTATAGTGGGAAAGTATTTGTTACAGGTTTAGTTGGATTTGCTATGCCAAATAGTAAAAGTTCAAGAGGAAAGCCTGCGTGTCTGAATAATGCAAACATTGCGCTGAGGATATTTTTCCCATGCTTGTCGGTAATTTGTGATATGATAGTTGCCCATCGTACTTGAAAGGAGTTTCTAGTAAACCCTTTCAAGTCCCCTGACTTTGATGCTAATTTCATGGTTAAAGTTTTTGTTTCCTTCAGATTGGCTGGCTCAATGCAATTAGAGGATGAAAAGAGGAGTTTGTAGGCAACATGAGCTCTAGGGAGTCTGTAGACACTGTCACAAGAGACCTGTTGGGTAGTCGTGTCTTTGTGTTTACCCCATGGGAAGAGGTGATCAGTGTTTTTTTTGTTATTGTATATATATAAAAAAAGGAGAGCTATTAATTTTATGATATACTGTGTATTAGCATTCTTACAAGTACCATTTCGATATGTACAGATAAAAAATCTGCCCAGAGGAGCTACCGTGATTGACTATGCTTACATGATACACACTGAAATTGGCAACAAAATGGTGGCTGCAAAGGTCCTCTTCTCATTTTTTGGTTTTTTGTGTGTCTCTGCACACACACACACACACACACAAACTTTAAGTCTTGAGTCTGTCCTAACTTTGTCTAATGCAGGTCAGCGGTAATCTTGTTGCTCCCATGCATGAACTTTCAAACGCTGAAGTTGTGGAGATAATCACATATAATGTCAGTACTTGCCAGCCATCATACTATACTATTTTCATTTTATATAATGATGTGATAAGTCTATTGGAATTCCTAGCATATTATCGATGAAAACAATTGTTTTATATCTCTTTGACGAGAGGAAACCAAGCGTTGCGAGCTGGGTCCTTTGCTAACACATTGGGGCGTTTTTGTTGAGACTGGGGGTTGACTGGGGGTTGGTCTATGTATATACATATGCCTCTTTTCATGCACCTTCAGAATCATAATAAAAAATTATAATAGGTTTTGGTTAAAAATCTTAGCATGCCATTTCTTTGGACACCATGATTTTTTGGGTGAATTTAAAGTCATCAAGTTATAGCGACAAGTCTGCATTTCGTGTCTTGTGCTGCTTTTCACACACACGCATTTTTTTTAAGTAGTCTCTTTCTGGAAAAGCAGCTTTTCAGAGACATAAGCAGTGGTTGCGACATGCAAAAACACGTAGTGCCAGGCACAAAATTATAAAAGTAGGTTTTCTTGTTCCAAGAGTTTGATTTTTTTTTCCTAACCAGCTGATCTTGTCTAATTATCTAATTTTGTTTTGTATAGTTCTTAAGGGAGCAAGCTGCACTCTCTGCAGCTGAAATAACAGCTGATTCAGTGAATGATTTCATTTCTGAGGAGAAAAGTGAAGCAGAGGACCTTCCAGATACCCCAAAGGTATACAAACCTGTGTGGAACAAAATCCTCAAGAACGTCATGGGACTGGGATGTGATTCTAAAAGTTCTGTTCACAAAAAAATGGAGGCGTTTGGGTTCCCAAGGTGAATGGGAAACGTAGCAAGCATGTGCAGAATGTAAGTCTGAAGGTTGACGGGGAATTGTTGCCACAGGGTATCAGTGTCGTCAGGATGGTGCAAGCCAATATTCCAATGTACAAGGAGGTCTTGCCTGGTTTAAAACCCCTGGCAAGCCAGCAAGATAGTGTCTTGGCACAATATAGAAGGGCACTCCATCCTGTGGGTTTGTGTGGTTTCTTTAGATCGAAGAGGTAATTCTTATATATATATATATATATATATATATAATAGATGTGGCATCGCCTTGTTTTTCACTGTTTGAATTGTGGCACATTGGTGATAGCTCCGACAAATGTATCTCAGAAGAGGCCCCTTAATTTTTTATTTTTATTTCTTATTTTCACTTTCATAAAGAGATCGCATTATTTAGCATAAATAGTAAATACTTCAGGTTGGTTTATTTTTGAGAATACACTTCACAGGGTTGTTTTCCTAGGGGCTTTAGTTGGACAAACCTCATGACGAGTACAATAAATATGAATAACTAGTCATCTGCTTTTAGTCTGTTGAAGATTCCTTATCACATGTGGATGTAATGGTTTCAAATTTTCAACTAAAATTTCAGGCATGATGGCTGAGGTCACAACTACATTGGCAGCTGCAGGGATCACAATATGTTCTTGTGTGGTGAGTTGTTGATAGCGTAATGAAATAAATATGATTTTCTGGATCAAATTTCCTCGTCTTTAAAAATCAAGCTCTTTAGTTTGGATATGAAATTCCATTGACTCCTTTACCCTCAACGACCAGGCTGAGATTGATGGAGGAAGAGGAATGGCCATCCTGTTACTTCATGTCGAATGCAGCACAGAGAATTTGGTAACGAATGGAGCATTCTGATATTATTGCCTTGTTATTTAAACGTATTATGGTTTTGAAGTCCTGACATGAAACTGTTTCTTACTCAGAGTAACACTTGCTCAAGCGTCGACGCAATTGTCGGTGTCAAGTCCAATATATAACCCAGAAATTCTTGAATGCTAATTAACGCGGTACCAGCCAGCCAACAGTCTCACCTACCAACGGCAGGCTTTGGTATGAAGTTTTGTCCTCGGAGATTAAGATTTCAGTGCGTTAAAAAATAGATCTCGGTAAAGAACTTTTTATTTTTTATTTTTTATTTTTTCTTCTTAATTATTAAAATTTGTTGGAGCCTCAGTGACCAAATAAACTAGCGGCAGCCAGTTGAGCAAAGTCTCTGGACTCAGGGTACTGTATATAGGAAAAAGAGTGGATAGATAGGCTTAGCATACATTTTGTAAAAAAAAAAAAAAAAAAAGGAGGACAACAGAAACACCTTTATACAGAGGTTGTATCAGTCTCTGTGCAGTACGATATTTTTGCTGGAATGGTACGATACATATATTTCCTTTCTGAGAACCTCCCGTTACTTGTTCATTATTCCCTTCATTTATTCATTGCTTTCTTATCAAGCTAGTCGGATTGTTTTAAAACCTTCTAGCCTTAAAAAAATCTCCTTTTTTAATCTATTTACTTGAGCACAAGAATCATGAAAAAAGATTTTCCCATTGGAGGGCTTCAAAATCATTGCCCATAAACGTAGCCAAACCTGACCGGTAATGGTAAAAAGAATATCCGGGTGTTATTGCAATATCAACCCTCAACTTGTCAAGTTTTTGTATCAGTGCTTTGAAGTCAACCGAACAACTTCAGAACCGCAGGCAAAGCATATCAGGAATGGGGAAAATAAACAGGAGAAAGAGAAGGAGCATCAACTTTGAGAAAATCCGAACCCAAAACGTTGATACGTCTTCGTCTATTGTCATGTTCTCCTCTCTTGCATAGTTGTTGACGCCATTGTCACTGATGAGCTGGGTATGCTTTTCTGTTTGGATTTTTTCATCTTCTTCTCCACTCCTTTGGCGTTGGCATGCTTCTTCTAGCTCCGGCATTGTGTCCTCAATCATCTCCGCAGGCCAAATGGCGTCCGTGTTAGATTCTCTGGCACTGGAAGAGTCCCCTGTATCCTCGGAGCCTTCACTGTTCCCCACAACACTTTCCTCCTCATCGTCTTCGTCTTCAGCGGAATACATGTCTGGATCTTGGTCTACTGCAGATGTTTCTCTGTTGTTCTTTACTTCGGTGATTTCAATTGGTATTGAGTCCTCGTTGTCATATTTGTCTTGGAGGGCACCAAAATCGCTGCTTAACTTAGTGATTTCTTTTCCCCGAGAATCAGGAAGAACCATCTTCGATATCATAGGGCCATCAATTTCAGGCGTAAGTATTTGTTCCTGCACCACGTTAGTATCAAGATTAAGGGCATGTTTATCAAACTGTCGGAAAGGGAAAAATATGATTCCCTTTGTAAGGTTTACTTTTCTATTAAAACGTGGAATTGTAAATAATGCAATTTACTATAACTGATCACAATCTTCTCTCATTCCCTACATTATGTAGATACAAAATGCACTATTACTGATTTTGCCAAAGGAAACACTCATCCTCCATTCTAATCATTTTAAGTGTTCATCAAAAGGGCAAAGTTACAGAAAAGCAGACTTTGTTTGGTAAAAACTCACCCGGATAATTACACCCTTAGTTGTATTACCACGGCCTTCGCAACTGCAACTAAAAAAAAAAAAAAGATAAACATCCTTTGGTTAGCAAATAATCAAACAAACACACACAAAAGTTACAAGTTAATTGAAATTGCAAAAGTCACAAGAAGTTCTTACCTTGAATTGGCCATCGGCGAAGAAGAAGTTTGAAGAAGAAAGCGCAGTCCTTGGCTCCCTTGATCTTGGGAAGCTTTGGTGGTCGCAATTGTTGGGTTCTTATTGGAATCCCTTGTCTTTTTTCTCTTGATGCCAAAAGTAGCCATTAATAAACCTGCAATAACCAAGGCACCGCCAACGACAACCAATCGTCCTATATCACCGCCTAAGCTTATTCGTGTCATTTTCTTTTTTCCTTTGCCTTTTTCACCATCATTCTCCATGTTCTTGATCATCTTTTCTTCCATTTGACAATCTAAGAGAGACATTATTAGAAGATGAGAAATTTTTGTTGTTGTTGTTGTTGTTTTTCGTGTTGGGTTTGTTTCATTTTGAGCCTTGAAGGAAGTGAGGTATCAATCTCGGAGCTTGAACCGGACTTCTTTGTGCTTAGATTCGCTTACTTGGCATCTTTCTTTGCTTCTTACCAAGTTTGCAGGTAAGGATTATGCTAATCTCACGGCATCAATTGAAGTTTCTGTGTTTTGTTTGTTGGCTCACCCACATTCTTGCAGCATTGGCCTTAATATTTCTTTTCTGTTTGGGGCTAATAAATAGTAACCGGCAAACTATTGTGCGTTTGACTTGGTTAGGTGCACTAGCCATTTCTTCATTGGGTGATCCATTTGCACGTTTGAAAGCAGTGGGGCAAGCATGTTACACGTGTACTCGCCCGAAAAAAAAAGAAGAAAAAAAAGCAAGTGATACGTCTCAAAGTCGTACCATGAACAAAATTAAGAAAGAAAATTCACGACGTCATATAGATACAAAATTTCACTTAGGGTTAAAATCAAATCCATGAAATTTACAAGTTTTTAAAAATAAATATAAATAAATTTGAGAAAAAATTACATCACACTTTAAAAATGTGTTATTCATGTCAAAAATAAAATAAATTTTACCGCACTAACGTTTGTATTATTTTTGTTAAAATAATTAAGGTGGGTTAATTTTTTTTTTCTAACAAAATACACAACCGTGACACTGTCTCTTCCTCTCTCTCACCCAAGAGAATATTTTCTAAAAAAATTACATCTTACGCCACACTTTTTTCTATTAATTTATTTATTTCTGCCGCACAAAAAAAAAAAAAAATTGCAAGAACTTATGTTACCCATCTATTATGCCAATTTCTTAAATTCCTTTTCTTTTCTTTTGTTTCCCCCTTCTCTTGATTCTTTTCTTTTCCTCTCTCTCACTCTCTTCTCTCTGACGAAGTAGCTTCGTCGTTGATCGATGCACCTCTTCTCTCCAACAAGGTCTCGTTACTATCATAATCTCTCTCCTTTTCTTTCTCAGCTACGAGTTCAAGCACACCACCATCCTCGTCCACCATTTCGGAGCACGTAATGAAGTCCTCATCATTGCTCCCTACCACGCGTCGTCAACTCACCGACCTTGAAAGTTATCCCATGCAACTCAAGGAAAGATAGGGCGATTTTTTGCAATCTCCAGATTTCATATATGTGGAAGATCGAGTGACCTCTTTGATTCTTGGCGATGATTCCGCAAAGTCATCCTCTTTAGCTGCTCCTTAAAAAAACTTTGACATGAAGAAACACTCTCTAAAGCTGCACCTATGTGACAATCATGCATTGTCTCATCACCGGTTTTGTAGGTCGTTAGATTCTGAGTGCAGTGGAGTGTGCAGTGTTGGAGGACACGCTTCAACAATTGGCGGCGTGTGGACGGTGGTGAAAGGCACATGATTTACTATCTAAATATAAGACATTGATTCATATATTTTGTGTGAATATTTCTGGTGGGTGATATTCAAATCTCTCTTAATAAAAATTGTAGTAAATAATATTTTATAAAACTAATTGTAAGTAAATAGTAGGTATTAAAAATATTTATAATAAATAAAAAATTTATCAGATAAAAGATCTATTTAAATAAACTTTTTATTGTCATTCTTAATTTATTTGAACTTATGGGCCCAAGTGTATGTACTAAATGTGCTTGACTATCGAACACCGAGGCCGTAACATAGCTCAATATGAATCTCCCCTTGGGTCAAGAGACTAGTATAGTATTTCCTTATCTTAGCTTGTAGGTTTAGATTACCAATCTTATAATCTTAGTAAACGTATTGTATGACATAACTTAATGTCTAAAATAATAAACATAGCAAATGCAAACACATTACAAATCATAACTTGAACTTTAAACATTATGCATAGCAAATGCTATACATTTCAAACATTTATAAAGTATTTAAAATTCATTTTCTTCGTGCTCTAGATGAGGTTTAAGATTTACCTTTTTATAGCTCTAACAATCCAACTTTTTTCTTTTCCTTCTATTAATCGGCTTTCTGTTATGTTCAAATAACACCTGACTATTAGCTAACATTTTTTATTACCAACCTACTTGATCGATGATACAATTTAAACATTAAACGTTCATTTTTCATTTTTTCGTCTTGTTATCATCGGTTTATTTTTCCATCACTTAATTTGAATATTCCTTAGTCAAATTTCACGTCTTACTTGACAATTTGTTACTAAACAGACATGGAACATTTTCGGTCTAAGCATGTCTCATTAATTTGGAGGGCTTGGGGTCTATTTTACTAGTTTCATAAAAAATGACGATTTTACCCTCAATAGGTTTTTATAAGTCACGTAACTCGAAGATTACATGGCTAAACTTTCTCATTTTACTTTAACATTCTGACACTAATGGGTTATGAAAAAAAATCCCGCTAAGGGATATTTTACTAAATCGGACGTTTCGGGTTTCGTTTGAGTCGTTTTTACAAAAATTATTGTTCTGCTTTTAAAGGGTCTTAGAAACTTTCGGAACCCGTTTTAATCAAAACTCACATTTTCTTGTTACTCATAACAGTGGGAAAAAACAAAGCATCAGTATTCTTTATGCAAAAATTCTAGTTTTAAAACTTTACAGTTTTAACCCTAATTTTCAAATCTTGACGATTTCACCTTTAACGTGTTTCTCTTTCTTTTCTTGATAAAAACTTTAAATTCCTTCAAGCTTAAAATTTATGGTTACTCACTACCTATAGCAGTGTAGAAAACTAGCATTTCATAGTGAAAAGTCTAATTCCACATGGTTTTACAATTTTTGGCCAAAAAGACAAAATCTTGACATTTTTGCCCCTAGAACCAAAAAAAACTATTTTCTACCAAAGCGTCTAGTTTCTCACAAGGATTAAAACTTAGAAAGGCTCCTTGGTCAAACTTAAATAATTTCAAAATGTTTTCCTTGTTTCGAAATTTCATGATTTAAATCTCTTAAAACTTATAACTTAAAATCCGTGAGAATTTTCACAAACCATTCATGTCTCTTGATAGTTTTGGCGAGATTTACAACTCTCACGCTTTAAATTGTCTCATGATCATTCATCTTCATAGAGTTTTTGGAGGGGTAAAACTAAAATCAACATTTTTGACTTGTTTTAATCAGAATTTGAGTGAGATTTTTACATGAAAATTGTCCATCTCAACATTTCCAATAAATCTCCTATTGAACTCAAAAAAATGAATCAGCCTCTATGGGCCTCATATACTTAAATCTTTCAAAATAGCCCTTAAACACACTTTTGCGGCAAAATTTTGCCTAACTTACTTTGTTAGGGTTTAATCTCATTTTAACCCTTTAAACACTCTTTCATACACTTGATACTTAAAATAATCATGTCATAACATTTTTTTTACATGTCATGATCCAAAACATTTTATCAAACACCTATTATACTTGAACTTTGTGTTATGAGAAAGTTTATTGTACTTTCTTGTTTTTGGTTCAAAGCCCTAGTTTTCAACTTATCAATCTCATCTTCATTAGCATAACACATCAACTAAACATGCCATAGTGTTTTTCTGGCATGGCATATTCCATAATATACATCAAACACTGGATATGCATACTTAAAAATATAAACTTTCAAGTCTAGAGTTTAGAATTTTATCTAAGCTTTTCCAAGCCTTTTAATCCTCCTCTTTAGTACTTGAAAGCTTTTTAAAACCCTTGCAACAATCATAACACATCCCATGAAAATTTCATCCAAAATAGAAGCAAGACCCCTTAAACACAATAGAAAAAGTTTTGAGTTTTACCTTGAAACTTCCTTATTCTTCCTCCAAAACATGATTTGGAGGCTTAAAATCATCAAAAATTTAGAAAATTTTGATCTAAAAGGGGCGGTTTTGTGTGGAGAAATGGGTATGGGTGTCTTTTTCTCATTTTCATGGAGCAAAATTACTTCATTCATTCTAAGGGACTTTTTGCAAATAAACTTAGCCCTTCATCCACTTGGATCCACCGGTTTTTTTAAGGAGGATGTGGACATTTTTTCCATCTTTGGGGTGTCACTAATTGGGCCCCACTTGACCTTTTAAACAGTCTAAATTTATACTGACAGTATTTTTTCTATATTGCCAGTATACTTCTTATAAAGTCAGTATTCTTTCCTATACTGTTACAAACTTCCACAGCATTCCTTACTCCTCTATATCCTCTACACAGTATAATTTTTATATTGCTTAACTTTATATAATATTATGCAGTATAATCCTTATATTGCATTACTCTAATACTGTATAACTTTGATACTGCTTAATTCTTATACTGCATAATTTTCTATATTTTCATATAGTATATTTCCTTTATAGTATTTGTATCTTAAATTTTATTGCAACACATTCTGCAATAATTACGCTTTCTAGCTTATTTTCCTCTTGTTCATCAATTAATTCTTTTCTTCATATTGTTTTTACTTTATTCAAGACTATGGCATGATTTGTAATTTTAAAAATCCAATATTTATTTTGATTAAATTTATCATAAAGATTGGATTTAAACAATAATTCTTGTGACACTATAATTACTCATTAAATTCTTAACAAATTTTTTAGCATAAATTATAGCACACAAAATTTATATATTAATTACTTAACATAACTTTTAATTATTGCATATATAATGCACTAAAAATTTATAGGTGTCACAATTTTCTTTCACAAAAATTTAAAAATTTTGTATTTTAGTTCCAACTCCTGTTTAAACCGACGAACCAAATGATCCACGTTCCCCCTTTTAGTAACCACCATTGGAGATTGACTTGGGTTCTGTGGTGAAAAAGAAAGGCCCAACAGTGAACATTTTGATCTTCTTGTTCTCAAGGAAGTGTGATGAGAAGAAAGAAGAGCACCACTAACGGCATTGTTAACGTCCGTTGGATCATTACATGGAGAGAGCTCGAGAAATGCCCTGCACTTTGTTAGCTTCGTATTGGCTGAAATCTCTGAAGGACATAACGTGGCCAAGAAATAACCATCTTTACTAGTCGCTTCACTCAAGAACGAGAACGGCGCCGTTTCGAAACCGTATTTGTCGACAGCTTCGCGAGTTACCCTCGCCACGGCTCCTGTACGACAAAATTTCAGCAATAATTAATAAACGACATGTAATAAGACTGACTGGCAAATCTAGAGGATGTAGATATAAGTACTTTGGACGTTTTCAGAAATATTTTGTTTTATATTTTTTGAGATAAAAATTTTAAAAATATTCTTAGTATAATTTTTTAAAATTTTTATTTTTTTTTTAAAAATTATTTTTATCTATTTTAAAAATATTATCAAATGGGCCTAAATGTTTCTGGAAGATTATGCAATAGTAGAAAAAAATTCTAATATTGGTGTAAGGAGATGCTTATGATCAACTATCAGATTTTTATTGTTTATTTACTTATTACTACAGTTAGATTATGGTGTAACAAATATAACAAGTGCTCTTAGCTTAATAGTTTTTCGTTAGCTAAATCCAAAGAATGTAGATATAGTATTTTTTTTTTTTGGCTGAGAAAAGAAAAATATAATAATTAAGCATAAAATTAACGAAATTACCTTCGAGTGCGACGGTTTTCTTTTTAGGGCCTTCTTTGCGGTAAATCATTCCCTGAATGCCTATAGTCGTAGATAATATGTTGTCGTTTTCTGGCTTGGGCTTCCCATCAGAAAAAGGTTTTAGACCCGCCATCACAATTAGCCGAAGAGAAAACCAGAAGTGTCAAGAAAAGCAAGATTGCTGCAGAGAAGGAATACTGGTATTTAAGACCAGCCATATAGTTATCTTAGAGAGAATGTGAATATTGGATTGATAATACCATAGTGCTCGGTTGGGGCGTTTTTATAGGAGATGGTCCGATGTTCTTGTTATTTATTTTAAAATATTTAAATAAACCAAGTGCGAAGTAACTTGGTTGCACGATAGCGAAAGGCTGGTGATATGCTCAATAATTGGGATCCCATCTTGTTTGATTACTATTAGTAATACGTGAGGGAAACTAGCATTTGGAAAGTATTTTTCTGTTTCGAAATTCATTGCATCTTTTGGGGGACTTGACGGATATGTAGAACATAATTGGCGTTTTGTTGGACCCTGTGATTTGTGAGCACTTTCTAAATATTGTTTTTTTTGTTTCCTAGAATAATGTAACTTTTGATTTTGAGGAAACTCATATAATGTAACATTGTAATGTATGTATATGTAAATTTAATCAAAGAATTCAGTTCCGTTCCTTTGATTATGATAATCGCAACTGCCCCGACTTTTAAAAAAAATAAGGGAATGATCTTTCTTGCAACAATACATTATTGATTAACATATGTACATCTGATTAGTTATAATTTATCAGTAATTTGTTGGAGAGATCTCTTTAACATGTTTAACATTAAAAGAACACGTTAAAATGAGTAAAAAAACATTTCTTAATGTGTTTTTTAGTCAGTATGAGACGTCGCGGTGCTCAAAAGTTGAGACCACGGTGCTAAAACATGCAATCAGCGTACGAAAAGGTAGAGAGCTCAGTGCCATGGGCGCTATGACGTTGGCCTGCCAATGCGCGAGCATCTGGACGCTAGGTTTTTGGGAGCCATTATGCCCAATGGTTCTTATGTGCAATTTTTTTTGTCCCATGCACCTAGAGCCGCGGAACCAATAAGTTGCCATCGCGGCGCTCTCTTGAGCTAATATGTGAGATTTTTTGTATCTTCTGAGTTGTTCCAAATCGATATATTCAATGTTGCATATTTTTATACAAATCTGAATATCAATTAGCATCAGACACATCTGTTGTAATAGATATATAGATACATAAATAGAGACTTTTACGAATAAAGAGATAATTTTACGTTTGATGAAGTACCTTTTTATAAAGGTTGTATGGATTGATCGGTTATGTCCATTCTTCAAATGACACTCCTATCTTTTCATAAACTTCATAAATATAACAGAATTTATATCTTGTTCTTGAACACCATATTGTTGCTAAATATAGTGTATAAGTATCTGTTGTATCTTGGAGATAATTTGCCACAAAACTCTGTAGCAAACTTAAATAAGTGAGGATAAATAAAACCTTGAAGGAAAGTGTTTTATATGTGTGACCTCGTTTGATATTGTTTTGAGAGTTTTTGGAAATATTTTTACATGTTTTTGAGGTAAAAATTTCAAAAACACTCTTAACATAATTTTCAAAAAATTCTTATTTTTCAAAACAAAACCATATTCACCTATTTTAAAAATACTACCAAACGAACCTAAATTCCAAAAAATTCAAGCCTCCATTGTCTCTATTATCACAAATACACCAACATAATTTACTAATTAATATTAATTAATCATTGATAAACCATAGTAATAAATTGTCAAGTTAATTAACCATTAAATAAAAGATCATTTCCTTAATTTTAAAAACTTCGGCCATTTATTTTAAAAAAAAAAGTTCTAAAACGGCCATTTATCCTCAAACCTTAAATTATTTGCATAGTTAACAAGTTCAATATTTTAAAACATGATAATGCTTTTTGAAGCTAAAAATATGTCATTTGCTGCAATTTTCGAGGATGTGTTATAGCATTTTCAATTAGGGTTGAGCATCCAATTTAATCTTTTCACTATGTCTAATCCAAGCCAATGTTATATTGATTTTTAAAATGTTACATTGGGAAAACACTACAATACTCACGTAGCAGAAAATAAATTGAAACATAAATCAACAAAAAAAAAAAAAAACATAGAGAAGATAAAGATTTGTATGGCTCGGCAAAATTGCCATGTTTGGAGATAGAGAGAACAAATTCATTTCCTTTGAGATTACTCACTTAATAATTTCTTACAATCTCTCTCTACCCTAAACTTTTTATACCCTTTGCCTATCTCTCTTCTCACTTTTATCTTATTCCGTCAAAAAAGGACATTCTTTTCTCTTTTCTCTTTTCTCATCATATACGACCCTATTACATAGCGGACATATATATATATATATATATATAAAACTTCCGAATCTTGGTCTTATCCTCTCCCATACACACACTCAATCACTTGTGTTAACCTCAAGTAGTATAAAAGACTTGTTTATAGGCGTTTAATGAGCCACAATTTTAAGGCTCACCCAAAGTCACAAAAGAGTAACCTAAACTCATTAAAACAAATTTGAGTCACACTTAACAACATCTAATCCAATTCAATTTATTTACAAATCCAGTTCAATTCGGATTGGCTGTTAAATTAATTAGAGAAGTATAAATAATTTCGAAAGCCAAATTTAGACATACATTTTCAAAAGTATTTCAACATACTATGCGCGTTAAGCCATCAACTACAATTCAAGCACAAGTAAAAAACCAAACCATACAAGTCTAAAAATAAGCAAACATGAGTAAATCTGATACGAAAATAAAAACTAAAGCGACTAAAGTCTAGAGTTTTTCAACATTAAATTGATTAGGTGGGTGTATAGTAAGTATTTTTAATAATAACCAAAATTAATATTTTTTTTGTAACTTTATATAATTAAAAGGATTATTTTTATAAATTCCCAACTATTTCACCTTGCCTTCCGATTTTTTAAAATTGGTTAAACACTCCCTTAGAATTATTAAAAAAGTCAATTTGTCCCTTATATGTTTAAATAAAATTGCTTACATGGCATATAACTAAATATTAAAATTTCATTTAAAATGAGAAGTATATTGTCTTTTGAAGATAAATAATTGCAAATGACACATATCAATCGGCAAAAAAAATAAATTATTACATGACCTCTCAACTCAAACAGCAAAGGAGGCCTTTGGACGTATCTATGCAAACCTTCTTTACACCAAATGAATGAATCCTTAAACAACAACAACAGCAACAGACATTAAGACGTGCTCATTCTTTCTCATCTCAAAAACTCAAACAAAATTAGCCAATAAAAAACCAACAAAAAATAACGAAAGTCCCCAAATCAAACGTGACATAATTAATAGCCATTAGAAATTGGCTTCTTATAACTAGGTTCTGAAGTGTAGAAGAAAGGTCGGACGGAGTAGAGCTTGATGTTGCTGTGCTTGAGGATGCTATAAGAAGAAAGAGGATCGCCGGTGGTGCCATTGTTAACGTTGGTCGAGAATTTGCACGTCTCGAGCGGAGAGTGATCGAGGTACGCCTTGCAATCCGTGATTTTCCATCCATCATTTCCAAGTGATGCCGGTGGAGATATAGTTTCATAGAAGTAGCCCTTTGAATCACATGCTTTAGTTCTAACTGAGAAATAACTTGTCTTATGGCCATTCTCCTCAACAGCAAGGCATGTTATCCTCACCGCAGCCCCTACACACAAATATATAAAGAATCATGTATATATATTTTATTATAATGCGTATAACTTCCACATTTGAAGTTTCTATTGACAATATAAAACAAAATTTTGATACTAATTGAAATTAATCACAATATAATTTTTAACCAATTACAAGTGAAAATTTTGGTTATTAAAATAGTCAGCGATTGGACATATTGGGCCTTTTTTTTTTTTTTTTTTTGTATAGATGTGAATGAGTAGCGAGTGAGTTATATTTGATAAGTAGTGCTCTAATGTAGAACTTCAGTGACATTTTTTTTTTAATATTGATATCAAGTTGTGACTAAAAAGTTAATGTTAGTACTATTTACATATATGTATGCCAGCTTTAGATGTTTTTGTAACTTTAACTTATATGAATGGAAGGTTAGAGAGTAATAATATAATTACCTGGGATAGGGAAGTTTTTGGGGCCTGATTTACACAAAACAAGTCCTTGAACACCAATGGTTCTTGGAAGTACGTTCTTTGTTCCTTCTGGAACTGGTTTCTTGTAGTATGGTTTTGTATAATTAGGGACAAGCTTTTCTTCTCCTTCTGGCTTCGGTTTCTCGTAGACTGTTTTCGTGTGAAGAACCTTTTCTTTCTCTTCTGTCTTCTTTGGCTGCTGATAATCTGGTTTTGTAATCGGAATTAGCTTCTTGTTCCATTCTGGCCTCGGCTGCCTATGGTTACTCGGTTTCACCGGAGGAATCTTTACCTTTCCCTCCGATGGCTTTGGCTTGACATACTTAATTGGTTTTGCAGGAAAAGGCTTCACCTTTTGATCATCTGGTTTCACCTTCTCATAGTCTGGCTTTGGTGAATGATCATATTTTGGTAGCTCTCCTTTTTCCTCCGTCGGCTTCTGCTCTTCGTGTGCTTCAGGTTTAGGATCATGCCCTGCATAACCAGAAGCAGAGGCAAGAACTAACAAGGACAACAGGAAAATAGAGGTCATACAGAAGCTGAAAGGAGCCATTTCTTTTAAATGTGTATGGAGAGAGAGAGAAAAGCTATGGTTTAGTGAGGATCCAACACTAGATGATCATGTCATTTTATAGGAGGAAAATTTGATTATTATAACATATCTTGGGAAATAAAATATAGAAAAAAAAACTAGGGACTAAGTTGTCTGCATGTCAGTGAAGAAGAAAAATGAAAAGTCATGAATGCTTACAATGAAGCCATTGCATAAAGTCATTTTCTGAAATAAATATTTGTATCACTTCTTTGAATTAAGACGTGCAGGCATGATCTGCCACCCAAGAAAACAAGTCACCGACCAAAACTCCTAAATCCTGGAAACTGGAATAATATTGGTTTTAAAGGGTAGAACTTTCTAGACTTTTTTTTTTGAGGTACTGTAGCTATGTAATTGTCGATTTATCTAAGTTCATGAAATTTATTTGGGTGAGATTGCGATTCATATAACTAATTGAGAACATTTTGGCTGTGGATCGAAGTGGAGCATGCAGCTAATTTTGTTATATAGAGTAAACGTAACAAAATTGTAGACTTGCATGGTATTTTCTACCTGACAAAAAAAATACAGTTTTGGATTTTATTTATCATCTCAGATCAAAAATCACTTAATCAATTTGAATTACCACTTCAACCCACACTTTCCAAACTCTCTTCGCAAATCAAAAAGTTTAAGGGGTGTTTGTTTTGCATATTTAAACCTTTTTGGATTCAAATTTTAAAATCGTTTAGATACTTATTTGTTTCCTTTAAAATTTAAATCAAATGAATCTTTTGAATTTCAGTTTTTAGAGTTCTATCTCTCTTAAACCTTTTATATTCGGATATATTTGCTACAACAAAAATTGAAATACTCTCTCCTATATTTGAGAAAAAAATCATAATTTTTTAATTTGATATCTGATTGAGATAATTCTTTTTTCATTATGTTTTTAATGAAGAAAGGAATAAATTAAGATCCATATTATATTTTTTTAGGATAATAAACATTAAGATTTTGTTAGATTTGTTAATAAATCAAAAATATTTTTCACTGTCTATTCAGATACAAATTTTAATTTATTCTGTGATTAAATTATCACTTTAACTATACACGTATATGTTAATTAAATAGCAATCTAAATCGTTAATTTAGACCATACAACTTATTAAAATAATCTAAATCAATATAATTTAAATAAATATTACTATATATCTCGATATTGGGAGGGCCGAGCTACAGCTCGACCGAAAAAAAAAGTTATTCAATTTGAATTCATTTAGCAAAAGGGGGCTAGACTACTAGGTTCGAATAGATAAGCCAAATGCATTGCTATTTTAACGAGTAATTTGATACTTTTTGAGACCAATTATTTCAGACCACGGTTCCATATAACCAGTGCCAAAGCTCGCCGCATTTTGTCATTACACGTGTCACGCTCACATATCACGGAAGGGAACATAAACCCAAACCAAAAACCAGACCTTGCGAAAGGCCTGCATAAAAAATACAGGGAGAGAGAGCAAACAATATCAAACCCAGGGGCCAAGACGGTGGTCACCCATCGCAAATGAGGGCTCATCCTCCTCCGCACGCTACCAAGCCGAACCACACTCCGCCCGAGGAAGATCCGGACCTAGCTCGGCCCACATCCGGTGGGCTGGGCCTATCCGTGGGCGCCGGGCTGCGGAAGAAAGGGACGGGGGTGCGCCCATGGCTGCTGGTGGACTCGACGGGATCGGCCCAGGTCGTGGAGGCCGGAAAGCACGCGATAATGCGGCGGACCGGGCTGCCGGCGCGTGATCTCCGGATTCTTGACCCGCTTCTGTCGTACCCGTCGACGGTGCTGGGTCGTGAGAGGGCGATCGTCATAAACCTTGAGCACATCAAGGCCATCATCACCGCCCAAGAGGTCCTCCTTCTCAACTCTCGAGACCCCTACGTCACCCCCTTCGTCGACGAGCTTCAGCGCCGCCTCACGCGCCACCACCAAGCCACCAAAGCCCAGGTTTTTCCTTTTTCCCCTCTTTTAATCCCTTTCTTTTGTTGTTAATTCTTGTCAATTTCCTTAAACTAGGGTTTCTTTTTGACTTTCTAGTTTTTCTAATTGGTTTTTTGGGATTATGGTGTTAAAAGTTGATCAAGATTTCGCGATTTTAGTTTAATAATATCTTTATTGAGAAGATTTAGCAATTTTTTTCAGCAATGTGAGTACGAATTTATGGTTAATTTATTTGAATTCTTAGTATTAATTAGAATTAGCGTCTTACTTCCTTTAGCCCTAATTCGTATTTGGTTATTAGCTTAGCCATGTGAGGACGAATTTGTGGCTAGCTTACTTATTTGAATTCTTAGTATTAATCAGAATTAGCTTTCTACTTTTCCCCCTAATTCGTATTTGGTGATTGGTTCTTGGTTCTAAGCTTCGAAATTTGGACTCAATTAAACAAACCCGTAATTGTTTTGATGTTTCTTAATGCGGTTTCTGTTTGTTTGTCTGTTGTTCTTTTATAGGGGGGAAATGGTGATGATTCAAACTGGAAAGATCTGTATGATATGGAAGATCCACAATCAAGGGGCCATAGCCCTCAAAATTCCGGTGACGGGTTTCTGGTTCCGCAGTTTCAGGACCGGGATGTAGAAGGCAAGGGAGAAGGGAAAGAAGGTCTTCAAAATCAAGATGGACTCAAGGTTTTGCCGTTTGAATTCGTGGCACTGGAGGCGTGCCTTGAGGCAACTTGTAGTTGCTTAGAAAATGAAGTAAGTTTTACATTGTTATTCCGGTTTATTTTTAGCATCTGCTCTCTTTCTTTTGTTGTGTAAGTTATTACTTATTTTTCTTCATTGTTTCTATCTGTATTTGCTTTGGAACCAGGCAAGGACACTGGAGCTAGAAGCTCATCCTGCCTTAGATAAGCTGACTTCAAAGATTAGTACTCTCAATTTGGAGCGGGTCCGTCAAATTAAGAGCCGCTTGGTTGCGATAACTGGACGTGTGCAGAAGGTTTGCTGGTCTGAAATTTTTTATTTCCATCTGCTTTCCCTGTCAGTCTGATGTTCAAGGGCATCACTGCACTTTCTCATATAGCTAGCGTCATTCGTTTACAAGTTATGATTAAACATGCATGTGCTGATTTTCAGGTGAGGGACGAACTTGAGCATTTGCTTGATGATGATGAAGATATGGCGGAGATGTATCTCACTGACAAGTTGGAACAACAACAGCTTGAGAATTCCTCTGCCTCTTCTATGAATGAGAGAGATGGCATGGATGATGAAGTTCTTCGATCCGACGTGGATGACAGGTACGTTGATATCTAACTGTCATTTTTCATATAGGGTTGCAATTATTGAGTTGTTTGTATTCAGTTTTCTGCTTAATATTGTGCCAGGGGCCCGACTGAAATCTCATTGGATACTGGTGGGAGTTTTGCAACCTATGAAGGCGATATTCGAAACACAGATAACCCCCAGGATCAATTGTTTGGAGCACCTAATGTTCTTGGTAGGGACAGCCATGGGACCCATACTAGTACAACCCGTAGTGCCATAAGCAAGAACCTTGATGTTGAGGAGCTTGAAATGCTTTTAGAGGCGTACTTTGTGCAAATTGATGGTACACTAAACAAACTAACCACGGTATGCAACTCCACTTGACCAATTCAATTCCAATCTTTGTGATATCAAATTATATAAGTTGGAACTTAAATCGAAGCAAATGGGTTGCGGTGTTGTGGTCTATCATCTGAGTGATACTCTGTTGTTTCTTTTTTGAAGTTAAGGGAGTACGTAGATGACACAGAGGATTACATCAACATAATGCTGGATGACAAGCAGAACCATCTCCTTCAAATGGGGGTGATGTTGACAACAGCAACCCTTGTGGTCAGCGCGTTTGTCGTTGTGGCTGGTATATTTGGCATGAACATTCACATCGAGCTCTTTGACGCAGAAAAGGCAGGTATGCCGGAATTTTTGTGGACCATTGGTGGCGGTACTACTGGGTGCATATTCTTGTATGTCCTTGCTATTGCCTGGTGTAAACACAAGCGCTTACTGGAGTAATGGAAGGGCCAACTTTGTACGATCAAGAGAGGCAATTCAATTGAAGTGTGTGAATTGTGATATATTGTCCTACATGCCTTTTTTGGGACATGAAAACAACTCTATAAACATGGCTATCATCATTGAGCAAATTTTGTATTATGAGAAAATAAAAAGTGTTTGACAAAATCAGTTCTAATTAAAATTCTTTGTAGCTATAGCATTAAGCTCTCTTATGCTACAGTGATTAAAAAAAAAAAAGTAAGTTGTTGTAAAGCTCTTGTATGTTACAATTTTCACTTTTAAAGTTTTAGTTTAAACTATATTTTTCATATACTTTATAATAGGCCATTTGAAAATTTAATACAAATCACAAAATTGTGGTTCAAAATAAATTTTGTGATAATATTCTCTCATAAAATTTAGATTTTAAACTAATTTTAATTTAAACTACCATTAATACTGCTAGTAGTATTATTATAATGAGTGCTTTTTGGTTGAGTGAGATTTTAGTAGGAGTCCAGCATGTAAATTATTGAATGTCTTTCAAAATATTTTATGATGGCAATCAGTTTTACACATTTAACCCTGCATGTGTTATGTACGAACTTTTTGAACCAGGTTGGAAAAAGACTTCATGACACGTGTAAATTTAAGTTATAGAAAGGGTCTATTCTGTAATTTGGCTTAAGAAGCCACACGAGGATAAACTTGTCCAACCAAAAAAAAAAAGCCCCATCGTCTAATTCATCATCGTCTAACTTGATGCTCAGGAAAACGGGTGGCTAACAGTGGAAGACCGATATGAGTTCAATAGGCCAAAGCATTTTGATGGCTCTGACTGTTACTGTGAATAAATACGCTTCATCAAATGTACAAGCAGTTCATAGAAAGGGGAAACGACCAACCACAACTACTGATATTGGAAGAAGAGGGCTCTTCTTATCCGCTGTCGTTTCGGCTCTCCAAGTCAGCGACTCTAGAACTGAACTTCTCAAAAGTATGGCACAACTATTCTCTCTATAATAACCTCTCTTTCTCTCTCTTTTCCTTGTTTTGAATACTTGTATTGATGATTTTGCAATTGAAATTTTGTGTTCAGAGTATCTCAAGAAGTCGGAGGAAAACAAAGCCAAAAATGACAAGGAGGTGAAATTGTCTTGAATCCACACTCTTTTTGAGTGATTTTTTTTCCATATACATGCGACTGGATATTATAACAGGAATGCAATTTTTTTTTTTTTGTTTAAATATCATGAACGAGATGTTTTCAAAACACAGACTTTATCTTATGGGTTGTCACTACAAATTCTATTGCAACGGCAATTACCAAGAGCATATTTAAATGTGTCATTCTAAATCACTAATGGTGTGGTGCGCCAATTATAATAACATTTTTTTTTTTATGGGAATGGGTTCAAAATTTGACATTTTATAGTCCCACTTTAACAACAGACTGTGTGGTCTTAGGCTCGTGGTGGTTGAGTGAGAGTGAAATTGATCACATCCGTTGTATAAAATTGGATCAGGTCACTTTTATTACATTGGTGGTCCTTAAATTTTTGCTATTACTGTCATTCTATATTATTAGGAAAAAAAAAAAAAAAGACATTTTGAAACGCGAGTCCACATGTTTATATAAAGCAAAATTGCATCATGCCATTTTTATTAAATTAATAGGCCCTGGGTTTGTGATATAAATAAAGGGGTTAGAATACGGGATGAAATCAATGATTCCTTTTACCAGAAAAGGAAAAAAAATTCACATTTTGAAATCTTGATCCATATGTTTGAAATATTAGTTCGGTGACTTTACAATTTACATCATAGGATGACATGTTTTCTCAGAGACTGGACAGTTATTACAAACGCAATTACAAGGACTACTTTGAGTTGGTGGAAGGATCTTTGAAGGGAAAAGAAGGAGAAATTTCAGAAGCAGAGAAAGGTATTCGTGATTGGCTTCAAAGAAACAAGTGAAAACCTGCCTCTTGGATTGTTACTTGGAAATAATCGGAAGTGTATAATCTGCTAAAAAATGTCCCTTAGCATCTACTCATTTTCCACGATTTCTTCTTCTGTTTTTGGCAGAGTTATTAAATGGAATTTCTTATATATATACATTTCTCCTTCCTTTTTTGTTTTTCCTTGATTTGCAGTGAGATGATGGGTGGTTTACAACGTAAACACGAGACATCTACGTTTTGAATCATTCCCAGAGCCAAGAAAATAATATATGCTACATGGTTGTATTTGTATTTAATCTTGTTATCTTATACAATATAATATAAAAGTTACCATAAAAAGGGAAAATTATGACAAGTGAGAGCAGCTTAGTTGGTTGTAAGTCCTTCCACTTTAACTATAGGTTGAGAATTTGAATCACACTTAGCTCTATTAAAAAGTACTGACATTTTTTCTCCCTTTATATATATAAAAAAAAGGAAAATTCTTACACGATAACAACGCAGAATAGAAATGGACAATGTATTTCAAAAACGATAATTACTCTTCAAATGACAACGTATATTAGGATGACATAAAAGAATACCATAGTAATTTAAGAAACGACAATGTCTCTTACAAAACGAACAAAATATGAGAAAGACGCTTGTAAAACGACACCTTCTTGATCCACAATGACTATCCAGACGACAAAGATATACAATATGAAAAATACATGAGAAAACTAATTCATTAAAAATGAAGACAAGAAATTGAGGGTTTGTTTAAGAAATCAGTTAGAATTTGAAATTGAAATTTAAACACTATAGTAAATTGAACTTATTTTTTAAACGGGGTTCCAAAACAAAATGTGAGACAACATATGTCGACATATGAGAATGACTACAAATGACAAATGACAAAGTTTTATGGAATTATTTAAAATAAATTAATTGCTATAAAAATTTATATATATTTTTTAAAACGACAGCCATTGACAATAAGCTATATTTTGGATCCAGATATCCAAAGAAAAACACCAAATCATCATCCAGCGAAGAAAACATCATCCTGCCATCGAAAAATAGCATAACATCAAATTGAAGTCTGATTAATCTATTAAACGGTTCAGGTGAGAAATTATATTTGAGGAAAACTTGCGTCTCACTAAACGTTTTCAAGACTAAGATATTCATGCAAATCCAAAGTACCAAAATATTTGTATTAGGAGTCTAAAACATATCACATTACGATTGTGTACGGGCGGGTTCTGTGGGTTGAAGCACCAGAAAAACCTCAGTTTTATCTTAACTCAACACCACCCAGGCCAACAATGCGGGCGGGATGGAGATGAATGGCAGCGGGTAAAGATTTGTGGGTCAACTTTGTGATCCATTTCTCTTTTTTTTGGGTTTTGCATAGGCCTAAAATTATAATTTTGATACTCTGTATTTTAGAAAAATATTGCATTGGTATCTTATTGTTTTGAATATATCAAACTTATAATTTTTAAAAATATCATTTGGTACCTTAAACTTGTGTTTTCTTAATAAATCACAAGTTAATTTTGCAAAACTATAACAGAAAATCTAACAAAAGATTAAACAAAATTTATAAAAAAAAAGTCTATGTGTGACTTTATTAGTTTGTTTGGTTCTTTATATTTATTTCTTTTATGGTTCTAACAAATAATTTAAGATTCATTAATAAAATAATAAGTTAAACATTTCCCATCACTCAGATAGCAAAATGATATTTTAAAAATTATAAGGTATCGTTTTGATTTTTAGGTGGTTTAATTTGGGTGACACAAAACTTACCAGTAACTTATTATTATTATTATTATTATTATTATTATTATTATTGTTATTGTTGTTGTTATTAACCTGTAAAAATCGTGTTCTGTTAAATTGTATTGTCAGCTGTACTTATGAATAAAAAATAATATATAAAAAAAATAAAAAAATGGTGGACGAATATGTCCAACTTATGAGCTAATTTTCAAAACCATCAACCCACTGAAAAAGGCGTAGGGGTTAAATACCCGCTCAGAAAAAGGGTCAAAAAAGGTAGGTGTGATGCCCCCAATTTTATCGGAAGTGCAGAGAGTGGTTTGAAAAGATTAACAGGTTAGCCGTACAATCTTAAATCACATTATTAATAAAAAAATTAAGCCTAAAAATTAAAAGATAACAAATAATAAAAACTAGTTGTTGTAGCTCTTTTTGGAGTCCCACAAGTTGAGTACGAGCGTGCGTATTTGGTGAGTCATTTTGTCTTCTGTTTGTTAGCATTGATTAGTTAGTTGTTAGACTTTGTTGAGTATTCTACTAGTTAGTTACTTTTTGTCAGAAGACCTTGAGTCCAATATGTTGAATAAAAAGGACATGATTGTGAATAGAAAGGTATGGTTTGATTGTGGAAACTGGGGTAAAAGAAAAAAGGTGTGGATAAAAAGGGTTATAGCACAAAAAGATATGGTAAGACTAATTACAAGTAAATTGTTAAAAAAATAGGTTATATTTTTAGCTATGGTCGTTTCTAACTTATTGGTCAGAAAAAAGGTGTGTGCGAGGGTGGTTTAAAGCTTGGGAAGTTAGGATGTGATTGAAAGGCTTAAAACTATAAAATTTAAGATAGAAATAAGTTGGTTTACAGAGTCATTAGTTTCTCTAAACCTATTTATCCACTGATAATGCATCCAGGGCCATCTAAAATTTTGAGATCTTATGCAAATTATAAACCTTTTATCAATACAATATCACCTATATTTGAAAAGTAAGAACATCCTCTCATTTTGGCACAAGTTCAAGAATTATTTGCATTCAAAATACATGTCTTTTGAAAATTAAGATAAGTTCAAGTATTATTTGCTTAAAAAATACATTACCCAATTCCAATACAAATTAACTGTCATTATACCTGAAAACTGACCCTTTTTTTTTTTTTGGCATAAAAAGTCTATTGCTGAATGAGGTAATTTTAAGTTAAACTCTCAAGCACGTAATTATATAAAACTTTAACTTTCCAAAGAAATATTTGTGCAGTAAATGATTTTACCGCATGATGTAGTTAGCTTGAATTTCAGTTTAAGATCTACCAAAGCTTTGTAAATTCTGTACCTCACCTTTCTTATTATGCTTCCCAAAAAACATAACAGATTCTCTTTCCAGTTAAAATAATATAATGCAACTGTAAAATTGATAAAGCGAAAAGAAATTTGTATGTCAAATGGAATCCTTGTATTCTAAGAAAGGAACATGTTACACGTTACAGAAAAGTGACTATCATTTTAACTATCATCTTCACTCTCAGTAAATTAAAATGGACTGGATCTACTCTACAATTCGACTTTGCAATAGACAAAACACATGTTTCACACTTGTGATATATTTATTCGATATCTCAACTCTCTAGAGCTCTTTTTGCAAGCAGAAAAACTGCAATAATTCTCAATACATCAATTAACCAAACCAAGAGAAAACGTTTCCTAACTGGACCCCCTCCCAATCTAGAAATTTATAGAGAGCATGAAAACGACACTCTAATTGGTAAGGATTAGATCCAAAATGTAACATACATACGTATCCTTATATTTAATATGTGATCGGCAAGCTTCCAAGAGAGGAAATATTGTTGCACAGTAGTATGATGTATATTTTAGGTTGTTGATCCTAGCGAGTACATGCACAGTGGTATCTCTAAATGTAGGCAGAGATAGGTAAGGGAAAAGCAGAGAGTTTGTCCCGAGAAACGGGAACACTTAAAAAATTAAGAGTGGAAAAGAAGGCGATCACTGTATATTAATAGGACACATGCAAGAAACAGCAAAGACCCTCTATGTGTTGCAGGAATTGAAGGTTTTGTTTTGGCGGTGGTTGGAAGGGCAAGAGATGTTTTTTCCCATGCCCCTCTTTACATTCATATCCTAATATTTTAATGGATTACTCCAAGGCAGAAGGGACGACTAACCACGATCACTTTTGGTTTTTTTTTTTTTGTTTCTTTCAATAGTATTTCTATGATCCTATGATATATGTATTTTGCGAAGAATTTGAATATAAAGATAAACAAAAACTTATAAATACATTAGGTCATCTAATTTAATAAAAAAGAAATCAATGGTGTCTTTACGCCTCTAAACCAATATCACTATGGGAATTTACTGATGCTACATGTGGAATAGTAAGAGGTCCATCAAGGTTCAATATGCCGAGACCTCAAAGGTTTTTGGTGTTCACAATACAGGGCCCTAAGCCCTATCCCAACACCAAAAATATACCAAAGCACAGGTAAGTTGGGCAAAAATTGAATATGTGTTGGGAGCATGGAGATACATTGACTAACGTCCCTTAAACCACTATGCCATCACCACCAGCAATAAGTCCAAGATCTTAAGTCTAATTTCTGATATGGTATCAAAGTCCAACAAACTTAAATTTAATACAAGGTTGTTGGCTTTAAAAAGAGTACTATAAATGCATAAAAAAAAATAACTTTGAGTTTAAATAAAAAATAAATTCAAGTTTTACATTATTATTTAAAAATAAAAATAATTATAAACTAAAAAAGATACTGGTCAATCTTTTAACCTAGAAGTCCAAACCTTTTTTCTAATTAGCTTGTATATGATGATTGTGTGGAAATGATCATATCTTATCACTGAACTTGAGAATTAAATATGAGGATATAACATGTGGGTAGGACTTGGAATTTTGAACAATCCTAAATTCCAAGAGCTTTATATTGTTTATTATCCTTCTTTTTCAAATCTTCTTTTTTAGCCGGAAATGAATTGTTTTATTTGACTGGGGGATAGTTAGAGGAATAAAAGAATGGGAAAGGGGGAAGACACATATAATTGTTGCATGACATCAACTCCAATGACAGCTTCAGAGCAGACAAGCTCGGAGAATGGGGAGAGCAAATAGGAAATAACATTATTAAACAAACACATAAAAAGTATTTTAGATATAAGATCCTTCCAAATGAGATAAAGAGGACACATATTAAACAAAATGGGGCATGTTCCATTGGGTCAGGAAGATCTCAGGCAGGATCTCCCTGGCTCATAAAAAATAAAAAGAAAATTCAAAAAAAAAGAGGGAGGTCAAAGAAATTAAGATGCATATGAAATATTCCAACACTATGTTTGGCATTTGCTCACTCATCTCTGTGGTGCTGATTAGACATTTACTAGCTGTTTGGCTGAGTGGTGGGAACCACAGTTGCCACCACAAACTCAGTTATAAACAGTGAAAGCTCTCATATGTTACAGTAATAATAAAAAAAAATTGTTACAGTGTAAAGCTCTCACATACTACAATAAAAGTGGTTCTAACCAACGGTTCCCACCACCCTTTCAAACACCTTTTAGACTGCTCATAACACACTTTTTCATCATCCTTGTCTCATTTTCATGTGCTTCTTATGTCTAAATTTTATTTTAGTTATGAGAAACTATGGAACAATAAGGAACAATGGAGTCCTGTCCGATCCTTAGGGACATGAAAGCCTTGTCCTTATTAGTGTCTAAGCCTTTTTCTCTAAGATTTGGCTCTTCTTATATCTACAGATATATGTACATATATATATATAAAGGTTTTTTATACCCTTTTGAAAGAATCCCACCTAATCAAATATGGTGATTTATCTGTATTTGGATCACATTCCTTGCGAGTAAGTAGCAAAGTTAGGTTGAGTTTGGGTACATTTTAAGAGTAATCTAAAAGGATCTAACCACTTTCATTAATTTAATGGAACTACATGTACAATTTAGTCACGGATGCCACATATTCTTTTTCTTTCCTTCCTTTTTTTTTATATATATATATAAGTGCTTTATCAGCATATATATGATCAGGCTCTTGTCGTTTGGAGCCCTTAATTTCAATATTTTTCTAGAAGATAACGTAAGATATAATTATCTAGAAGATTGATTTCTCTCATCGCCTAATTAAATCTCCTACGAGTTTTTTAAAACTTGGATTTGAATGCATTAACTTATTAATAGTTGTGACAAACAAGTACCCAATTCTGTTGACACGATTGTGGTGGCAATAACAGTGCAAGAAAAAAAAAAAGTGTGACTCACTTTTATTGCTTAGAGATCCATTTTAAAAGCAGTTCCTATCCTTCCCAAAAGGCTCCAAAATTAACCATATTTTGAGAGATTATTAAATTGCCCAATTAATGAATGGATAAAGTCGTAGCTAGTAGCCACATACTTCTTTTTTTAAGGCCTATTGATATTTTTTTTATGTTATTAATTGGACTAATTGTTCTTGTCTTCTATATTCTAGGATTCAACTAATCCTTGCAAGTATTGTAATAAATAGAGAGCATGGGGCTCCATGAAAACAAACAATGGCTGCAACGTTTGCGCAGAAACTGCATGAACAAAGAGGCGCAGCTTATTTTGTACCCACTATTCAATGACAATGAAATTAAATTCTGGAAAACAAGATATTAATTCCCAACGTTTCATCTCGGGTTGTTTCCCACTGCTTTGACATGCCAAGGGGGCCCAAAAAAAAACAAAGAAAATAATAATCAAAATAATAAAATGGAATAAAGATGTCACTTATTGAAATCCAATTCCAAATCTAGCTACTTTGATAGCTTAGCTCTTGCACTAGGCACAAGAAATGAAAAAAAAAAGAAGAAAAAGAGCCATCATAGCTGATCATTTCCACCTCCTAGTTCCCTTCAAACCACCTGTGAAGGAATTGAAAGAGCTCTCATCAGCTAAGGAGTTTGAATTAACCCAATACAAAAAAAAAAAAAAAAAAAGTGTAATGAAAAATATGTACAAGATTCTAAAATACTAACTCATTTCCTGATGAAGTTGGTTTCCAGATGGAGAAGAGCGCAAGAATGATTCATAGGGATCTTGGAATGCAGGTCCTCCCTGCCAAGGAAAAATAACACATTCTTTTTGTAAAATATGCATATTATTAGATTCAATGAAACATAAAATATGCATTGTAAGAAACTAATAGATTAGTACCTGAAAATGAGTACTAGCTGAGAAACCTTGTGAGTAATCTAGGACACTCTCCATTGATCCTTGGTTATTTGTCAGAGCAAAGTCCTGCTGCCAAATTACCCAACAAAATCAATATCCTCATCATTATCATTACTTGCAAAACCATATAAAATTTCAAAAAAAAAAAAGACAGAGAAAAATATAATGCTTACCAAATTATTGGATTTGGAGAAGTTGAAGACCGGAGAGCTAGCAGTGTCGTCTAGAAAATTACTAGATGCTAAGCCCTGCTGATGATGATCATCTTTCATTTTCTGCCGTTTTTTCCCAGTACTGTTCTCGGACAACTTAATATCATCCTTGGAGGTATCAGGAAAAAAGCAATGCTGCTTGTTATTATTATTATCGTCATTCAAGTGAAAAACTTGATTACGATCTTCATGGAAATGTAACGGAGGCCCAGAAGACGCATCAGAAACCATCGAAAGATCTTCCTCTTCTTCTTCATCTTCATCTTCCTCTTCTTTGATTCCCTTCTCTTTATTATGTCCAATAATATTTTTGCAAATATTGCCACTTTTCCCACTTCGCTTATGCGAAGCATTCGGAGAAAGGAGTGATTGTTCTAAGTATAGAGTCCAACCAGACTCGCAGCCACTACTGCATTCCGAATCCAAAAAGTTCATTCTTTTCTTCTTCTTTTTTTTTGTATTTTTTTATTTTATTTTTTGGGTCTTGTTTTCTTCAAAGAAAACCAAACAAACCCGAATGAAATTTCTCCTCTACAAACCTCCCTTGTATGAAGTATGGAAGAGAGATAAATTGATAAGAACAACTCTCTCTTTCTCTTTCTCTTTCTCTCTCTGTCTCTTTCTTTCTCTCTCTATGACTCTATTTATTGTTTCTGTCCATCAAGTGCTCATTGTAGAGGCAGCCAAAGTAAGAAACGTGACAATGTGTCCGTTTTGGGGCTTTTCACCTTAGTAACGTAAGATCAAAAAAGAAAAAGTTAAAAAAAAAAAAAGAAAAAAAAGTGGGGGCAATAAGAAGAATAATATTAACAAATAAAACACTTGTCGGCAACTCTCAATCAGTTTTCAACTTATTGTCTTTAAAATCATCCATTATTATAAGACTCACGTGGTTTTTCCTGTAACTTGTAACCAATCACATATTTACATATATCCTCTTATTAAATTTGCAGTAATTTTTGACAAGGAATCAAAAAATACATGTGGCATTTTGTGCAAGGGAAAAGAACAAAAGTGAATCGAACCGGAAAGCCTGGAGTGGTTTTGTCGTTACTCTCCTGCCACCCTAGTGTCCACCATTACGGGTGTGTTTGTGAATGGATCAAAAAAATGCCAGTTGGGAAGGCTATTGGTGGGTCTGCATGTAAGAGAGAGCGAGAGAGAGAGCGCCACAATCTCTTCACATGGCAGACAGCGAGGCACTGTGTACGCTCTTTAACAAGACCGGTACACGTCCATCTCCTCCTTCCCCACTGCATGGACACCTGTCCATTGCGGTAAAGAAATTATACACCACTTGCACTAAGCATCATAATTAATAAAAAAACTAATATTATTGTGGACTTCGTGTTGTAAGATCCATGTCTTTTAGTGTGTGATGGTCAATATCACCCGACTATTGTTACGCCCTAACATTATGTAAAAAGAAAAATACTTAAAAGCACTATTGTTACGTCCTAATATTGTGTAAAAAGAAGAACACTTGAAGCACCACCACAATACAACTTTTAAAACGTGGACTATATCTATAAACAATGTTATAGAGTTTAATTAACAGTGTTCAATATCACATACAAATAGAGAGTAGATCCTCCGATGTAAAGCTGAAAAATGATACCCGCCTTTATTAATTATAGTGCTAATAGTAATAGTGCCTCTGAAGCATTTTTCTCGCAATTTATAAGTCACATACTTGAGAGTGAAACACGTTCTACTATCTGAACACCACCGGTGTCCCTAACCTATCGTTTGTTCATCCATCCTGCATCCAGGCTTCAGCAATAACGCCCTCTTGGTTCTTGCCCTCTCTCTCTATATACAAAAACACCTCTTGGCCTTTTGTTTCTCTCAGTTGCGTTGTTTGACTTTATCCATATGGGCAAATTTTTAATTGAACTTACCCCCCAGTAATACATACATCTTATATGCAGTACAAATGTATACGTACATGGTCCTTCGTATTAAATACGCTCTTCTATGCATACATAAGATGTTCAGCTTTTCTTGTACGAATCATTAATGTTTGAGAAGGAGTATTTCGTAGCTTCTCTTAGATATATGATAGCCCTTAGGATTAAGCTACTCTATTGGTTCAATATATATAGTACAACACATGTGACGATACAGAAAGGAATGTGAACCGGCTAAATAATTTTAGGTACATAGAAAGTTATATGGCGTTGTCATTCTGTAACTATCAATATTAATGAAATGATTATTAATAAGGTGTTTATAACCCGGTTTCAACTAAAAAAATTGATTCAAAACTGTAACATATAAAATCTTTACACTGTAACAGTTTTTTGCTTTACATTATAGCATGTATGTAAGACTTAGCATTGTTATTAATTTGAATCAATTAGTTTTAAACTATAAATATTAATGAAATGATTATAAATAAGGCTTTTACAAATCGGTTGGAACTAAAAAAAATTGGTTTAAAAACTATAGCATGTAAAATCTTTACACTGTCATAGTTTCTTGCTTTACACTATAACATGCATGTGAGACTTAACATTGTTATTAGTCCAAACCAATTAATTTAAACCGTTTTGCCAATCGAGGTTAATAAATTAGAAAGGGTGTTTTAGAAATAAAGATCAGCTAATTAGAGGCTGAGTGGGGTAGAAATTTTCTTGGGGCAAAGTGCAGTTGACTGGCCTTTTTATGAATTCACATGCAGTCACATTCCCATTTCTGTTTTTTTTTTCCCTCTGTTTTTTTTTTTCTCTTTCCTTTTCTCAAGAAATTTTAACAGGATATTTTCACTCTTTTAATCTCTAAGAACTCACACAAACATGTGGGCACGTGTGCATATGCAAGTGCTAGCTTCCATAGTCACACACACATGTCTGCACGTGCAACACGCACTTCAACCTAAATTGCTCTCTTAAAAGTTGCATCTCTAAAATATTGTCATTTGTGATCTTCGTTACTCTTTTCAATGCCAAAGTAATATTCCCTCTCATGTTCCTTCCTCTGTATTTATGCGTTAACCAACAACCACAATGCGCTCAATCAGTTTTATTTTTGGTTCTAATTTCTTTCATCTATTTCTGAACTTGCAACCAAAAAACGAAGTACAGAAAGCAGATTCAATAAGTGATTAATCTAATCAGTGACAGAATAAACCTTGCATTAGGTTCAAATGCGGCCAAAAATTAAGATTGCCAATTAAAAAATGGAAAATAAAAGGCCTATTACGCATGTGTGGTGGCCAAACCAAAGGAAAGGGAAAAGGGTGCCACCTACTTATCCTAATAGTATCAAATAAGAAAAACCGTACTACCGTGATGACTGATTTTCATTGATGCTTTTATTTTATTTTATTCATTTATTGCTTTACTTATTTATTTTTATTTCTTATTATTCCTATTTTGTCGGTTTTATGGTGAGAAGAAGGATCTATTTTAAGATGGCGCAGGCGCTATAATTAACTTGAACAGCGAAACCTTTAAAAGGGAGGAATGGAAAAACGGTTTCCACTAAACAAAATAAATTTAAATACTGTATTTGAGAAATTATAATATATTTTTGTTTTATCTGACAATATTGAACTCTTAAGCTTGAACAATTTTGCCAAACAAAAAGTACAACTTTTTTTTTTCAACTTTTTTTTTTTTTGAAAGGGGACTATTAGGGTGTTTGAAATAATGGTTCAAACCACTAGCTTGCAATATGAACCGTATAAAGCTCTAACGTGATACAATAAAAAGTTACAGTGTAAAACTTTCATATACTACAGTAAAAAACTAAAATGTAACTATTATTAACTTGAACAACAAAACCTTTAAAAGGGAGGGATGGAAAAACGATTTCGACTCAAAAAAATAAATTTAAATACTGTAATACGTGAGAATTATGATATTTTTTTATATGACAATATATGAGAGTTTTAGACTGTATATGTTTTGAACTCTCAAGCTTGAACAATTTTGCCAAACAGAAGGTACAACTTTTTTTTTTTGCCTTGAAAGGGGACTATTAGGGTGTTTGAAACAATGGTTCAAACCATTAGTTTGAAATATGAATAGTAAAAGCTCTCACGTGTTATAATAAAAAGTTACAATGTAAAACTCTCATATGCTATTGTAAAAAGCTACCGTGTAAAGCTCTTAAATCTACAGTCTCAAACCAAAACTTATAGTTTAAACTACTCTCCCAAACACTGTATATAACTCATTTAACTTGTAATATAAAAGAAGGGTTAATTACATAACTATACATCCTCGCTTTAGCTATTTCTTAATTTATCCTTTTGTTTTAAGAAACTATAAATATATCCTTTGAATTTAAAAAACTTGTTTCAATTTTATCTCTTGTAGACTTTTTGGACAAAAAATATGAATATAAAACAAACATACCCTTAATTAGACCGAGTTTAGTTTTCAAATATATTTTTTCTTGAGAAAATTTTGAAAAATATTTTAACATTTAAAAAGTCATAACACTTAAGAATTTTTTATTGAAATTTGATGTTTTTTTTTATGAGTTTTATGTTTCTATTTCCATGAGATACTTTTTATTTGTTTAAAGGTAATTATGTTTTTTGTCTAATTTTTTCTATTTATAGGGATGAGATTAAAATAAGTTTTTTAAATTTATAGAACACCTTTGTAATTTTTAAAACTAAAAAATAAATTAAAAATATAATTATATAATTAAGGATTAATGAGACAATTGGCCCAATTACGTTTATTGAATTAAAATATGACTTTAATTTATAAAAATTCTACAAATGTCTTATAATAATATCATTAAAATTATTTATATGTAATTATATAGTACAATATATAATACCATTAAGATAATTACTATATCATTGAAGACATTTTTAAGATATTTTAAATATTGTGTTAGATTTAAATTTTATAACAATAATTTAGACACGTATTGTAATTTTTTCTATAATTAATCCTATTAAAAAAAAAAAAAAACCAATGGTGCATAGCCAGAGCCCACATGAAAGCAAAAAGGAAACGGAGGCGAAGCTTTAAAACCCATGTGCGATTCTCCATTGGATCACTCATTATCAATGCCTTTCCTCCCCATCCAAACAGATGCAATATAAGGGTAATCCAAATTTCTGCCAAGTGTTTGGAAACCCTTCCTAATTGGAATTTGGAAACTGTCATAAAGAGACCATTTATAATGATTTTGGAATTCTCTCAACAGGGAAAAACAAAAATATTTGGCCCATCTATTTCTTGAATATATACCACTGTTAAATTCAAATTTTTTATTTAGATAATTTAACTTTGAGCACTCTTATTTGACCTATAGGTTAAAATCTCGCTATTTATAAAACAGTAAGTTTCAATTTAAAAAATATATTATAAACTAGACTAGGTTTTACTATTTTATAAATAGTGAGATTATAACCCTTAAGAATGAAAATGATTTTTCTTTTAACTTTTAAATTTAACAAAATATAAAACGTTGTTAATTTGATGATAAATATTAAAATTTAGGGGAAAAAAAAAGGTCTTCAAACATGTTAATTTGTAAAGGAGACACTGAAATTCCAAATGGCAATGAAGACATCATGTCATTAACATAAGCTTTTCATTTCAAATTCTAACATCATTTATTAATCATTATGAGTTTTATCCCAGTTAGAACCCTCTATATTTCTTGAATCAAGCATTACAAGGTACCGCTTGAGCTTACATTCCAGCTCAACATAGGACACATTTTCAGAAGCTTCTTTGGGTCTTCTCACCAACGTTGGGCCCTTGACTTTTTTTTTTTTTTATTTCATTGTCCAAGTGAAAGAGTCCATTTTTTTTTTATTGAATGTGAAGTGACTTCATTGAAAACTCTTTCTAATTAAGTTGTCAAAGTCTGTTAAGATTGAAGAATTGTGATTCACAGTGCATGTTCACCATGTTTAGAAAGTGTTTAAGACAATCAGAAAGGTTACCACTCATTGTATTTTGGGATAAAAAGTGAGTTTTGCCCCTAAACTATGACCATAGTTCCTAGGGACAAGCAAAACAATTTGTTTAGATAAGGAATTAAGATACACAGAGGGCTTTTTTGCGACAGCTGAGAATTTCTAGTGCATTATTATATATGCAATAATTAAGAGATTATTTAAGAAAATTATGCACGAATTTTATGAGGTAAAGTTTATACTCAAGCATTTGTTAAATATTTCAAGAGTATAAAGAGTATCACAAGGATTGTTGTTTTAATCCGATTTTTATGATAAAGAGCAAAAATGAGATTTTTAAGGTTAAAAATTATGCTATAGTTCTAAACAAAAAAGGAATGATAAGAAAATAAACTAGAAAGCTTAATTGTTGCAAAATATATTGCAACAAATTTGAAGACAAAAATACAGTTTAGGAAAAATACTATATAAAAATTATATAGTATAAAAGTTAAGCAGTACAAAAATTAAACAATATTAAAATAATACGGTATAAAAATTATACTAATAAAGTTAAGCGGTATAGAAATTATACTACATAAAGTTATGCAGTATAAAAATTAAACTGTATAAAGCTAAGAAGTATAGGAATTATTCTGTGTGGAGGATATATATAAGTATGGAAGGTTGTGGGACCTCATAAATTGTACAGAATAGAATATTGACACGTATGAGAAATATACCAGCAACATAGTAAAAACACTATCAATATAAATTTAGACTGTGTAAAAAAGTAATGTGAGGTCCACTTGATGATACCCAAAAAGTGGATAAAATTTCCACATATCACCAATAAGAGAACCAGTTGTGGTACATGGTGGGACAAGTTTTCTTAATTTCAAACTAGCCCCTAAACTAAGCTATTTTACAACTAAGGACTTAAGTGTATAAAGTCCATCAAAGTGCCACCTAAATAATGGGAAATTGGCCACATCCTCTCGTTGTGGTGGATCTGGTTTTGGCCTCAATTTAGGATTCAATTTTTGTTCCATTTTAGTCCATGTGAGGTGTCATCACATGTCTAAGAGAAAAGGTTCAAAATATCTCTTTTGTCTCCATCATTTCATGCAAAGCATAAAAAATATGCTCATTTTCTCTCTACCAAAACCAGTTGCCATATGCTCACTCCCTCTTAATATTTTTCAAGGAAACAATCTCCAATTAAGTTTAGAATCAAGTTCATATATTGGTGATCAAGATTAGCCACTTTTGAAGGTAAAAATCTAAACTTTTTCTTATGGATTTTAGTGGTTTTCTTGAGTTTGTGGATGGGTTTTGATGGGAAGTTTTGCTATGGTTTATGTCAAGAAAAAATATCAAGGTTTAAGCTTCACAAAGGAGGATCAAAAGCTTGAAGAAATCCTTAGTAAATCCTAAAAACTTGCCTTCAAATTTTGGTTGTTTATATATGGTTTGTGAATTTTGTAGATATATCATGCAAGAAAAAACATTATGGTATGTTTTGTATATGGGTTATAAGGATGATGGTGATTATAGAAGAAAAGGAACTAGGGTTTATGCTCAGAAAGAGAAGTCATAACAAACCTTATCATAGCACAAAGCCTTAGCTCAATGTTAAGTTTTTTAAGTGTTTGATAAAAGGATTATGAGCATGACATGTAAGAAAAATATTATGGCATGTTTTGTTTATATATTAAGTTCTTGATGATAAGCTTAGAAGGATTGAAAATGAAGGTTTTAAGTGTAAATGAGGAAGTTTGTTAAACTTTGTCAAAAACATAAAGTCTAACTAGTTTTAAAAAATTGAATGTTTGAGGTACTTAGGGGCTGAATTGTTTTATGAGTTCAGCATATAGTTTATGGAAACATCGAGTTGGACAACTTTTGTAAAGAAATTATGCTCAAAATCCAATCAAAGTAAGCTCAAAAATATTGATTTTGGTTCTGCCTTTTCAAAAATGCCATTGAGATGAATTATTTTGAGGAAAGTTAAACCATAAAATGTTTATATCCCAACCAAACTATTAAGAATCCTAGATGGCTTGTGAAAATTCTACACCGATTTTAAGTTATGAATTTTACGATATTTTAAGCACAAAATTTTGTAAAAAGGAAAACAGTTTGAAATCATTTGAATTAGTCCAAGGAGCTTTATAAAGTTTTAAGCCTTTCAAAAAACTAGACTTTTTAGTATAAAGTGGTTGTCTTTGGTCTTGGGGCAAAAATGTTAAGATTTTTGTGTTTCAAATTAAAACCGTAAAACCACGTAAACCTAGATTTTCATTGAGAAATACTAGTTTTGTGCACTGCGATAAGAAGTTTGAAAGAATTTAAGGTTTTTATCAAGGAAAGGAAAGAGAACAATGTTAAAGGCTTAATCATCAAGATTTTTGTATTACGTGTAAAAACTGTAAAGTTTTGATGAAATGGATTTTTTACAAAAAGGAAACTGATATTTGGTTTTTCTATAATATTATGAGAAGCAGGGAAATGCAAGTCTTATTCTAAAATAGGTTCTAAAATTTTTCTAAGTCCTATCAAGAGCAAAATAGTTATTTTTTATCAAACGGCCAAAACAGACCTTGAAACGCCTGATTTAGGAAAACACCCCTTAGTGGGAATTTTTTTCATAACATGTAAGTAATGGGGTGGTAAAGTTAAACAAGAAGTTTAGAAAAATTACGAGGCTTACAAAAAACTCATAAGGGTAAAACCGTCATTTTAAAGGAAACTGCTATAACCAAGCCCAAGTTCTTTAAATTAGCAAAAGTCCATAGATGGAGAATGATTCATATCATGTTAAATATTGAAACTGTCAAGTGAGGCGAGATATTCGACTAAGGAATGTTAAAGTTAAATAATGGAAAGGTAATCCAATATGAAACAAGGTTAAGTAAAAAAGAATAAATAGAAATGTTTAAGTTTTGTTATCGAACGAGTAAGTCAATATGAGAAAGTCAGCTAATAGACAGGTGTCGCTTGAACAGGATACAAAGCCGACTAATAGAAGAAAAATGAACAAAATGGGAACGTTAGAGCTATGTTTAAGTAAGTTTCAAACCTCACCTATGTCATCAAGAAAATGATTTTCAATGCTTTGAACACATTTAAAGTATGGTTGCATTTGTTATACAGGATGATTTAAAGTTCAAATCATGATTTGCCTTGTGATTGCAACTGTTATGTTTAACGATTCATACATTAAGTTATGCCTTACATAATGTTTGCTAAGATCATAAGATTGGTAATCAAAACCCACATGTTAAGATAAGTAAGTGTCATATCAGTCTCCTTGATGTGAGATTTATAAGTTATGTTAAAGTTATAACCTCATGGCTCAATGGTCTTAAGTCTTCCATAAGGGAAGCATTATGCTTTCATAATTGATGATGTTAGTACGAGTACTTAAATTCACAAGATAAAGAAAAGATAAGAATGATGATAAGAAGTTCAAGTAAGTTAAGAATGATAATAAGAAGTTCATAATTGATCATAAATGGAATCATGCATTATGATATTGCTTGCATTATTTTTAAGTAACATTTTGTAAAAATGTTTTATGAGAAATGTTTATGAATAACATTTTATGAAGAATGTTTACAAGAAATGTTATGAGTAAGATGTTTTACAAGAAAAGTTTTTAAGAATAACATTTAATATTTTATGAGATTATGTTTGATCTTACTAAGTAAAAGCTCGTTATAAGTTCTTTGACGCTATAGGTAGTTCTACAGGAGATGAGTTAGACTGGTTGAAGAGCTCAGTGTCGCAGTAACAGATGCGAAGGTTTGGTATGGATATCATTAGCGTAGTTTTTCGCTACTTAAAGAAAAATTTTTCCACTATTCTAAAAACAAAGAATAAAAATGCTTTAAAAAGTTTTTAAGAAAGTAAACGTTTCTTAATAAATTATAGAAAACATTTTGAATGATTTTAAAGTCAAGATTTGAGCTAGTCTCAAATTTTGTTGCAATGAAAGTTGCAATAATTTTAAGTATGTTTTTTTAAAAAATTACTTTGTATTTTCTTACTAGTAAGTAAGATATGTTAGGATTGGTACCCTAAGGAATAAATACTCAGATTGTATTTATCATATTTTTGGTCAAATAAATAATAATGTGAATATTTCATATATTAATAATGGTCCTCATATTATTATCATATTAATGATTATATATTAGCAAGCATGTGATTCGTGACTATTAGAACCAAATCTTGGAATTGGGCATATATAGAGTTTATATGCGTAAAGATCCGATTCAGATATTTATAGTCTAAATCATATAGTCCGCAGTCAATGTACAAAGTTGGGCACTTTATAATGACAAGGCTATAATGGGAATCTATGCCCAATTGGGGAGACGGCTTATCTTGGTCGTTTGAGCAGATTGAATCTATGGTAGACACATTAGTGTGATAGACCTAATGGTGATCATACACTAGACTAGACTTAAAATTGAATTAATATAATAATAATTCCGTTTGACTTAAATCAATTCTCTTTGATAATCATTTATGTGTTATCTTAATCCTAAAGTGGATTCATGAGTCCATGTTTATAGCTTGTATCTTTTGATATGCCAAAGGCAGAAGTTTCGATGAACAAAGGCTCCATTATCTATATATTGGAGATGGAACCTATATTCAATAAGAACATAATCCACAGACACAAAATCCATAACTATTTAACAAAAAATGAATGTTATCCTTTCAAGCAAATTATTCAGGTATTAAAAAATGCAACGAGGTTTCGGTCATCTAGATACATATAGTAATAAGATGATATTCTTTTTGTATGTGTTATAAAAGAAATGATTTTTCTGATAGTGAGATAATGGAACTTTGGGATAAAATAGTCGGAAGGTAAAACGAAACTAAGTCCTTCTCCAATTAGGGATAACCTATGGAATACACATAATTTGAGAGTTCATGGCTTAGACTTATATTAGAGGAGTCTCATAATACATATATTTTCAAGAGTGTACCTTCGGGTCGATAGTGGAAAGACACTGAAATGAACAATTAAATAGATATTGCTTAAGGATTAATTAATCTGTTATTATTAGAGCTTGAAAATATATGTCCATTGGGTCCCAATGCTAGCTCATGAATTCTTTAACTAGTTGTGTAGAATAGTTTACCATAGATAATACAGGAGGTTACACTAGATGAGTTATTGAACCTATCAGTGTGTAAGTCCGACAGTCCAACTGGACTATGGTTGGTGCCTGGAATAGTCCTATTAGACTATGGCACCTACAATAGGGGTAGATCTAAGAATTAGTTAATTAATTATTTAATTAATTAATTTCAATATAATATTTATTCAAATTTAATTTTTGTGATTTTGTGAAAATTAATTATTTGAATAATTAATTTAAATCCTAATTGTATTTGAATTTGAATAAAGGATAATTATTCATAATTCTTTATGTTAGATAATTATCTAGAATTATTGAAATCTAATTTAAATAGAATTATTTGAATGGGAATTATCTTGGATGTTGTAGATAATCACAGCGCCGTGCATTATGATTAGCTGGGATTTGAATTCTCCTTTATTTATAATTGACATGCACAATGAGGATAATCCCTCTATGATGGGCATACAAAGCAAGGGAGGAGAGAGAAAAATCTGATAATTCCTTATGATGGGTGTGTAAAGCAAGGGAGGAGAGAAAAAAATCTTCTCCTAATTCCAATAGAGTTCTACCTCCTCCTATAAACTCTATAAATAGGTACCTCTCCTTCTCATTTATTATAAGTCAAAAATATTATGCATCTTTAGAATGACAAAAATTAGAGGAGAGTCTGTGGCAAGTTTCTATTGAGTTATGCCTACACACACAACAACTAGCAGGGAGAGAATAGCCTTAAAGATCTAACCATAGAGATTCATTCTTAAAGAATTGTTCAGTCATAAGTAATGTTTCTAGTCTCCAACAGGTATGTTAAATTAGATTTAATTTATTGTTTATAACATCATGAGTTAGATTCCTGATGATTCGTAAAAATTTTTAAAATTCTGCTGCATTACCGAGTCGATTTTTCCAACAAAATCAAGTTTAAAAAAGCTAAGTGACAGCCTAAAAAGTCAGGTCGTTACATTTTTTGCATTAGCTTTTTGTAAGGGCTTGCTGAATTCTTCAGTACAAAGCTAAAGATTGTATTTTAGTAGAGTTTGAGCACTTGAAAAAAAAATAGTTTAAATCACAAAATGTTGCTCCCAAAACAAAGTTAAGATTGTTATAAAAATTAAAGAATAGAAAGGCAAATTACAAAAATTAAAAAAGAATTTTAGAGAAAGAAACTCTTATTAATCTCATGATTCAAGTATGCGTGTAATAAATCATAGAATGGCTATGACTACTTTAATAACTATTATAGTGACTACTATAGTATCACCGCCGTGTTTATGATAACTGCTATAGTAACATCCGTTAATATTGGTAGGCAGCCACCATTTACTTTTGATTTTCATAACAAGGAAAAGTTTATAAACTCTATTATAGCATTTTTGTTCTATTTATAAATTAAAATTCCATTTTCATCTCGTTAGCTCTTTGAAAAACATAGTTCCAAAGAGTTTTTATTCTGATCAGTGGTAAGCTTCTTTTGGAGGTGGTGGTGTCGACTCGGATGTTGACGATAGTGGCATGTGTGCTTCATATTTTGTTGTTTGAAGTCCTCTCATCCACTTTGCCACTTGTCCCTAGAAGCGTTCTTGCTACTCTAATGGTTCTTTTGTCGGCTATACTTTCATTAAAGGTTTGTGATAGTCATGGTTTTGGTTTTAATTGTCCACCAGATTTAAGTCATAGCGAGTTAGAAGTTCTATTAGTTATGAGTCTATATGGAGATGTTGGTGGCCTTAGAGCTACACTTTATATGCTCTCGATAGATCGAAAGCTTTCATCAATTGTAGTGGTTTCAAAAAAAAGCCTTATGTGTGCTTAAATTGATATGTCGAGGAATTTTTTCGATATCAGGTCATGTCTGTGTCATCTTCTTTGTGCCTTATGCATGCTTAAATTGATATGTCGAGGAATTTTTTTCAACATTAGGTCTTGTCTGTGTCATCTTTTTTGTGCTTTATTAGAATTTACTAATAGAACTGGTTTTTATCGAGTATCTTGTATTGTGTACCATAGGGTCATAAACATTATTATTGGTGTCTGTAAGACCTTCTAGTTAAATGAATTATTTTACCTTAGAAAAAGAAAAACATATTTTCAAATGCTAATTGAACAATAATTAATGTTTATGCACTATAACAAGACAATTTAATTTGTATTTTTTCCTCATTCAATGACTATAAGGTCAAAATTAAATGTGGATGCTTCAATGGTGAGGAAAAATAGAGGAAGTTTGGCTTTTATGCCCAATAAATAGGACTTCTTTAAGTCTCCAGTTTTGGATGACATTGCCATTACTTCCAAAAGGTACTACCAAACAAAAAGCATACAACTTTAAGAAGTGGCTATTGTTTTAGAATATTACTTTATGAGATGAAGATTTTCCTGGCTTAATGTAATATAACATGAAGGGTGCGTTTGGATGACTAAAGGCACTCTTTTGATTCCTCCTATTCCTCTTCAACCAAGGACTCAGAGGGAGGTGGAGGTTCCGAGAATCTAGTCTGAATTGACTGGGCATCAGGGATATCATTTTTTTTAATGAAAATAGAGCTTGATAGCAAAGGGGAGTCAAGGAAAAAGGTAAATCCTTGTTTGGTAGAGCATCTATCATAATTGACTCTTAGATTGAATATAAACCTAAGCCTTCAATCATTTTCCTCCTCTTGCCACGAGCCCTCTTGGTGACGATTTCTAATCACCGAATTCAAGAGTGGGGTGTGGGTTGGCTAAAGGAAGAACATTTTTTTGAAAACGAAGGTGATAGTATCAAAGCGTCAAGAGAAAGAGAGCTTGACTTACGAAACAAAGCCTTCCCTTGATAAGCACCTTAAGAGCCAGAGCCTGGTTTGCAATGTGCCAAGGTCCCTCTTCTAACACCCAATCCCTGGTTCGGTTGTTTGGAAATTTGAACACCCCAAAATCTTTATCAGCTGCCATAACTTCAACTGATCCATCACGTCCCCAAAGCATGTTTGCAACATTGTAAACAAGGCTATATTTAGGATTTTTCCTAAATATTTGCCCTACAAGACAGCTATCCCAATGCTGGATCCCTTCTTGAATAACTTCTTTAGGTGGTTTCACCACTTTTTGACCTCCAATTTCAGTTGGTTTGTAATATTCCAGTAATTGGTTATTTGATGATTCATCAAACAGAGACCTTCATCCAGTGATTGCAGAATTATGACTTTGTTGAGAAAAAGAATTTGTAACTACCTCCATTGCAGGGTTGGTTACTGAGTTGAAATTAACTGTCACTGAATCCTCACGCGCGAGTAATCCTCACGCACTTCTGCAACAGGGCCTTTCCCTTGCAAGATAGCTTTCTTCAATGGAGGGAATGTCTGAGAATCACCAATCTTGGGGCAAGATTCTGTTTCAGAGGAATTTAAAAGAATCGAACTACCCGAACCTATACTTTTGTGAAAAAGACTAAATGTTGGATGACCTAGAGTCAAGGCCTTTATTCATGCTTGTATGGCCCACGCAGCCTATTTTCCACACCATTGTGTTGCAATTGACCAAAACTTCAAGGGACATGGGAGCATTTACCCATTGTTATTCCAATTCAAGGCGTTACTCGTTTCATTTTTTATTCCCTCTTTCTTTCTAGAGTTAGGGAGGCCATAGTGAAAGCCTTTTCAGCAAACTCTTTCTGCTTCTGTTTTTGAATCTAGTATTAGACATGTATGCCCTAGGGAGTAAAAATGTAATAAGTTTTTGGAGACATTTTTTATCAATAAAGAATTTATTCATTATTTATACCAAATCTTGTCCTCTTTACGTTCATATTTGTTGAATGTATGTTAAGCAAATAATAGTCTGAGACTGTCGGTCTAAACCTTAAGAATTGGATATATGATGGATGGATTATACGAAAGACACGATTCTTAAGGTGATGGTCTAAATCATACGATCCGCAATCAAGGGAATAAAGTTGGGCGCCTTATTCATGCAAAGATTGTTATGTTGTCTATATCCCTTTTGGGAGATGGTTTGTCTTGACCATCGGAGATGGACTCTATGAATAGAAACATTGGCATGTTGTCATAGGTGACAATATGTTGGATCGGGACATAAAGTGAATTGATTTGGATTAATAATTCTGTCTCGTCAAATTGATTCACTTTAGACAATTATTTGTGTTGTATCTTAATCCTGAGATGAATAATGGGCCCGTTGTCTTGACTTATGTCTTTTGATGTACCAAAAGGTGATACCCACATCTTAATAGTGGTATGCATGCCAGTACGTTGGAGGCATGGCTCTTGATGGCGTAGACTTGTTATTCATAGATATGGAATCCATAGCTCCTCTTTAGAAGTGATGATATCCTCTTATATGCGTTATCCTGCAATTGAAAAACTGAAGCCCTCAACCATTTGGATACATAAGTGTAACCGAATGGTATACTATCTTTGGATAGTAAGTTTTCTGATGGTGAGATGATGGAACGTAAGATAAAAATAATCGGGAAGGTAAGACAAAACTTGTCCTTAAGCCGATTATGGATTATCATATGGGGATACAATACACTATGATATGTCATTGAGACTTGGCTATACGGGCTTCGTAATTCTATGTAGTTCGAGAGTGCAGCTCCAAGCTTTTAGTGGAGTAGTGTTGGAGTTGATAATTATGAAATGTATATATGGGATATTGGGTTCATGATTATCAGGAGCTTGAACTATATAGGTCTATTTGGTCCCCTTTGCTGGCTCACAAAATCCTATAACGACACGACGTGCTTTTTCAATAATTGGTGACTTATGTTGGATTTATCAGATTGGTTAAATTTGGAAGAATTAAATAATTCATGTCTGTTTATCGGTTGAATTAATTTTGTAATAAAATTAATTCAAGATAAACTTGTTGAATTATTGGGATCGGATAATTCTTGTTTGTTATCGGTTGATTTAATTGGATAAATTAGATTAAGATAAACTTGTAGAATTATTGTGAATTGATTTATTTTCTTAGAGATTATCTTGATAAAGTTGTTTTGATCAGATAACTTCTCTATTGGATTATTTGAATTAAAACTAAGACTTTATCTTATAGAATCTCGGGTAAAAAATAAAAGATTCGCGGAGATATTTACGCGGCAATTCGGCCTACCGATCTACGTGTTTGGCCTGCCGATCAGGATGTTCGGCCTGCCGATCAAGATGTTCGGCCTGCCGATCAGCGAGAGATAAGATTACACGTTTTCACACGGATCTTATCAGATATTGATCCAAACTTGATTCTATTTCAAGTTTTTGAGACCTAATCTGATAAAGTTTGACCCTATGACCAATCGCTATATAAAGGGAGTAAGTCTCATGAGTTACTTAGATTAGTTGAGAGATTAAGAGTGATACTCTATTGGTGAGCATCTGAAAACTCCCTGAGAGCTTTTGTTCACGAATCACGAACACTTACTTTGGGTTCTCTCGATTGGTTGGAAGGAGAGTCACCGGTGAAAGAGCTATACGTGTGAGCCCACACTTACTCCGGTCGTGGATAGAGAATAGCAAAGAAGACCAGTTGGTTGAGGCTCTTCTAGAACGTCACTTCTCTTCACGGATTACGGAGGTTCTTCGACACACAAAGGTTAGTAAGATCTGTTTAATTTATACATATAGCATGTCAAACTTGTGTTTTAGAAAATACTCTAATGTTAAAATTTTTAAAATTCCTGCTACATACCTCACACTATTTTTTCCAATAATTGGTATCAGGGCCGTGGTTTTTACATAAAATTACGAGTTTGTGATCATACTATATGCATAAATTTTGTGATCTTAATCGCTCTTATGCTTGAATTTTATTTTATAGAGAGTTGGCACTCTAGGTTTCTATATAATTATATGTTGTCATGGATTATGTGGTGAATATTCATTAATTAATTATGGTTGATTAAATTGTTATTTAATTATTTATTAATTAATTAATTTATGCTGGTTATGGTTCCTTAGAAGTTAGAATGTGTATCTAGGTTTTTCATGTAATTAGATGGCGGACTATCATCTCCGTCTATGAATTATTATTTAATTTTAAATTTATAAAAATTTTATAATTAAATAATTATTCGGATTAAACGGAGCTAGAAAGCGGATTTAGAAGATGGATAATGGCGCACCCAGGTATTTCCTGAGTCTTTAATTTTATGTTTTTGAATTGTTGAAAATAAAATTGATGAATTGCATTAAAATTGTATTTTATGGAATAAGAGATTTATGCTCGGTCGGCATGCCGAACCCTCTAGTTCGACAGGCCGTCAGTGGGGCAGAAATCAGGTGGCTCTGCCAATAGGCCAAACTTTCATGGGTCGTGTGACACCCGTTATTCTCCTAACGGGTATTGAGGTAATTAAATTAATTTTTAATGTATAAAAAAAAATTGCTTTATTTAAATTTATTTTATAATATTTATTTTTATCTATTTTTAAATTTTCTAAAATTCTCCTATATTTATTTAGTATGATTACTAAAAAGTATTAGAACTTCTAATAAATCTCAAAAATGTCATATTGGCATTATGTGTGTTAAAGTCTTTAGATGAGACATAAGGATATATTTTCCAACTACTCTTGACCCTTATTTTCTTTATTTCCTCCGTGACATGCTTCAACATGTCTCCTCTATAATTGTTTCTATCACTTCTCTTCAAAGACTTCATCTTTTCTTCCTTTCTCTTCCACGGTTCCCACACTCTTCTTCTTATTTCTTTGCTGAAGCAAAATACTTAGAGAACTTCTTCAAGGCAGCCATAAAAATCAGCCACGATCACCTCCATTTGAGCAAGAATTTCAGTCATACCGAACTAAAGGAACCTGTTTTGAAGCCATTTCAAGCTTCCAACTAACCATAATCCGAGGTTAGAATCTTATGAACAAATTTAGTCTTTCATTTATAAATTTTCTTTTATACTAAAGGATTATTCAAATTTGCGTTCTTAAACCTAAGTATATGTTTGTTGCTATTTTGGAGCATATGTATGAAGTCTAAGTGTATATGCCCTAGACAGAAAATTTATATTGTTAAACTTTATAATACCTCTATGGGCAGTGGTTATTTCTTGAAATTCTAAGATTAAATTAAAATAAATTTTATGAATGTAGTTGTATGTTGTGCTTTAGTTTTAATTGTCCTTATGCACGCCTTAGGATCAAGGGAGTATGGAGCTAACGTTAACTGATTCCAGGATTAAAAGATTGTTGATAAGCTTGAAAGGTAGGGATTCTATTACTCATCTTTTGTGAGGTTTTTATAGAATTAAAATTGATTGTTTTGCCGCAATATATATATCTCTATGTTGAACTGATATTATATGATTATCACATATGAAACTATGACATGGACTCGTCTTGTATTGTACGGCGAGGAACATAATGAATTGACACATGTTATAAATTGAGAAGCATGGTTAGGAAAACTAACTCTATTAATAATGATTCAATATAGAGAAATTGTGAGACATGAAGAGGGCGACGGTTACGTCCTTGGGCATGAATACCCTAAAAGGTAAAATAGGGGGAAGGCGATGACGCTTCCTTGGGTTGAAAGTCCCAGAACACACTGTACAGGAATCGACTTGGTGAGGACTCGGGGCTTGATGTCCCCTCACCGGAACACCCTTGGAATGTTTATAGGGTGATCAAGTGCGCCCATTTGGGTTTCGATGAGTTGAGTGATACTCAATTTAACATGGATACCTAGGAACAATGATAATTGGTAATATTTGTATAAATGTGTAATTATGACACTTGGTAATGATTAACTATGGTATCCATAAGATGTGATCATAATAAACCTCATAATCTGGAATATGATGTAACTTATTAACCATGCAGGTTTTAATGTGGTAATGATAAAAACCTAAAGGTGAGTAATGGTTTTCTCTACTGAGCATAGTGTTGCTCATTCCCTTATGTTTATATCTTTTCAGGACTCACTAAGTGTGAGGTGGCTACGAGAAATATAGTTGAGGAAGTGATGTAGCTATATTACATTGGGACTGCTTCAATTGTTGAGAATGTTCTTCATGATAATGTAAGCATCAATTGTTACTTTCTGTGACTGTATTACAATGTGTTGAGGGTTAAAATGATGATAACAACAGTTTATATTATTAAATTTAAGGTGCTACATTAAAACTGTGGTTTAATTGTCGTTTATATTTTTTTTTTTGAGTTGAGAGTTTTCATTTAAGTCCCGGGCAAATTTTATTTTTAAGGTTTTACTTTTATTATTTATTTTTATTTTATCTCATTAAAAACTGTTAACCCCCACATAGGGGCGTTACAGAATTTTTGGTATCAGAGCCTAGGTTCGGTTAACCTAGGGAGTGTAGCACCACTTTAAAAAAATATATTTTTGAGATGGTTTTGAAGTTGAATTTTCATTGTCATCATCAAAATGAACCTTCACATTGATTTATACAGTCTAGAAGGATGTAACATGGAAAGGCCATAGAATGAAAATATCAATAGTTATATGAGTACAATAATTATATAGAAGGAAAGTATTAATAGTTATGAGGGAATGATAATTATATGGAATGAGTTTATAAGTAGATTGCTTATGAGAGATTCGTACAATATTAGGATCTATAAGCATATCTAATTCGTATAAACGATGAGAAATTCGTATAGATACGAGGATTTAAAAGCCTTTTGTCTCGTGAAAAACAATAAGAAATATAAGGCTTGATTTATTGATTTTAAAGTTTGGCATAGATATGCCAAATTTTTCGTAATTGATTCAAACCTAAGTAATGATTATGTGTGGATTCGATGGAGCACATAAGTGTTAATGTCTTTTCTTAAAAGTTCTATATATTTGAGGAATATGATATAAGTTGGGAATCATGGTATTGAATCTTGAGAGAGATAAATGTTAGACTTTTGGTCTGTTGAGACTGTGTAAAGTCTAGAATACATGAATCTCAAAATTGGAATATTTTGTTACGTACATTGTATTTAAGTGTATCAGTGAATCTTTTGGTTACCTAAGGTTTTGTTATATGAGGAAATTGTATATTGTATAAGTAGAATTGTGGGGATTGTAGATGTTCATAAGTAGTAACATCTAGTGTCTTTGTTCATTGATATGGTCTACGTTGGAAGACGTAAATCGTATTGATTTCAAGGTTAGTCGCATTCTAAACCCTTGGTAGTAATGATGATGAATCCATTGATAGATGTTGAGTATTAGGAATAACATATGGGTGTATGTATTGTTCAATAAAGTTTTGATTAAAACAAAATCATTTGAGTTGCTGGAAGATTGTGTTGTTATGAAATGATTTTAAATATCATTCAGGAAGATCCTTGTTGTCGTTAAATTAGATTTGTTGTTTATAGTTAACTTTATCTATAGTGGGCTTTGAATTGGGTTTAAGATTCATACGAATTGGTTTTCAATTTTATGTTTGTTATTTAACTCGTTCTAAATGTGTTAAGGCCGAAACAACCTGACCATTTTCAACTAAGAACATTTGGGCCTAGTTCAAATCTTAAATCAGTTTGATTCACACTGTCTCTCCCACGTGGTCTCTATACGTGTCATATACAGTGGTTTAATCATTGTTTACATATACGTTTACTGTGCATAGGAGCTTATTTCTCTGAGTTCACTTTTTCTCTCTTAATTTGTTATTTTCTCTCTAAATCGCAAATCCACTTCTTTTTCATTAGAAATTCTTCTTTTCCTCTAAAAGAAGAAGGAATTCTAGGATTCTGCAATTTACTATCTTAATTTTTCCTTTCTATTTACTCTTCTTTCATCTCATCATGGACCCAAAGTACCAACACATGAGAAAGTATTTCCCATCACTCTCCCAAAAGATTCTCAGAAAGAAATATAAGGCTAGAATTACTCGGTTGTGGATTCTTATGCGTTTTGGCATCCCTTGTGATGTGAGAATGTTGATAGAGGGGAAGATCCGTCCGAGTGACTTTAGTCAAGATGTCGGTTTACCAGGAACAGGTACCAGTCGTAGTGCAATGAAAAGAAGAGCCCGTGCCATCGTGGTCGCTTGTAACAAATGTGGAAGACAAAATTGTAACGGTAAATGTACTTCACCTGGTTATATGTCTACGAATAGAGAGGATAAAATAAGGTTTTGTAGGGATGGACTTTCAAAGGAGAACTTGGATAGCATCCATCCTCCTCTCCACGGTCACCCTAGTGGATATGTTCAAGGAGCTATTTTTAAACTCTGGCCTAAATTTTATACAGAAAGACAACGCCTTAGGAATATGGTATTTCTAGATCCTGTTTGTCAAGCCATAAGAAAACTGGATGGGGAATAAGTCATCGCCCTATAAAGGTTATTTAGTCTTTACTTATTTGAAGCAATTTTAGCTGATGTTCAACAGTTTGTGTTTTTCTTTTACTCAGAATATTTGCTTTTGTGTTTGAAATAATTGTGATTATTAGATTGATACAGTAAGTGTTAATATCTTATTTAATTTATGATTTTCTTAAATATATATATAATAAAATATATTATCTTATCAGACACGTCACATACGGTACAGTAATATGTTTGAATTTTGAAAAGCTTATCCAGATATTTCAAGATTTGTGTCTCAAATTTCAAAAGTTCTACAGTATTTGTCGTTTATATTAAATTTCTAGACTTGGTGTATATTTGTCAAAAAGTCTACAGTTGTGTCATGAGGGTCTTCTGTCGAATTGTTCTCAATTGTCAAAAGTTATACAATTAGAGTCTAATCTTTTTCAAAAAGTGAATCAGATTTTCTGTAAACTATCAATCACCTTATCTTACTTTCTTATCCGCACAAGATTTTGTTTAAATCTTTGGATTACCTTTTCATTACCTACTCGTCTATCTCTTTAGCCCTTTTTGTATATTTCTCATCTTTAAAATCTCATGTAGAACCCGAAGTCTAAGTGGAGCAGACATTAAGCAACCACTTCTATAAACCAAATATGTCTACCTCCCAATCCACGAAGAAAATAAAGAATGTCTGTGTCTTTTGTGGTTCCAGCCTTGGAAAAGATAAAGCTTATTTAGAAGCTGCAAATCACTTAGGGCAAGTCCTAGCACGCAAGAAGATTAACATAATCTATGGGGGTGGTAGTATAAAAATGATGGTAAATATGGCACTAGCAGCTAGGTCTAGCGACGCTACTGATGTAAGAATTTGGCCTCATATTCCAGTTGAAGGAAACCTTTGTAAGGAAGCCATAGGTAAGGGAGAAGGAGTCAGGAGTATCCCTAAAAATTTTAAAGACATAATCTATAATTCTGATGCTTTTATAGCATTACCTGGTGGTCTAGGTACTCTTGAGGAAATATTTATAGTTGCTTGTGGGCAATTGTTGGGCTTTTATTCCAAACCTTTGGGACTGCTGAACGTAAAGGGTTTTTATGACGGTCTTTTGAAATTTCTAGATTACGCTGTGGAAGAAAACATCACTACAGAATCGGAGAGACAAATCCTTGTCACTGCTTCAACAGCTGAGGAATTGATAGATAAAATGCAAATCATACATCCAGAATCCGACACTGCAACATCCAAGCTTGAATGGGAAAGGGAAAGCCGGGAGCGGCCAATTGATTTGAATCTCCATCTGTAATCTTTTTGTTTTATCTTTGGCATGTAGGCATGTGTGTCCGTATTTCGTGTGTTACGAATAACCGTTTGCCTTGTATTATGTGTTTCTTGTGGTACGTCGTTGTTAAATCTTTTAGATTCATTGAGCCTAATGCCGGGATGGCTGGATACGGAGTACTTGATGCTCTCGAAACGCATCTTTCTTAAGGTCCGATCTTTTGTTTATCGATGTTTTTGTATCCTCTAAGCATGCATGATATGGATAGCTGGTATACGGAGTGCCTTGTACTCTCGAAACGTATCCGCATCATGTTTGTAATGTGTAATATTCTGTTAATATTATGTGGAAGTACCAAAGTCAGTTATGGGGATATTCCATATGAGTATATTATTTGGATTGAATGTTTGTGTCATGAGGATAGCTGTTTAATGAAAAATATGTCGGGTATGTTTGCAACTCTGAGATTCCGTTTAATATCTCTATGAATAAGTTTAATGTATGGTTTTGAATATAAGTGTTTGTGATATATGTTTTATGATTATGTTTTAGTTTATTAGTTGAGGTATGAAATCAAATATATTTGACTTTTCCTTACTCAAAAAGGAAAAGGAACCTAAAGATGAAGTATATAAAATTTCTCTGGCAATCTCCTTAAATGTGATTGTAAATCACAGTCCATGGACAATGAAGGACTGGAATCATGATATGGTCAATATGTATGCCTGATCAGATTCTTAGACTATTATATGGTGTTATAAGTTGAAACTCGTCAGAAATACTCTCATTGAGGGATTTAGGAGTAAGATTTATTATGCAAGTAAATGAGTGGAGATACGATAACTTAAATTTGGAGGACAAACAACATTAACGGTTTAGACTCGGAATTGGAATCATAATGGAATTAAAATTTTTACTAATATTGCTAGAATTGAAATTTCGAGGACGAAATTTCTTTAAGGGGGGTAGAGCTGTGACACCCGTTATTCTCCAACGGGTATTGAGGTAATTAAATTAATTTTTAATGTATAAAAAAAAATTGCTTCATTTAAATTTATTTTATAATATTTATTTTTATCTATTTTTAAATTTTCTAAAATTCTCCTATATTTATTTAGTATGATTACTAAAAAGTATTAGAACTTCTAATAAATCTCAAAAATGTCATATTGGCATTATGTGTGTTAAAGTCTTTAGATGAGACATAAGGATATATTTTCCAACTACTCTTGACCCTTATTTTCTTTATTTCCTCCGTGACATGCTTCAACATGTCTCCTCTATAATTGTTTCTATCACTTCTCTTCAAAGACTTCATCTTTTCTTCCTTTCTCTTCCACGGTTCCCACACTCTTCTTCTTATTTCTTTGCTGAAGCAAAATACTTAGAGAACTTCTTCAAGGCAGCCATAAAAATCAGCCACGATCACCTCCATTTGAGCAAGAATTTCAGTCATACCGAACTAAAGGAACCTGTTTTGAAGCCATTTCAAGCTTCCAACTAACCATAATCCGAGGTTAGAATCTTATGAACAAATTTAGTCTTTCATTTATAAATTTTCTTTTATACTAAAGGATTATTCAAATTTGCGTTCTTAAACCTAAGTATATGTTTGTTGCTATTTTGGAGCATATGTATGAAGTCTAAGTGTATATGCCCTAGATAGAAAATTTATATTGTTAAACTTTATAATACCTCTATGGGCAGTGGTTATTTCTTGAAATTCTAAGATTAAATTAAAATAAATTTTATGAATGTAGTTGTATGTTGTGCTTTAGTTTTAATTGTCCTTATGCACGCCTTAGGATCAAGGGAGTATGGAGCTAACGTTAACTGATTCCAGGATTAAAAGATTGTTGATAAGCTTGAAAGGTAGGGATTCTATTACTCATCTTTTGTGAGGTTTTTATAGAATTAAAATTGATTGTTTTGCCGCAATATATATATATCTATGTTGAACTGATATTATATGATTATCACATATGAAACTATGACATGGACTCGTCTTGTATTGTACGGCGAGGAACATAATGAATTGACACATGTTATAAATTGAGAAGCATGGTTAGGAAAACTAACTCTATTAATAATGATTCAATATAGAGAAATTGTGAGACATGAAGAGGGCGACGGTTACGTCCTTGGGCATGAATACCCTAAAAGGTAAAATAAGGGGAAGGCGATGACGCTTCCTTGGGTTGAAAGTCCCAGAACACACTGTACAGGAATCGACTTGGTGAGGACTCGGGGCTTGATGTCCCCTCACCGAAACACCCTTGGAATGTTTAGAGGGTAATCAAGAGCGCCCATTTGGGTTTTGATGAGTTGAGTGATACTCAATTTAACATGGATACCTAGGAACAATGATAATTGGTAATATTTGTATAAATGTGTAATTATGACACTTGGTAATGATTAACTATGGTATCCATAAGATGTGATCATAATAAACCTCATAATCTGGAATATGATGTAACTTATTAACCATGCAGGTTTTAATGTGGTAATGATAAAAACCTAAAGGTGAGTAATGGCTTTCTCTACTGAGCATAGTGTTGCTCATTCCCTTATGTTTATATCTTTTCAGGACTCACTAAGTGTGAGGTGGCTACGAGAAATATAGTTGAGGAAGTGATGTAGCTATATTACATTGGGATTGCTTCAATTGTTGAGAATGTTCTTCATGATAATGTAAGCATCAATTGTTACTTTCTGTGACTGTATTACAATGTGTTGAGGGTTAAAATGATGATGACAACAGTTTATATTATTAAATTTAAGGTGCTACATTAAAACTGTGGTTTAATTGTCGTTTATATTTTTATTTTTGAGTTGAGAGTTTTCATTTAAGTCCCGGGCAAATTTTATTTTTAAGGTTTTACTTTTATTATTTATTTTTATTTTATCTCATTAAAAACTGTTAACCCCCACATAGGGGCGTTACAGGTCGGTAGGCCAATCTTTTCGATCAGTAGGCCGATGAAGCATGACCGACAGGCCGATCACCCAAATCGGCCTGCCGACCGAGAACTTAAAAATTTCCAGAAAATGTGCAATTTTTGAAGTACAGTTTTAATTTTATTTATGAGACGATTCTGAGAAACATTAAATTTGGATATGACTAGAAGTATGAAGTATTTGATTCATACAGGATTGAAGGCTTGAAGATGAAAATTACATGAAAAATGATACAACTTGAGGATTCAAGGATGAAGAATCGATATATGTCTCGATTATTCTCTTGTAAACTTAGTTTTCTATTCTCTAGGGTGGAACCATAATATTTCGGTAATTATTATTTTGCTTGTAGCTTTGCTTGTCTGCATTATAATATGATTTGCCATGTATATTGATAACATGTCAAATAGAATAGGAAGTGCCGCTCATAGGGATGAACGGCGGGCGGTTTAATGGTTTTTGGGCGGGTGAGGTGCAGTTTTTTTGGATGGCAGGTTGGCGATTAACCAACCCGCAAACCGCCCACCACATGGCGGGTGGTTTCAGTTTGATTTTGGGTGGTTACGGGCGGGTTGAGGCGGTTTAGGCCTATGCTATTGTCCAATGTAATTTTTAGGACCTTTTTTTTAGAAAGTGAAGAAAATTTGTAGAAAATATAAGATGATAATACATAAAGCATTCCCAACAAGTTTGATGCTTAAAGACAATGACCATATTCAAAAGTACAAATTAAGAAACATAATCATTCACTGCAACAAGAAACATCAACTACAGATGAAGTGATGAACAAAGTCAAGAGTCCATAAAGATTAAAGCCTATTCACTGGGTTCAAAAATAATAGAATGCTACAAATAAAATGATGAACAAAGTCAAGTGTTCTTTTTCTTTTAGGGCTTTCTCTACTAACTTATTTGATTTGAATTTTGATTACTTCACAAAATAAAAGAAGAATTTCCAATTTTTAATATGTCAAGAGCCAGCCGAGCCAGTGCTTGGAGTGTTGGATTGTTCAATCATCTCTAAAATAAGAACAAAATCAAATAAATGATAAGTTTTTTTTAAAATATATAGGCAGACGGGTGCGGGTTGAACCCGCCCTAAAAAACTTAAAACCAAGCCCGCCCATCGAATATATTGGTAGGTGGGTGAACCCGCCCACCAGTGGGTTGCTAACGTAAACTTGCTTTTTTCGAGATGGGCAGGTGTTGGCGTGGGCGATTGGCGGGTGTGGGGTGATTTTTGTACAGCCCTAGCCGCTCATATTAAAATTATTCAAGCACAATTTTAAAATAAAACCTTGATTTCAAAAGATTGAGTGGGAGAAGGTTTTCGAAGAGAGAACCTAAGGCCTCCATCGTTGGTCCATAGGAAGAATATGGTGGTCTCGACCCCTAGGAAGGGATTTCTATCATGTACCAGATTGGATCTCTGAGAGGATAAGATATTTTAGCATGATTTATGGTTACACACCCCTAGGTGGTGATTATAAATCATGGATAAAATATTGAAACAATGGTTATACACTCACGTTAATTTTATTATTAACCTCCCCTAGGAGCTCTGTTAATAAAATTAATGGCCAAAAAAATGATTATTAATATATGCTGGATCAGACGGGTCTTGGATGGCATATATTAATCAGGAGGGGATCCGTGTTCCTGATTGAATTTGGCATGACTCCCCTAGGAGCTAGGGCTGTACAAAAACTGCCCCGCACCCGCCAACCGCCCACGCCCGCGCCCACCCATCTCAAAAAAAGCGGGTTTACGTTAGCAACCCACTGGTGAGTGGGTCCAATATATTCGGTGGGCGGGTTTGGTTTTAAGTTTTTGAGGGCGGGTTCAACCCGCACTCGCCCGCCTATATATTTTTTTAAAAAAACTTATCATTTATTTCATTTTGTTCTTATTTTAGAGATGATTGAACAATCCAACACTTCAAGCATGGGCTCGGCTGCCTCTTGACATATTAGAAACTGAAAATTCTCTTATTATTTTGTGAAGTGATCAAAATTCAAATCAAGTAAGTTAGTAGAAAAAGCCCTAAAAGAAAAAGAACACTTGACTTTGTTCATCATTTCATTTGTAGCATTCTATTATTTTCGAACCTAGTGAATAGGCTTTAATCTTTATGGACTCTTGATTTTATTCATCACTTTATATGTAGTTGATGTTTCTTGTTGCAGTGAATGATTATGTTTCTTAATTTATACTTTTGAATATGGTCACTGTCTTTAAGCATCAAACTTGTTGGGAATGCTTTATGTAATATCATCTTATATTTTCTACAAATTTTCTTCACTTTCTAAAAAAAAGGTCCAAAAAATTACATTGGGTAATAGCATAGGTCTAAACCGTCTCAACCCGCCCGCACCCGCCCGCAACCACCCAAAACCAAACCAAAACCGCCCGCCATGTGGTGGGCGGTTTGCGGTTTGGTTAATCGCCAACCCGTCATCCAAAAAAACTGCACCGCACCCTTCCAAAAACCATCAAACCGCCCGCCGTTCACCCCTACTATGAGCTTATTGAATTCTGAGTTGAGAATTATCATTGTAAGGTTGTAATATTTTCAAGGTTTTGACACATAAACACATTTGTATATTTTTACATGATTGTGTTATCTTACTAAATTATTATGATATGTTTGCTTATGTTTAGTATATGATTCTTTATTGTAGATTAAAAATGTCTAAAAAATGCTTTATCATTGATACTTGTCAACTGGTGAGAATTATAATGATTGGAAATAGAACCTGGATATCGTCCTATCCTTTGAGAAACGAAAATATGTTTTGACAATCCCTTGTCCTCCCGAGCCTACAGGAGACTCATCTAATGAGCAATTCCAAGCGTATGACCGCTAAAAAGATGCTAATGATCAGGTCTGTTGCAATGTTATGGCCAGCATGAATAATGTGCTGCAGGCTCAACATCAAGATTATGAGACTGCGAAGTAGATCTTGGATAATCTTGAGGACATGTTTGGAGGCCAAGCCATAACAAAGCGGCAAGGGGCGCTTCGAAAACTTCTTAACTACAGACAGAGACCGAGGACATCTGTAAAGGAGTATATGATGTTGGTCATGGGTTACCTCGTTGAGGCTCAATCCAATGGAGCAGACATCGATGCTGAAACTCAAATGACTATGGTCTTTGAGACTCTATCTAAGAATTTATTCTGTTTAGAGCTACATTTAATTTAAGCAATAGACGGGATATGACCTTGACAGCGCTGATGAAATAGTTGTAGGAGTTTGAACTGCTGATCAGGGAGTCTCCTGCGAGTAGTGAGGCCAACATGGTAGCTGCTTCTAGTTCCAATTCTAACTTTGAGAATGGAAAGAAGCAACGGGCCAAGAATGGGAAGTCTTCTATTCCTGCTAACTGCAAGAGCAAGAAGAAGAAGAAGAAGAACCCAAAGAAGCTTAAGTGCTTCCTATGTGGAAAGATCAGGCATATTAAGAAGCATTGCAAGGACTTCCTTTCCAAAGGAGGTAGGTGTGATCTTCTATATTTAGAAACTTATTTGGTTGAGGAATCCAATGACATTTGGATCATAGATTCTGATGCAACTAATCATGTTTGTGTTTCTCTATAGGGATTCAAAGAAACGAAAAGTCTGCTTCATGAAGACTTTACACTTCGGATGGGCGATGGATCCTTGGTCTCAGCGGAAGCAGTGAGAGACGTCCATCTTTACTTTGATAACTATAGGAATTTATTTTTGCAAGATTGTTTTTATGTTCCTAAATTTAAAAGGAATTTAATTTCTGTATCTTGTTTATTTAAAGACTCTTACGTGGTATCTTTTAATGAAAAAATGATGATTCATAAAAACAAATCTTTTATCTGTTCTGGATGGAAGCAAAATAATCTATATTTTATCAAGCCTCAGATGGACTTATTGCTTAATGCTGAGATGAATGATAATAACTCTAGAAGACTTAAAACTGCTCACTCTAATAAGACTTATCTTTGGTATTTGCGCCTTGGTCACATTAACCTGAATAGGATTCAAAGGTTGGTAAGGGATGGACCTTTAAGTCACTTAAAGGTGGAATCTATACCTCAATGTGAATCTTGTTTGGAGGGTAAAATGACCAAAAGACCATACGGGTCTAAAGGCAATAGGGCCGAAGGGGTTCTAGAACTTGTGCATAGTGATGTTTGCAGACCGATGAACATCCGGGGACGAGAAGGGTATGAGTACTTCGTCACTTTTATTGATGATTACTCAAGGTATGGGTATGTGTACCTGATGCACCACAAAAGCGAAACTTTTGACAAGTTTTGGGAGTTTTGAGCTAAAGTGGAAAAACAATTGGGTAGACCCATAAAGGCACTTCGATCCGATCGAGGTGGAGAATACCTTTCTGATGAATTCTTGGGACACTTGTTAGAGAATGATATTTTATCCCATTTGATTGCGTCGGGCACTCCGCAGCAGAATGGCGTAGCAGAGAGAAGAAATAGGACTTTGTTGGACATGATTAAGTCTAAGATGAGTTATTCATCATTACCTTTATCCTTTTGGGGATATGCACTAGAAACTGCATATTATCTTTTGAACAATGTGCCTTCAAAATCGGTCCCTAAAACTCTTCATGAGTTGTGGACAAGAAGGAAGACATCCTTAAACCATATTCGTATATGGGGATGTCCGGCTCATGTCCTGTTTAAGGATTTGAATAAGTTGGAAGCACGTTTAGAAGTTTATGTGTTTGTAGGATATCCAAAATGGACTAAAGGGGGTTATTTTTATAGCCCAAAGGAAAATAAAGTCGTTGTTTCAACTAATGCAACTTTCCTTGAGGAGAGTTATATGGACGACTTTAAACCTCGAAGCAAAGTGGTGCTTGAGGAGTTAAGGAGTGATCTGATCACTCCGAAGGTTCCAAACGAAACCATTCCGATCAGTGTAGAAAAACCAAACGAACCTGAGCAACGACCTAAGGGGCTTCGGCGTAGTGGGAGGATCGGGTGTCAACCTGAGAGATATATGTTCATTGGAGAGGTCTTCTTGGCTGAACCGAATGAACATGACAGGGATCCTTATACTTATGCAGAAGCTATGGAGGATGTTGATTCAAAACTCTAGACATAGGCCATGAACATAGAGATGAAGTCTATGGAGACTAATCAGGTCTGAAAGCTTGTGGATCTTCCCGAAGGTATAACACCCATAGGGTGTAAGTGGATCTATAAGAGGAAAAGAGGAGTGGATGGAAAGGTTGAAACCTTTAAGGCTAGACTGGTAGCTAAGGGTTATACGCAAAAGGAAGGAATCGATTACAAAGAAACCTTTTCGCCTGTAGCCATGCTTAAGTCCATCAAGATTCTCTTGTCCATAGCTGTCGCTCTCGACTTCGAGATTTGACAGATGGATGTCAAGACGGCTTTTCTGAATGGCTATCTTGATGAGTCCATTTATATAGAACAACCAGACGGGTTCAAGGTCACAGGTCAATAGGGTAAAGTTTGTAAGCTGTTAAAGTCAATTTATGGACTTAAGCAGGTTTCTCGTTCTTGGAACATAAGATTTGATCAAGTGATCAAGACTTATGGGTTCTCATAAAATGTGAATGAGCCATGTGTTTACAAACACATAAAGGACGGGAATGTGGTTTTTCTACTGCTTATGTAGATGACATTTTGCTAATTGGCAATGATGTTGGGGTGTTGTCATCGGTCAAATTATGGTTGACCAAGCAGTTTGACATGAGGGACTTGAGTGAGGCTAATTTTGTTCTCGGTATCCAGATCTTTCGGGATAGGAAGAACAAGATGATAGCTTTGTCACAGGCTAGCTACATAGATAAAATTCCCAGGAGGTTTGCAATGCAAGATTCCAAGAAAGGTTGGCAACCATCTAGGTCTGGAATTATTCTTTCTAAGAAAGACTCTCCAAAGTCTTATGAAGAAAGAGAATACATGAAGAAGGTGCCTTATGCTTCAATAGTAGGTAGTCTCATGTATGCCATGCTTTGTACACGACTGGATATTAGCTATGCAGTCGGGATTGGTCGGGATTGTAAGTCGATTTCAGGTGGATCCAGGACCGAACCACTGGGTTGTGGTAAAGTATATTTTCAAGTACCTACGAAGGACTCAAGGGTATATGCTTGTATATTCGGGCGAGGACCTGACTCCTCTAGGATATACTGATTCAGATTTTCAATCTTGTCTGGATTCTAGGAAATCAACTTCGGGTTTTGTGTTTACTCTAGGCGGCGATGCCATTACTTGGAGAAGTGCTAAGCAAGATTGCACTTCAGATTCAACGATGGAGGCCGAGTATGTGGCAACTAGTGATGCTTCAAAAGAAGTAGTGTGGCTCCGCAAGTTCCTTGGGGATCTTGAGGTTGTTCCTGGCATGGATAAGGCGGTATCACTGTACTGTGATAACAGTGGGCGGTAGCTAATGCTAAGGAACCAAGATTTCATAAGAACAGTAAACATATTGATCGGAAGTATCATGTGATAAAGGACTTCGTTGAGGGCGGGCATGTCACGCTATGCAAGATTGCGTCAGAGGACAATTTAGCTGATCCATTTACGAAGAAACTTACTAGGAGAGTCTTCGAGAGGCATGTGGAAGCTATGGGGATGCGAGATTTGTCATATTTACTCACTTAGTGCAAGTGAGAGATTGTTAGACATGTATGCCCTAGAGAGTAAAAATGTAATAAGTTTTTGGAGACATTTTTTATCAATAAAGAATTTATTCATTATTTATACCAAATCTTGTCCTCTTTACTTTCATATTTGTTGAATGTATATTAAGCAAACAATAGTCTGAGACTGTCGGTCTAAACCTTAAGAATTGGGCATATGATGGACGGATTATGCGAAAGACACGATTCTTAAGGTAATGGTCTAAATCATACGATCCGCAATCGAGGGAATAAAGTTGGACGCTTTATTCATGCAAAGATTGTTATGTTGTCTATATCCCTTTTGGAAGATGGTTTGTCTTGACCATCGAAGATGGACTCCGTGAATAGAAACATTGGCATGTTGTCATAGGTGACAATATGTTGGATCGGGACATAAAGTGAATTGATTTGGATTAATAATTCTGTCTCATCAAATTGATTCACTTTAGACAATCATTTGTATTGTATCTTAATCTTGAGATGAATAGTGGGTTCGTTGTCTTGACTTATGTCTTTTGATGTACCAAAGGGTGACACCCACATCTTAATAGTGGTATGCATGCTGGTACGTTGGAGGCATGACTCTTGATGGCGTAGACTTGTTATTCATAGATATGGAATCCATAGCTCCTCTTTAGGAGTGATGATATCCTCTTATATGCGTTATCCTGTAATTGAAAAACTAGAGCGCTCAACCATTTGGATACATAAGTGTAACCGAATGGTATACTATCTTTGGATAGTAAGTTTTCTGATGGTGAGATGATGGAACGTAATATAAAAATAATCGGAAAGGTAAGACAGAACTTGTCCTTAAGTCGATTATGGATTATCATATGGGGATATGATACACTATGATATGTCATGGAGACTTTACTATACGGGCTTCGTAATTCTATGTAGTGCGAGAGTGCAGCTCCAAGCTTTTAGTGGAGTAGCTTTGGAGTTGATAATTATGAAATGTATATTTGGGATATTGGGTTTCATGATTATCGAGAGCTTGAACTATATAGGTCTATTTGGTCCCCTTTGTTGGCTCACAAAATCCTGTAACGACACAGCGTGCTTTTTCAATAATTGGTGACTTATGTTGGATTTATCAGATTGGTTAAATTTGGAAGAATTAAATAATTCATGTCTGTTTATCGGTTGAATTAATTTTGTAATAAAATTAATTCAAAATAAACTTGTTGAATTATTGGGATCGGATAGTTCTTTTCTGTTTATTGGTTGATTTAATTGGATAAATTAGATCAAGATAAACTTATAGAATTATTGTGAATTGATTTATTTTCTTAGAGATTATCTTGATAAAGTTGTTTTGATCAGATAACTTCTCTATTGGGTTATTTGAATTAAAACTAAGACTTTATCTTATAGAATCTAGGGTGAAAAATAAAAGATTCGCGGAGATATTTACGCAGCAGTTCGGCCTACCGATCTACGTGTTCGGCCTGCCGATGGGGCCTGTTCGGCCTGCCAATTAGCGAGAGATAAGATTACACATTTTCACACGGATCTTATCAGATATTGATCCAAACTTAATTCTGTTTCGAGTTTTTGAGACCTAATCTGATAAAGACTGACCCCGGGACCAATTGCTATATAAAGGGAGTAAGTCTCATGAGTTACTTAGATCAGTTGAGAGATTAAGAGTGATACTCTATTGGTGAGCATCTGAAAACTCCCTGAAAGCTTTTGTTCACGAATCACGAACACTTGCTTTAGGTTCTCTCGATTGGTTGGAAGGAGAGTCACCGGTGGAAGAGCGTACGTGTGAGCCCACACTCACTCCTATCGTAGATAGAGAATAGCAAAGAAGACCAGTTGGTTAAGGCTCTTCTGGAACGTTACTTTTCTTCACGGATTGCGGAGGTTCTTCGGCACACAAAGGTTAGTAAGATCTGTTTAATTTATACATAGAGTATGTCAAACTTGTGTTTTAAAAAATACTATGATCTTAAAATTTTTAAAATTCCCGCTGCGCACCTCACACTGTTTTTTCCAACATCTAGATGGTGGCTTTGGGTGGAAAAGACAGTGTTTTGGTTATGGCTTAGGGCTAGTGAGTTACTACACGCTCGTGAGGCGGTCGAGCGCTCATAGACAAAAAACCATTTTCGTAGAGCGACTTAGAGAAGAATCCCTATGTTTTTCTAAAAAGACAAATGTCAGTTTCTTGGGAAATTGTAAAACAGTTCCGCACCGACTCCCTTCTTACCTCTATCCTATCTTGTTATAGCCTATTCCCCAAAACTGCTTGCCTCTAACTATAAGAGGTGGATTTGGAACTGCTACAGTATAAAATTTTTACATACTATAGTATAAAACAAAGTAAAGTACAGTATAAAGCTCTCATACACGCTATAGTAAAATTGTTCTAACTTTTAGTTTTAACTGCGCTACTAAACACACTTGGAAAAAGAGAGGAAGAAAGCCTTTAAACTTTGTATTTTATAATTAGAATTTTAACATATTTACGAAAAATGCCACACAAAAACCCAGTGGATTAAACTTTATCACACCTTAAAAAAGTCTTGCATTTACTATCATATTGTTTAAACAAAATTATTTTGTTAGATAATTATATCCTCTTAATCAACAAACATTTCAACAAAAATAAAAATTATAGAGCTTAATTGACATGAATCATAAAGTTTAAAAGCATATTTTGTTTTTTAAATATATTATCCAACATGATTATGGTATTTTTAATAAATATTTTTTTTGTGGTATAAATCACTCCGAGGCTAAAATTTGTGGCATTCTTGTTTCCTAGAATTTACCACACCTGTCAGAAGTTTATGATATGATGTTGTTGAAAGTGCACGGCCCAGTGTCATGCAGAAAGTGGGAGCTCTTTCATACGCGTTTGGGAAGAGGCCTTTTACTGAAAGAGAGATTGGAAATGGTCGATGAAGTTTCAGCTTGGCCCATACTCATACTTAATGCGGCTCTTGAAAGACGTATTTTTAAATGGAATATTTTTTTTATTCCTTAAAAAAAATACTTTTTATAAACACCACATATGTTTAAATATGACATTTAAACATGTAATATAAGTAATAGTATGGTATAATTTTTTTAGTATGACATAAACAAATAAGTGTGTCATACCATGTAATTTTATCAAAAAGCATTATTTGAAGAAGGCTTTTCTACTCATATAGCAAAATTTTGGTGATAAAGTTAAAATACAAGAAAATTTATAGAATATTTCAAGAATATGGAAGGTACAATTAAAATAATTACTATATAAATTATATAATATAAATCATAATATCATTGTGATAATTATTATGTAATTTTTGCTATTTTAAAAATGTTATAAATATTTTTTAAAATTTCAAACTCCATAGAAAAAAATTTGTGTAGTATACTTTTTTAAAATAAAAAAAAAAAAACTCTAACAAAAACTTTACTTTTGGATTTATGTGATTAATACGTTTCAATTTTGTGTTGTACAAATTGACTAGTTAGAGGTAAAGGAAGCATAGTATAAATCTCAACCATAAATATATATATGACACAAATTCAAAGACATAAAATTGTGACGTTTCACCTAATTTTCTCTCTAGGAAATTTGAAAAATGTGTAGCCGACTATCTTTTTTTCTCTTGAGCACAAAGTGAAATTTTTTTTTTAAAATTTTTGAATCCTTAACTCAGCTCCTTCTCTGTGTTATTCTCTTATAGATCAAAGTTATTATGTACCTTTCAATGCATAACGCGAGAAATAGCGACCAAAAAGTAATTATAAAAATAGTATAAATTTTAGTGGTCATTTCTTCAACTTTCCCCTAATACTTTTCCAACGTGAAAACTGCTTACTCGATCCAAAATCAAAATTGACTTTCATGGAGTTATTTCACCGATTAAATAGTTCTTGGAAACAATCTCAGATTTTTTTTCAATGCAACCTATTATAAAACGTGATTGACTACTAATTGCTTCTTATGTCTTCCCAACCCTCAAAAAAAGATGGAAAAGGAAGGAAAGAAAAAGTCATACACATCACCCCCTAAGTCAGCAAAAATAAATTAGCAAAAAAAATAACTTAACAATAAGTATCTATTTTTAATTTTTTTAAATAATTTTTATAAGATTTAATGGTTTAACAACATGCGAAAATATTCGCTCAAGGACCCAACCCAACTTATAAAGTGTTTGGAAGGGTGGTGGAAACCACTTTACTGTAGCATGTGAGAGTTTTATATTGTAACATATTTTTTTATTGTTACTGTAGCATATGAGAGCTTTACACTGTTCATAATTGAGATTGTGGTAGAAATTAAGGGTATGTTTGGTTGAATATTCAAATCAAGGTTCGAATCATTTTGCTACAGTATTTTCTCTCATAAAAATTTAAATCTTTATTCAAATATTTTACTCAAATACTCGAACCAAACGAACCCTAAATGGTTCCCATCACTGTTAAAGTAGTAGTACAGAGACCATAATTAAATCCATCTACCCCAACCGTCCTGATGGAGTGTCAAATAGTTGAATTGTACCATTTCCCTCAATCACCAGGAGTCACTGTCTTCAATATTTGGCCACAAGACAGCCAACATTGCACCGCATGAGGGACGGTTTTTTCATAGCACATTTCTTGTCGAACTCAATTATGTAAATAAACATATGCCAAAATCTACAAATGTTTAGGCTGAAAAAATTGGTCCCATTTGGTATTATTTTAAAAATTTTGAGAAATATTTTTTATGTTTTTTATGTAAAAATTTTAAAAACACTCACAGTATAATTTTTTAAAAATTCTCATTTTTTCAAAATAAAATTATTTCACATATTTTAAAAGCACTATCAAACGGTAAGTTGCCTTCCATATAATTTATTTGACGAAGTATGTTATTTGTGCTCTCTTTTTATTGTTGACATTTGGCATTTTGTATGAATTTGCAGGCTTTTGAGAGAGCATGCTCATTAATATGGCTCTTCTAATAAAATGATCATTTTATATAGCTGGCCAAAGCATCTTTTCACCTCACAATCTGCAGATTAATCTGTAGAGTAAATGTATACAATAAAATAAAGAAAGTACATGAACCTTAATTTGATCTTATATTATTTTGTATCAAAAGATGTCAGGAGAAGAAAATCTTATAACAAAGTTCCACCAAACAAAACTATAAATATAGGGCTATAAAATATCGATCTTTTCAGTTTGGCAAATTTTGAATTTCAAAATGCATTTTCATTCTTTAAAGTTAATTAGAATTTTACACTAGAGTCAAGTAAAGACTTTGTTTTGAATGGTCTGACCCATATTTTGTAATATCAATTTTGTAGACTTTGTTATCTTGATGAATCTTTCACCAGATTTAAATTTAAAGTTCAGAAACATACATTACCAATACAAAATACTATTCCTAGTAAAGCTCGTAAGTTAAAGTTGCCGTACAAATAGAAGCGATACATCTTTGGGATATAAGGGAACACAAAGAAATAAAGATCTAGAGGGGGAAAAAGGCCCACATAATGGTCCAAACCAGCATTAATTTTCCTTCTTGACAAAACCCAATGCAACTGGCATCAAGAAGAAATAAGTGCAACTAGCAGAACCTAGCAAATGCATGGTATTATATGCCGAGTTGCAAATCATATATATAGAAAGTTGCAAATCACATTGATGTGGTTGGACAGAGGACAGAGACATAGCATGCCAATTGGGCACACAAACGATGAGGCCATAGGATTGGTCTTAAGGCTCTCTTTCATGTTAAAAGGCTGATAGGGTGTTTGGCAAAGCAGTTGGAACTGAAAATATTGGTTTCAAAAATTTAACATGTAAAAGTTTTATACTGTAGCAAGTAATTACTGAAAGCTTTATCTTGTTTGTTTTTGAAATCGACATGCTATACATAGGCTAAAAAGAGAGGTGATATTTGTTGGGTTGGCGGTGCTTGTGAAAGGGGTTGTTAATGCTGGTTTGTCTCTTGTATTGGCATCTTCTTTCCGTTTTACTGATGGAGAGTAGTTAGTCCTTTTGTCTCAAATGGTCAGACCCCAGCTGAGCTCCAACACTTTCTTACTTCATTTCTATTAGAGAAGGCTATTACTATTTGCTACCACAAACTGCAGGCACCCCTCCAGCTTGAGGGTGGGGGGTCCATTTCCTGTCCTGAGCCCAGATTTCACATGTACACCAACAAATATTTGAATGACATACAGAGATACACTATTTTTTTTATGCATACATATTATATATATACACTTTTTCTTTTCCATGTATGCTAAAGCTACAATATATGTATACTTTGTTCATATATATATGCTGTTCCTGCAGTGCAGGAAACATTATGAAGGAAACTAGGTCCCACCCTCTCAAACTTACAGCCTGTATGCTGGCCCGCTCTTGACTATAATTGTTTATAGGAATTTTATTTTCTTCATGTTTTTTAAAAAGAAAAGGTATAAATAGGGTTGCATTTTAATAAATAAGAAACTTACGTTGTCTCTTTATATGAAGAAGAGAGAATAATTTTGGAAAAAAAAAAATTGATGGGACACTATTTTTTTTTTTTGAAGGGGTGGGACTAATGGTTAAATCTCCATCAATTTTTATAAATTATGATTTTTTTTAATCTAATATGATTTTGATATAAATTTACGATTCAAAATTTTGTCTTATAGCAGGTAGGTTTTTCTTTACCTGAGACATTGTTTTGTCTGATCGTGCTAGAGCAAGGTTTTTTTAGTCATTTGATTAATTTTAAGAGTCTATATTTATGAATGTTCATATCAAAAATAGCATATTATAACATAGAAGTGCTCACTCTTATAGATTATACGATTAAAATTTAATTGAATTGACAAGAAAATGCTTGCTTTATAAGGAAGGCAAAACAACGTGCTCGTTAGATTTTCTAATAATGTTATAATTTTTTTTTTTTTGTGAATTTGAATTCCACTCGATATAATTTATAAAGCGAAATCTCGTGGTATAATTCCAAAAGGCCAAAAAATATATATATATTGATGATGAATACTTTTGAAGGATCAATTTTTATTCGCATATTGCTTAATTAATTGGTTATGGAGTATAATTTTCATATATGATGTTTAAAGACGTGTAGGACACACTAGAACCTTTGCTCAAAAAGCCTAATTAGTCATAATTTTACTGGCAACATGTAATATTATGATGTCAAAATAATGCCTAATGGCATTTAGATTGTTCGAGTTGCCGATTCAAATTGAAAAATGTTGTGGTAATTTAAATTTTATAAGAAAAAATACAATAAAACCGATTCAGATTAAAATTTTACTGCCTTAAACTAATGAACTAAACATCACTTTAGGGATGATGACTTTTAGTTATCACTTATGCTTTTGTCCTATTTTTGCAGTTTTATCTGCATGACGAGGAAAAATGAAAAGGAGTAGAAGATATAAGCGGGAAGTTCATGAAGAAAATGGAAGAGATACCGCAAGTGGAAGTTGAAAAGCCAGAAGTACCGCATTGGAAAGATTTTGGAGTCTATTTTACAGGGCTTTTGCTTTTCATTATTAGAAGAATATAAACAAAAATTATGGCTATTCAATCGGTATTTGAAACCTCATTTTTTTAACAAGCTTAATAGGTTGAAATGATTTTGCAATTTTCTGATAAAAAATAAAAATATTAGAATAAAAGCACCGTCCTACTACAAGACCAATACAAGTTTTAAAGTCTTTTCAAAAGAGTTTTCTTAGAAGCTATAAATAGTTTGGACTAAAATCTCTTCTAACAGATTATAGAGATTGAGGATTCACTGTAATTTTTCATAGCAACTTATTCTTTTCTTTTCTTCTCTTTTTTTCTCATTTTCTTTCTGCTTCAACAATTTTCTCCACATTTTCTTTATCAGAGTATTCGCAGGAGTAGAGAGGCGTCTACATCACGATGTTAAATATGTCCAAAGGTTAAAAAAAGAATAAAAAAAGAACCAATTAATAATTATTTCTAACAAAAGACGTGAAGATAAAAGAGAAAATCTGATGTTAACATCACGAAAGAAAAAAAGTTGCACAGGACAAAGCACCTGATGAAAGACTTAAAATTATTTGTTATGTTCTACAAATTCATGCCACGTGTTCCTGGTGGATTTTACAGCGTAAAACCATCTATAATTCTCCGGTGTGTTTTTCTTATTCAGTTTCACTTGCACATTCATGGTCCCTTGATGCATTTGTAGTCCAGCATTTATATTCCATATGAGTAAGGGGTTGTAAGTTCCTTCGTCCGAATTACAGGTTAAAAATTTCAGTCACGTTAAACCCTACTTGAAAGTAATAAACATTTCTCTTTATATATAAAAAAATAAAACTTTCAACACAAAAGGAAAAAAATGTTTTTTTTTTCTTTTTATTGTTCACCCGTCGTCATAGAGTGGTTGAGGGTCCGTTTGGTAAAAAGATTCGAATTAATGATTTAATTTAAGTTAGTGTGATTTGAATTAAGATTTGAGTTAGTGATTTGAATTGTTATTCGAATTGACGTTTGGATGTGCATTTAAGTTTTAATCTGAGTATAAAATAAAATTAAAATTTGTGTTTGGAGAGATAGTGAAGATAGTTTTTAATTTATTAATAAATCTAATAAAATATTAATGTTAATGATCTTAAAAAATATGCAATATGGATCTTGATTTATTCTTCTCTTCATTAGAAACACAGTGAAAAAAGAATCATCTCAATTGGATATTAAATGAAGAAGTTATGATTTTTTTCCTCAAATATAAGAGAGAGTATTTTAGTTTTTACTGTAGCAAATATATCGAGTATCAAAAATTTAAGAGGGGATGAGAACTCTAAAAACTTGAATTCTTAATACTCAAATTATTAGGATTTTTAGAGAAACAAATGCGTATCCGAAGGATTCTTCATACTTAAATCTAAATTTGAGTCTATTAAGTTTAAAAAATGCATGAAATAAATACACCTTTAGAGTACAGAAATATTTAGTGGGGATTTTTCTACCCAAAAGATGATTGCGTACTTTTCTTTTCTTTTCTTTTCTTTTCTTTTTTTTGGTTTTTGCTGTGGGTAAAAGGAAAAAAAAAAAAAGATGTTTACTTCTTTTTAAAGGTGGATAAATGAGTCCAACCTCACATGAGAGAAATGAAAGAAAAATAAAGTTTCGAAATTGGAAACGTGTAATCTGTAACGTAGACTTCCTTTATCTAGCAGGTGCAAATGTACAATTCGATTCTTCAAAATTAAACAACAACAACAATAATAACAATAATTTTCAAATATATATGTGCAATGTCTATGCTATATACAGATTTATAGATATATATAGAACGATAGAGTTATACATGGACCAAAATAGATGATCGTTTCTAAATTTTTTTCTTTTAATATTATATATAAAATTTTATAAATATTATATTAAGTTTTTTTTAAAATTATATTTTGTTCTCTTAAAGTTTTATATCTTCTTTAATTTTTTTTACTATGTTAATATATGCATTGTCTCTTCTCACTAATTTATATAAAAATGACTTTCAACAATAGTGTTATTATACTATTATTGTTATTTTCATAAAACAATAGTGATATTGTTCATTTCAATGCTAAATCTCATCATCAACGCAGAATATGGTGCATTGACGGACGACATGAATCTGCACAAACCAAGCAAAAAAAAAAAAAAAAGTTTCATCCAACCTTTTGTAAAATTGATATAAATAATAAATAAAATAATAAAAGCTAACGCAATTACAACAAACAGAACTTTTCCTGTGATGTCTAGCTACACTATCTCAATTATTTCTTTGTTCCTTTAGTCTATGATGATGATATGACATAAGATATATAGATATACGTATATATATACATAGGGTTATATCATAAAAAATAAAAACTAAGAAGAAGGGGTGGTCGTAAAGAAGGGTTCTTTTTGGCTTGATGTTTCCGTACAAGCTCCTAGGGGTGATGATGTGACGACTTTATGACCTAAACGTCAAATCAAATCTTTGTCTTAGTGATATCATGGCATATATTGTCTCTATTTTTCGCTAAATTTTTTTAGGAGTTGATTGTATAATTATATTTTTTTAGTTCTAATTATTTTTAATTTATTTTTTAATTTTAAAAATTATAAAAACATCTTTTAAATTTAAAGACTTGTTTTAATTTGATATCTGATAGACTTTTTGCATCAAAAAAGTAAAAATAAGACAAATATACCTTTAATAGGCTTAATTGTTTTTAAAATATATTTTTCTTTGTGAAAAAAATTTAAAAAAATATACTAACTTTCAAAAAGCTATAAAATTTAATTTTTTTTTGAAATTTAATGTTTCGTTTTAGGAATTTTTATATTTTTAAACTTATAAGATATATTTTAATAATTGTTTAAAGGTAATTATATTGTTTTGCTCAATTCTTTCATTTATAGGAATGAAATTGAAACAATTTTTTTAAATTCAATATTTTTTTATAGTTTCTAAAAACAAAAAGATAAATTAAAAAATGACTAAAACTAAAAAATATAATTATATAATTAAACTAATTTTTAATTTATAAAATATTTAAAAAATAATAATTTAAATTATTAATTGATGCTTAAAAACTATAATATATAAAAAAATTTATATTATAACTTTTTACTATACTATATAAAACTTTATTCTATTTATATTTTAAACCATTCGTTTTAACTATTCAACCAAAGCACCTGTTAATCAGCCTCCAATCAGAAAACTGCTGACCCCTCTTTACAGCTGGACGGTCCTGATTGAGTTAACCCCTGTCTCCCACAGCCCCACCACTCACATCTTTTCCCTCCAGTTTCTCTCTCCGTCTCTAACATGGTCTTGGGCAATTTGCTTACGTGGCATTTGTTCCACGTGCCACCCTCACACTTTAGAAAGAGACCCTCTGGAGTCTGACCCAAATTCATGAACAATTTGTGCCGAGCTCTCCCAAAAATTTGTTCATGCACTCTTAAGATTTTCAGTAAATGTAATTACGCTTATACCCTCCTTGCATATAAGCCAGAAGTTCTTCGACTTTCTAATGAAGATAAAAATTCTAAGAATTACTGCAAGAAATTGGAAACGTTGAACCATGAAACTCTATGTCTTATTTTTTGCTTAAATGATTTAATCATATATTATACACACATGTAGACACAAGTACAAGTATCATTTATAAAGCACTATAACCTTTAAATAGCTTTGAACGGAATACATCATAATATTGGGAAGATGTGAGACAAAATATTGTGCCAAATTATAGACACATTTACCTACTCTTCCAAGTTTCGTACTTAATCCAATCTGGTTAATTTAAATAATAATAGAGACATTAAATCTAATCTTAATGTAGCATTGTTCTAACAGTCAAACTAATTTATTTATGTAATAAATAACATAAAATTTAAGGGTCTTTCTTCTTCCATGAAAATATTCATTGGTGATGCATGTTTTTAAACCACTAAGATTGAACAAAATTATTCTTCTGTTGATTTGATGGTATCGATAGATTACTTTTTTAACACTTGGAGAAAGAAATCTCCCTAGTCTTTTTGTTTATGAACGATGAAAAGTGATTGAATTACACTAAAAAAGTGAAAAGAAGTAGGAAGAAAGTCACCATGAAAAGTAATTGTTCTTTCCACCTCTCTTTCTAAACAATTAAGGCTACATGCATGGGTACTTTCTTTATATCAATTTTAGTTACAATAAACTAATGCACTGCGACTATCACGCATTTTAATCTTTTTTTTTATATATAAGCATTCACTAGGGCCTTATTATTACTATTTTTTAAGTAATGTGAAGTGGTGATGCAAGAATTATATTATCACGTAATTTCTAGTTATTAATGAGCCTGTAAATTTGTTTCCAGAACCGTCTAAAACCAGCCCCATGTTTGAAAAAAGAGTCATTTGAGTTTTTGGACAACCGTCGACTCCAAGCATGCACGCACGATACACAGCAACCGCACTTCATGTCGGGCACGTGGCTGTATCTAGAGTCCCCAGGGCCCACAACCACACGACCAAAATATACACGAAAGTCTTTGATAAATCATATCCAAAGGAACTTTAATAATATTCACGAAGGGTATTATTGTCAAAAGACGGTGGGTAAAAGTAAAGTGCTGGCTCCATGATGACCCCATTGGTTCAGCGGTCCTCATGCAGAGATGATTGAGTTGAAAGTGTTTTGGGAATAATTGAGACATAATTAGACAGTTCCCTGTTTCACACCAGTACAAAAAAGTTGCACTCAACCACATTTTTCTTCATTGACTAAAAAGCCCCTCATTAATGAGAAAAAATATATATATTACAATATTGATTATTTTTATATGACAATAGTAATAAATACAACAATATTTGGAGTAATGAATTAAAATTCCCACTACCTCCTATTTTCTCTTCACGAAATTCTCCATTCCATTTCCAGCCTTCGAAAAATGAGGAAGACAAAAAACAAATGAAAATAGATTAAATAAAAAGCAAATCTCTTTTTTTTTATCCACGTGTTTGCATTATATAAAGAGGTTGTACCCTATGGCCGCGGTACATCCGGTGTAGAGGATCGGGGCCGCTTGGGCGGAGCCTCGGCTCTGTCGACGGTGCTGGAAGCGGGAGTCTCGGTGCGCGTGTCGCAGCTGCCACAAGCCGCCGCGTCGAGAACGGCGACGGGACTCGGCGGCGCAACCGGCTCGGCTCTCCGATCTTTGTGGCGGCTTGCTTGACACGTGTCTATCAGGTACTCCTCCATCAGTTGGTGACAGCTTCTAACCATTTCCTTTCCAAAAAGAAGAAAATAAAGATTCATTTATTTATTTATTATCGAGAGATTTTTTTGCATTAAACACGGCTTTCAATGCTCTAGAATTCTTCGAAGGAAAAAGGAGATTTTCCTTTTCTTTAAATTATGAGAGAGAGCGAGATATATAGATATATATATATATATATATTATATATACTTTGTTTACTCTCTCGTGAAAGTGAAACGACGTCGTGGCTTCATGGAAAAGTCTCAACTGATCCTCGCAGCTTTCGCCGGCGGCGCAGAGAAGCACCGCCGCCGCCGCTATGGTCGACGGCGTAAACCCTAGAAAATCGGTCGCTGAAAAACATAACCAAAGAAAAAGGCAATCTTAATTGTTACTTATTAACCAAAAAAGCATCAAAATTGAAAATGAAAATGAAATTTTCTTTTCTTTTTTTTCTGTACGAACGAACCACGGGTGGTGCTGAGGATGAGATCGGAGGAAGCAGAAAAGATCCGCGCGAGAGAGAGGGAAGAAGAAGAAGGAAGCTTGGAGATGAAGAACTGGAGGAAATCGAAGGGCGTGACGGAGCGCAATCGCCAATGGAGATTGGACATGACCCAGAGCTCCATTCTCTGAACCGTCTTGGGCTCGAACACGTACTTTGGGTCGCACATTTGGAGGTCCAATAGAAGAGGGACACGTGGCTCCTCCATCTTCGCTGCCAGCGACAGGCACGCCACGGACAGCAGCTGAAACGGCCAGCCATTCGGCTTCCGCGCAGACACCAAAAAGGAAAAAAAAAGGGGAAAAACAGAGTCAAAAGAAACACATTTTGAATCCCTAGAATAAAAACAAACAAACAAAAAAAAGCTTCTTTAATGGCGTAGTGTTCTTACGGGGAGAGAATGGGAGGAGAGGAAGCGGTCAAAGTAGTTGACGGAGAGGACGGCGGTGACCGGGCTGAAGCGGAGGCTGGCGTGGACCTTCAAGATCCAGTTGATGGCATCCTGGCGGGCGGTGACGTCGACGGAGCGGTCGCGACACCGCCGAAGGTAGTCGGACCTCGGCATGTGGCTGACCTCCGACTCGATGAGCTCCGCGACGGCGCTCTCATCGGACGCCGGAGAATGAGAGGAAGATAAAGTTGATGCATACGGAGAGCGAAGGGAGATCCACGTGTACGCGTCGGAGGAGGAGTTGAGGTCTGCGGCGTCCTCGGCGCAGTAGAGGCTGTGGGAGGCGGATTCCGACGGCATTGTGGAGGAGTGAGGATTTAACGGCGAGATAACGGCGGTGACAGCATGGAGGAGGGCGACATAACGTAGCGCTGTGTGTCTGTGTGGGTAATGTTAATAGAGCTATGTATGGTCATGGCGCGGTTTTATGGGTTTGGGTGAGCCACAGTCACTTTCTCTCTCCCCCTTTTCTTTTATCTTATTTTATTATTTTATTTTTATCTGTCTTTCTTGGTGAATTAAGGCCATTTGATTCGAGTATTTAAGTAAAGTATTTGAATGAAGATTTAAATTTTTATGAGAGAAAACACTGTAACAAAATGATTCAAACCGTAGTTCAAGTATCGAAACAAACGGGCCTTTAATAATTAGAATTATTTTGCTCTTTTTTTTTTTTTTTCTTCTTCTTCTTTGTAGTTCGTTTATTGATTTATGTTTACTATTTTATTTCGATTTTAGTTTGTTTGTCTGTGGGGGAGTCCGGTGGGTGAGTGACAGTGAGGAGTGGATACTGGAGTGATTAAAGACTTGAAAAACAGCCGATGTCTGGCTCATTCAGTTAGTAAAGGCTGCTTCCTTTAAGCAAATTATTTGGGTTAGAGTCTTTGTAAATATAACTGCCAATAGGTTTGAGTCTTTGTAAATATAATTGTCGATGTTAAAGGATTTTTGTCACTTTTAGATCTCTCTGTAAGTTAACTATGAATTAATCAACTCTAAATTAATCGAACTAAACTATCCAAACGTTAAAATATTTTTAAAAATTGGTGTCATTTGTGATGGGTTTAGATATCAAGTGTTTTAAAAAAAGACTTGAAAAACAAAATAAAGAAAATAAAAAGGACGTCATGTGTGACGGTTGACTTGTGTAAACTTGGCATTAATCCAACGGTGGGGATGAGACGATGAGGAGGAGGTTTGTCAAAAAAAAAAATAATGTCCAACAGATGGAGGGAATTCTTGTTTGGTGATGTGACTGTGGGTTGCAGCCAAGAACAGTGGAACAAACAAAATAGGCCCAGTGGCCCACCTATTCTACACGTTCCATGAGCAAAACAAAGCGTACTAAATGGAAAGGATTGGGATTTGGGATTTGAGATTGGCATTCTATAGCAAATCTTGTCTTTGTGAGCTGTGACTGTGAAAGCCCAGTTGGACTCCACATGGAAAGGAAGGGAAATAATTTCTGCCCGGTCTCTGCGTTGTTTTGGCATGTGCAAAAACTACACCTTTTCGTGTTGCCAAGCGAAATATGCGTAAATATTGACGTCATCATTTGATATGAAAAGACTTCAGCCTCAAATCAACAGCGTGTTTAAAAAAATAATTTAAATTAATTGTTTAAATTTAAATAATACAAAATTTTTATATATATTATAGTTTTTATATTAAAATTAGTAGTTTAAATTATTTTTTCAAACATCTTATAAATATTATTTAGCTCATTTGCATTGAATGAAAATAATTAGGTCCAAGGTTGGATGTGAGTTTTTTTGTAAGACTATTACACTCAAGGTAGCTTCTCTTATTTATTAGCCGAATAAAAAGGGGAGAAAATATAGCACTTATTGTCTCCCTGGTCCGAGACATTTTGACTCATAATATTGTAGAAACTACAATATTAGCCAAGTACGAGGACCACTGTGAATGCCAATAAAAACGGTGAAGAGATTGTGGACCCTACTAGAGTAATTTTATTATGTTTGAAGTTATTATTCTAAGTGGTATACAAGAACATGTTGGTAGGGAATGCAATAATCTGTGATGTTGGTTTTTTAGATCCAAAAGCTCATCTTAGAAGTGTTTAGATGCTCAATTAAAAGTATTTTATAATATCTTACCAAAACTATTCTTCATGTTTCAAAACTGTAAATATGACTTCTCAAAAAAATTGCTTCTAAAATAGTGTTTAAAACATAAAGGAAAGTTTTTATAAAATATTATGAACTTTATTATAATAGTTTTTAAACTGCTCTTAAAAGTGTTTGGATGATCCCTCAGAAATACTTTGTAATATCTTATAAAAACTCTCCTTCATGTTTCAAAACCACAAATATGACTTCTTCAAAAAATACTTCTAATACCGTGTCTAAAACATAATGGAAAGTTTTTATAAAATATTATGAATTTTATTATAACATTCTTATTGCTAATTAAAAATTTTAAAAACCATTTTAGCTCTTTTAAGCTCATTTAAATATATCGGGACTATTTGGTATTGTTTTCAAAATAGGTGAAAATGTTTTTGTTTTAAAAAATAAGAATTTTTTAAACATTGTGCTAAGAATTTTTAAAATTTTTACCTCAAAAAAAATACATAAATATTTTAAAAAATTTTGAGGACGAAACCAAACAGAGCGTTGTTTTCGACATTTACAGAAAACTCAAGGTTTTTGCTTTTCTACCAAAAGCACAAAGCAAAGTTCTAACCTTTCATAGAGTCCACAATGAAAGTTGTGCGTATGTTTATGTTGGGACTTGCATTAGACAATTACAATCTTTTACAACAGAGCAAAAAACCAACGGAAGAATGATGACAAATTGCCAGCATCAAAATTTCGTTTTTGCGAAACATCTCATTTTTTTCCTATTGAAACCTTGTGGAAAATAAAGCGACAGCTAAAAAGCAAGGATGTGGACAAAAAATTCATAGAGCAGGACAACCTCAATTTCCTTCAATGGCGCAATTCAAATATTTGATGACCTTGCTTGAAGCGACAGAAAAGACACCGTGACTGGGAAACCACTTTCCAATCGTTAACTAAAATTATGAAAATTAGCCTTTTAACTTCTATTTTGATCGTCTCTCATCTTAGACATAACTCTTGCAATCCTGTAAGAGCAATTTTTTGGTTTTGCAATAGCAACATATCCAGTAATATTAACGACAAATGAAAGTCTCTGTCTCATTTTAGCACCTTCTAATGTTGCTCATTGATCTTTACTACTATGGTTTTCCTTTGACATCTTTTCTTAGCTCTTCATTGTTTGTAAGAAAGCAGCCAAAAGGTTAGAATGATGGGAAAAACCGATTCATGTTATAGGGCAGCCTGTAGAACTCTGCGCTTCTAGTATCTGAATCGAAGTACCTTAACCGTCCCCACCAGTGCCTGCCACTGTCTAGCCGAGTCGACCCGTCCCTGATACTGTGAGTGCTATCCAAGAAGAAAGCAACTATGATTGCCACTGTGGCCGCAGATGAGAATATCACTTGCATTAGATCGTTGAACTGCAATAAAAAGATGGTTTTAGCATCACTCTCTCTATAATGATAAAGAAGTGAGATTAAAAAAACAAAAATCTGTAATTCAGATATACTCACTGGTGTGGAACCCGTATGAACAGGACCATGCCCTGAGATTATGAAGTATTGATAAAAGTACTGAGGCACAGATAGACCCATGAAGAGTGAAAAGCCCAGTATGAACTTTGTCCTGAAGCTGTTGAGGTTGCAGAACTGGAGGAAACTGAGACCGGCAGAGGCTGGTCACCACAAGGTACGTTAGCACAGTCCAAAGTCAATTCTTTACATTTTGTGAGAAGTTAACTTAGTTTTCAAAATCATGTATCCGACAGGGAAATGCAAAGATTCCAATGCTTGTGATTGTTTCAATGATGCAACATACTATTATCAAGTTTTTATTGTCACCATAAAAATTGGTGACAATTTCTGCAAAATAGAAACTATTTACCACAATCTTAGATCACCAAAAGACAGATAAACAGGAGACAAAATTAGAATTTTCCTCTCAACTTCACGACAATACTACAGAGAAGACTACGTACCCACATAGGCAAATAGAACACAGTATAAAGCCGCGAAAATAGGCAAAGGTATTGAAGCAAGAACAGCCCCGAATTTTCCTGTTAGTGACGTGAATATCGACACCATCAGGCATTAGAAGTTTGAAGCGAACAGATTTAAGTACCGACAGTTAGGCCAGCCCACGCATAATGACAGCATTTGGACTGGTGAATGTCATACCTAATACAGAGAAGAAAAGCATAAATGCAGCTGATATCTGAATTACTCTCCGGCTTCCAACACGTGTTAATCCTAAAAGGCCTGCATTTTCACTGCATAAACAACGTAACAATGTTGGATAATATATTCACTCAGTTTTGATACTATCAGGAAATCCAAACACTTACTTTAAAAAAAAAAAAGGATGTGAAAGCCATATTTTCTAGTTTCCATATTATATTTACGTAAGACCGTAATATTCCATCAACTTTGACATTAGATATGAAAAACAGGTCAAGTTTTCACCGTTGGTCATGGTCACGCACTCAGTGAAGTCAAGTCATATCAGAATAGCAGATCTCATTACAAAACAAATGCTACAGAAACTGAAGAAATTAAATCTTTACACTGATGCTGTGGAGCCAACTCCTGCGCCAAATACGCCATTCAGTAACGTGCCTATTCCCTGAAATTTATGCAGATTAACAAAGCGAATCAGAACTGGAACTGTAGACGGTACACACAACAGTCTAATCGTACGTCATGATAAAGACGAGACGTTGTTGGATCACTTGAATACCTGCCAGCCAACACCCCGAGTGAGAACAGATGGCGGTGGAAGAGTGGCACTGCCATACCTTGATGCTGCAATGAAAACACCCATCGACTGCAACAGACAAATACAAAGCAAGAAAAATATGTCAAGCGCCCTTAAAAGTAATTTGGTTAGGTACCAGAAAGAAAGCATTATATCAGATTTGTGTTTAGAGAACGAAGGTGATACATTGACATATGGCTTATATAGTGACAACAAAGTATATTTGTCAATAATTAGAAGCAGTGGACATTTCACATTTGCATTCATAATTTTATGAGCATACACATTCTCATTTTGAACATTAGTTTTGAGCAAGCATATCATTTTAACGGGAATCTTATGGTTAAAAAAAATGACGAATAAGCTCATTAAACCTCAACAAGGGCCACAAAAGCAGAAGCTGCCATTGCAAAAGCATCCCCAGCATTAAAAGTAGGACCTCCCCATTGAAATGGGTACGGAACCCTTATCCTACACGTATTGACGAAACTGTTATAGTCCAAGAGTTCTTCGAAAAGTTGAAACAACCAAGAAACAATTATGAACTAACCCAAGATAAGTATTAATAACATTATAAGTCATGGTTTTATGCTTTAAAACTAACTTATGAATGACAATTAGTAAGACCAGAAACGTTCAGTGATCTACGATCTAATCATCATTAACAAATTGGAAAGTTTAACACTTTAAGAGGTAATAATGCAAGCTTACCAAGGGGCTGCACTAATGAGCCCAGAACGATCAGTGCGGCAACTAAATTGAGTGGCTGGAGATTTATTCCTATATGCACCAGCTGCAGTCAAAATTTCTGCAAATCCCCAAACAAGTGCAACTGATACTAGCACAGCAAAGCGATCAAATACTCTTCTCGATTTTATCATGTAGGGAACATACTGCAGTGTCATTAATCAGACAATAGGGAGTGTGTTTGAAGTTCAAGCAACGTTATTCGGAAAAAAATGTAAAACATGAAACAGTGACAAGTCTTTTTCTCTAAACTTCCACTTACTATCTACCCTCATCTTATTAACCAATGTGTTAAAAGGTACAAAACCTATCATGTCATTGTAGATCACCCCTAAGAACTTTTGCAAATAACCCTGCCAAAGCTTCCTTTAATGCGAAGAAGACTAAGATAAAAACAAAAATAAATAATATAGTTGCTTCCCACCTGAGATAGAAAAACCACTATAACCAATGTTGGGAGTCCAAGTTCAATACATCTTGCCAGCTACAAGCAACAAGCAAATAAATTTCAGTTAGCGAAACAATAAAAATCCGTGTGAATTACATGTATCTTGAAGCACAAGGCAGCTTGAACAAAAATAACCCTCTCCTCGTACTTCTACATGAAGTTTCTAATTCACTGAATTGTTTGCGATTGAAACATCTGAAGTCATCAGAATTTTTTAATACAGTTTAGCTACTACATTACATGATATGCTCCACAAACATATAAATGGAGAAGAAAATCTACAGAAAGGACGTTAATGTTACCAAATATCCATCTTATCAAGAAGAGTAAGTTGTGTTTCATTTTTTCTTTTCTTTTTTCCCCCTTAATGAGAAGCATTAAGCATACAGGTTGGTTCACTTAAAAGTTGAAAGAGATATGAGAACTTTGATCTAAACGAAAAAGTAGAAGTTGTTTTCTAAACAAGGATGATGTTACTTGTACCATAACAGAGTGACAGGCTAAGCATTCTTACACTTGGGAAACCAAGAGCAAATAGCCCAAGTCCAGTTAGCGTCACAAGAGGAATGGCAGCAAGAGGACTCAAAAACCTGTCAGATAACATGAGACCGCAATCTCAAATCAGATAAATGAACAACAAATGCACACACCGTCAAAGACAGACTCAGAGTTGCCACACAACCTACCTCGCAAAGATTCTTACAAAGCCAATGAATCCCAGAAGAATTTGAACAGCAGATGCAACAATCAATGCTCCTTGAACGGCTCGCATAGTTTGCCTAAACCTCTAAAAAAAGACCATGGGAAATGAATTTGTAAATATACAACAACTTAAAAAAGCAAGCAAAGAAATTAACATAGTTCTACAAATACATTGAAAAAGAATGACAACAAGGTCCTACTTCTTGGAGATCTCTTTTTCTTTTTCTTTCAGCCTTTCTAATAAGTAAAAAAAGAAAGGAACAAAAAGTAGTTTCTACATGTTACCATCAATTCATTATTACAACAAACAAGTAGAGCCAAAGAAATTCAAGTATGCTACAAATACATTCAAATAGAATGACACCGATGTCCTTGCCACTTCCCAGAGACCTTAACAAAGACGGCAATTCATATGTACTCTTCTTGCAGCATCCATTCTTTATCATGACCAATGACCAAAAAGAGGGGATTAGAAGGAAAATGAGAAAACGGGTCGTGTTAGGCCAACCTGATTGGGATTAAAATCAAATCTGTAAAATCTTCTGTGATAAGAGGTAGATATGGCAGGGATAATGAAAGCATAGGATCCCCCCATCACAACAGGAAGCCTGGTGCCAACCCAAGTCTGCAAAAGGGTGTTTATACCAGCAACAAAGAGCAATGTCTCTATAACTCGAGCCTTCTCCACCTATGTTTTTTCATTTTTTAAGCATTAATTACATGTAGAGATTAATCAATTATTATCACATTGGAGTATTAAAGAAAGAAAAAGGCAAAAATGGAAAATAAAGAGATTTTTAGTCTCTCTTTAGAGCTTCTTACATTGCCACCACCCATCAAAGGGACAAGTATTGAGGGAATGAAAACTGTGGTTCCAAGCATTACCAAGAAGTGCTGAAATCCCAGAAGTATTGCTTCAGCTACGTTTGGAAAAAACAAAAGCAAAAGATGTTAGAAGTTGTTTAGAACTTCTCTTCAAGACTCATCAAATTCCTCAGAAAATATAATAAAATTAACCATAAGGAATAAGGCTGGTGGTGAGAGAAATACGGCTTTTCTCAGCAACCAAACAAGATTTAGCATAAGCTAGAAGAACATGATCGAACTTGCGAGCGAAATAATACAATCAGAAGTACTTTGAAAATAGCGTATGCACATTAAAATAAAGAGAGCCATGAAAACCGATCAAAAGATTGTATCAGTTAAGGTTTTTATAAGAAGAAAGACGCAATGAAACAGAGCGAGTAACGAGAAAAAATGGAAGCTAACAGCAAAACGGAACAACGCTCGCACGGAGAGACAGACAACCTTTTTAGGAACATAATAAAACAAAAACAAGAAATGGACATATCTGTTTTTCTCGGCAACCAAACAAGACAAGACATAACAAAACCGAGAAAAACTTTTCGATGGTGAACACTTGCACTACATCATCAGGATTTGTGAAGTTACAGGAGAGAATTAACAGCTTTCTGGAAAAAGAGATTGGCGTATGAGAATCTTCAAATCGAAAACAAATGAAAATAAAACGCATAATAATTAACAAATAATCGAAGATCATCATTTATCAAAACGTCGAATCTACTCGGATTCAAAGATGAAGCCACAACAAAACAAAAACAGAGACCAGAATCAAAAACAGAGTGAGCAACACACTGAGAAAACTAGGAAAACACACACACACACACACACACAAGCAATGTTCAGACATAATATATACACAAATACACTACATATATATATAGAAAGAGAGAAAAGAGAGAGATGTACGCCAAGGAGGAGAGCTATTGAGGCAGAAATCGACACCGGGAAGCTGTTCCTTGACGGGATGAGGTACAAACTCGTCAACCTTGGGTGGTCCTCCCGCCATTTTTGTATCTGTAAACGTGTCTCGAGTAGCAGAGAAGATGAAAAGTGTGTACGATGAGAGAAACTTGCCTAAAGAAGAAGAAGAAAGGAAAATGGCAAGAAAAAGAAGAGAGAGAGAGAGAGAGAGAAGAGTGGTAATAATGAGGGTAAAGACCAATTCGCCATTTTATGACAACATTGCAGCAGATCAATCTGCCTTGCTTGACCGACTACCAACCTCTCTCCACCTCCAGACTTCTCTCTCTTGCATTGCATGGAATTCTTTTCTTTACTCTTCTTTTCTTTTCTTTTCTTCTTATTTTTTTTCTAATCTTTGCAAGGGAGGTAAAGGTGAGTTTTTCTTGTCAGACGAGATTGAACATGTTCCAACGCCTTTTTGAGGTAGCATTTTCCAGCTATATTAGGTGTTGTGTCTGATAACTAATTTACGTTAGTTTGGGAAAATGGAAAGCAATGCAAATCTTCTATAATTTTAACCTGTTACGTTGTCTTATATCTATATGTGTGTGTGTGTGTGACTAATTGTACCATGATTAATTACTTTTTTTTTTTTTTTTTTGCTGGAACATGTGATTAGTTACGTATTTGTGAAGGTGACATTTCGTTTTTGTGAAGGTGACATTTATTATTGTCGCGGAAAAGGAAAGAGTAGTTTAGTCGAACACTTTTTCTATTATCTTTGTTTCTTTTGAGAGCAATTTTTAAGCAAACTTAGCCTTATTTATTTAAAGAATACTTAACTTTAAATTCTAATTTGTTATAATATAAAGCTTTTACATATTATTATAGTTTGCTATAATATAAAGCTTGTATATGTGATAGTTTAAATTCTAATTTATTTACTAAACTAAATGGAAAAATTCTGAACCAACTTTATTTTTGCATGATCATCCTGATAATAAAGGCTATGAACTTACTACATCTCTAGAAAAGGGAAATTAAAAAAAAAAAAAGAAATTGAAAAATATATTGGAGCCACGTGATTTATGAGGAATACTAGTACGACGATACGAACTGGTGCTGGGTATCCCAGTGACAGACATCTCCCAGGCGCCCACCGGAACAAGATATGCCCTGCAGCTTCTCCAAAACTCCAGGCGGCATGGTTCTAGCAACTACACAATAAAAAAAAATGGAATTTCATTTTTTGTTTGGATATAGGTATTTAGTATTTACTCCTTTTATTAGAAAGTTACTGTTTTGGATTTCTTTTTTTTTTTTTTTTTAATTTCAGAAACAACTATGCTCGGCTAATGAAAGATTACTAATTAATTTTTGCTTGACTTCTATCCTTTTGTTGGAGGAATTGATGGTTTTTGTGCTTGGTCCTTTCCTTGAGCGTGTGTACTTTGAAACAAAAAGACCAAAAAAAAAAAAAAAAATCTACTGTGAATTTGGATAAAAATGTGGCAAAAAAAGTAGTTATGTGGTTTTTTTCTTTAATACAAGAAGAGACTATTATTAGTCATACACTAGGGAGGGAAAGAAGGTGCAACAACTGAACAACCATGTTTTTTTTATTTTCCCCTCCAACGGTTGGATTATGTTTTGGTGAACTATATTTGAATTTCTGCATTTTTTATTTTTTAATACCTCAAAGAGAGGAACATTGAGCCGGCCTTTTTCTTTTTGAACATGGCATTGAGGGATGGAAAATATAAGAGTATTCTTCTAAAATATGATTATTTCTTTGCTGAATGTGTAGTAGAGACCTCAAATCAAGTTCGGCATTGTTAAACAGATCGATTTCGTGAACTAGAATTTTATCCTTAGACGTCACTAATTACATTACTTCTTCATTTTGACAATTAATTGATAGTGATCATGGTTCGTGAAGATAAACAAACAAATATTACTGGAATGTTTACATGGTGCAAACTTTAATCCAACGTGTACTTGAACTTGGAATCTTAATTGAGGCAATTTTTATAGTGCAGAAGGCAATTTTGCTCCGCCAATAGAGCATTCGTGTTTTAGCCGTCAAATTTTTTTTAACGATATGCTTTGTGATCAGAAGCAATTCTATATCGCATGTTGTAATTTTTTTTAAGTGGACACTCGTATATTTGAGCGTTAAAATCCTAATCCAATAACAAAAACACCATGTTCTATCAATGAAGCAAAATTATACTCTCCATAAAAATTCCCCTTACTTAAACGAACATTTAATCAATAACATAATAAGAACACTTTGATGAATCACCAAGCACAAAACTACATACTCGTAGGGTATTGGCCAACCGATGCTTAATTAAGTCAACAAAAAAGAGAAGAGAATTTGATAATTGTTTGGAATAAAAATGTGAGTACTTTAATGTGACGACCCGGAAACCGGGGCCATGATTAAATGAAAATTAAGTAAAAATAAACCAAAATTAAACAACAGGATTAGCAATTTCTACATCAACTTGTAAATAATAAAATAAATGGAAATCACCACCTTGCAAGGGTTTAAAAGTCCATAAATAATTAAGATACAGTCCATGTATAAATACTGAAAACCAACATCGGGACATTATGCATTATACAGTTGCATGCAACAATTACAATATAAAATACCAAACCTCACTAAAACTATGCCTTATAGCATAAGGCACTGCCTCTATCACGACTAGTTCCGCAAAACCTGAGAGCGAAAATATTTTAAAATAGTAAAACATGAACGAAAGACCCAATAAGCTATCATTTAAAAACACAACATTTAAAACTTATAGAGACAAATAAAAGAGAAAGTATAATTCACAGATACGCTAACTGAAACAAGAAGCATATCCAATAGATATACCACATAGTGTTTGAAAACTCATTGAAAACATCGAAGTTCGGTGTGACAAGAACTGAGGTCCTATTTTATGCAATGACCCTTCTTTTGGGGCCGCTACTTGGCTTGCTTAGATATTATTTTCTTAACTTTAAATCAATAAGAAAAATACTAGGTAATTTTTTTTCTTTTTTTAAAAACATTCATGAAACTATAGTGACTTTCGGTGCAATAGAAACTAAGGCGTAGCTCAATACTTGACTTAAAATCATTCAAAACGTTTTCTAAAACTCATTAAGAAACATGAACTTTCTTAAAAACCTCTTCAATTTTAAATAGCAGAAAAAGTTTTCTTTAAATAGCGGAAAACTATCGTAATGATATCCATACCCAACCTTCGCATCTATCACTGCAACACCCAGCATAAAGGAATTACAATGAACTTTCGCTTAATAAGTTCAAATATAATCTTACAAAACATTTAAAAACTTTCATTGTAAATTATTGATCAAAATGTTTTTCATAAACGTATCTCGTAAACATTTCGTAGAAGGAATGCAAGTAAGATCATAATACAAGATTCCATTTATGCTCATTTATGAACATCCGTTTATTAACTTCTTATGATCATTCATAACTTACTTAAACTTCATATTATCATTCTTATCTTTTCTTTATCTTGAAGGCATGAGTGTTCTTACCAACATTATCAATTATGAGATCATAACATAATGCTTCTCTGTGAAAGACTTAACACCATCGAACAATGAGGTCATAACTTTAACATAGCTTGTATACCTTACATCTAATAGGCTAATACGACACTTCAATTAACATCTTTAAAGTATCTTCTTGTGAACTTTAGTGAGCATATCAAATGTTAAGCATACCATCTATTGTAACTTAATCCTTACTTAAACATTAAACATATCAAATGCAAACATATTACAAACCATAACTTGAACTATTAAAACATTATATATAACATATGCAAACATACTTTAAACATACAAAGCATTTGAAAATCATTTTCTTGATGCCATAGATGAGGTTTGAAACTTAACTGGATAACAGTCTAGCATTTCAACTCTATCCATTCCCTTCTATTAGTTGGCTCTGTGTCATGTTCAAACGATATCTGACTATTAGCTAACTTTTCTTATTCTCACCTACTTGATCAATAACAAAACTTAACCATTAAATGTTTATTCCTTTCACTTAACCTTGTTTCTTATTGGTTTACCTTTTCTTTACTTAACTTGAATGTTCCTTAGTTAAATTTCTCATCTTACTTGACAGTTTTGTTGCTTAGTATATTACGAAACATCTTTTGTCTCAGGGTGTTTCATTAATTCGAGGGCTTGGGGTCCGTAAAAATAACAACTTTACCTTTAACGGATTTTTGTAAGTTAGGTAACTTTATTAGACTTCTTGTTTTTAGTTTACTAATTCATTACTTACAAGTTGCAAAAAAAAAAATCCCCGCTAAGGGGCATTTTCCTAAATCAACCGCTTTGGGGTTTGTTTTGGCCATTTTACAAAAAAATAACCATTTTGTCCTTGATAGGTTTTAGAAAACTTTCAGAACTTGTTTCAAAACAAAACTTACATTTTCTTGCTTCTTATAACATTAAGAAAATCGAGCATCAGTTTCCTTTTTGCAAAAAATTATATTTTATCAAGTCTTTATAGTTTTGACTCGTAATACGAAAATCTTAACAATTACGTCTTTAACATTTTTATCTTTTTTTTTCTTGATAAACACTTTAAATTCTTTCAAACTTAAAACCTATATTTACTTACTGCTCATGGCACTGCATGAAACCAACATTTTCTCGAAACCAACATTTTCTCAGAGAAAATTCAGTTTCATATGGTTTTATAGTTTTGGCTCGAAACACAAAATCTTTACATTTTTACCAGCGAGACCAAAATCGACAGATTTATACCAAGAAGTTCAGTTATTTGTAAGGATAAAAACTTACAAAAAGCTTCTTGGTCAAATTCAAATCATTTAAAAAAGTTTTCCTTTTTACAAAATTTTGTGTTTAAGATCTCGTAAAACTTATAACAAAATCGGTATAAAATTTTCACAAACCGTCCATAAAACCTAGCCATCTTGATGAGATCTACAACTTTTATACTTTAACTTTTCTTAAAACCATTCATCTTGATGATGTTTTTGAAAAGGTAGAACCAAAATCAATGTATTTTAGCTTGTTTCGATTTGGAATTCAAGCGGAAATTCTTGACAAAAGTTGCCTATATCGATATTTCGAATAAATTATACGTTGAACTCAAAAAATAATTCGTCATCTAACTGCCTCAAACATTCAATTATTTCAAAAGAGCCCTTAAACATATTTTTTGCATCTTAACATTCTTTAACTTATTATTCTAAGGTCTAATCACATTTAAACCTTTTCAAATACATTATCAAGTATTTAATACTTATAATAATCATGCTATAACATTTTATTTTCATGCCATGGTCCAAAACTATTTTATCAAACACTTAAAATGCTTAAAAATGCTTAAATGTTTGATAAAGTTGATCATACTTTCTCATTTTAAGCATAAAAATACTAATTCCTATCCTCCATCATCATCATCATATTATAACATACCAAATAATCATGTTTTAGTGTATTTAGTACGTGCCATAGTCCATAAAAATTAAATCAAACACCTTATATACATAGCCATACACAATTTCCATGAAAACATCAACTTTTCAAGACTAGGGTTTATGATTTACCAAGAGATTTTTTAATACTCTTATACCTCCTTTTTGATGCTTTGAACCTTGATATTCCTTCTTGATATAAACCATAGCAAAATTCCCCCATCAAAACCCATCTGTAAACTCTAGAATCCATTAAAATCCTTAAGAAAAAGTTTGGACCTTTACCTTAAAAGGTGACTAGTGTTGCACTAGAATATTTGATTCTTGATTTAAAGCTTATTGTAGGTTGAATCTTTAAGAAATAGTTAGGAGATTAGTGAGAAGGGGCTGCCGGTTTTTAGGCTATAGGAGAGTGAGATTTGTTCTTCAAGTTGTCATGAAAATGATGGAGATAAAAGTGTAAAATTTTCAACCATACACCTAACCCATCAAAACACCTCATCAAGGACTTAATTATCATAAAATTTCACTCCTAATTTGAGGCCAAAACCAGATCCACCACAAGGGGAAGATGTGGCCTTTTTTCCTTCATGCAAGTGTCACTTTAGTGGATTTTATCCACTTACGTACTTGATTAAAAATATTAATTCTAGGGACTAAATTAAAATTTCAATAAGTTGCTCCACAGTTAAAGTGGTTCTCATAGGGATGATGTGGAATTTGTTTCCACCTTTTGGGTGCCATCAAGTGGGCCCCTTCTTACCTTTTTACATAGTCTAAATTTATACTATAAGTATTTTTTCTATATTGTCGATATATTCTTATAATGCTAGCATTCTTTCTATGTTGTTTATGGATCCCATAACCTTCTATACCAATCTACATTCTCCAAACAGTATAATTCCTATTCTTTTTAACTTTATACAATCTAATTTCTATACTACTTAATTTTGTATAGTCCAATTTTTATGCTGCGTAACTTTAACTTTATGCAATATAGAAATTATACTACTTAACTTAATTAGTATAATTTTTCATATTTTTCATACTGTATTTTTCTTAACATAATCCATAAGTTTTGCATATATAATGCACTAACAATGCTCAGATGTCACATTTTATTTTTGCAATTCTTTTTATTTTCAGAGGCAAAGTAGATCATTATAAGCAAGAACCGAGACTTGCTTGTTTTAAAATTTTGTCTAAAAATATATTTTCAAATATCTTGAACATATTAAAAATACAATTCTATTTAAGGGCTAAAGACACTTTGAATAGTTTTTAATTGTATAACTTAAAATCATATATTTTCAAATAATTTTGAGAATGTAATAAAAACAATCTGAAAATATGGCTACCAAATAATTTAAAAAATATTTAAGAATATCTTTTCACCAAATCGACTTTAAAAAAAAACCTGAAGCATGATCAACCCATGTTCAAACACATAAAAATTAATATGCTCATATCATAGCCTGTAAGTTAATTAAACAAAACCATCAACAAAATCACATGTTAATAATCATGGTCACAAATGCTTATGTAACACCTTGAAATTAATTAAGTAGGATTAATGTGTAACATGACATATTAGTGTGTCTAAATGTAATTTAAGCTTAGTTTAATTAATTGTAATGTTTTTCAATTTATTTCATCTTTATTATTTTAATTGTTATTTTGAAATTTTAAACAAAACAAATTGCCAAATTCTAAACAAGTCCTTTTTTGTTGAAAACTTGAACAACTTAATATTTACTCCAGAAAACCACAAGCAGTCCATGGTTTTCACAATCAGCTTCTCCCAGCTCCTCTATTTATTTCCCTCTTCCCTCTCTTCTCTCTTCATCTCTCTCAGCTCTCTCTCTCCCTCTCACTCGCTGTCTCTCTCTCTTCCCTCCCAAAAATTTTTGATTCAAAATTTAGCACGAATCTTCGATTCCCAGCGAGATTAGAGGCATAGAGGCAAGATTGAATCTGTACAAACTTGATTTCAAGCTCAGATTCAAGGTTAGTGTAACTTTTTTTTCAAATTTTAAATTTTTTCTCCAAACTTTCAATTTCTTTAAAATGTTATAATCCAAGTTTTATGAGCTTAGGAAACCTTTAATCTAGGTTAGCAGAACACAAACCCTCACGAATCTAAGCTTGATTTAGACGAAATCAAGCTTAATCAACTTTTTTCCTTTTTCTCTATTTTTGGATTTCTTTGAAATTTTCTATGTAAAACTTGTTTAAAGTTATTTAAATGTATCCTAGCATGTTTATCTATCATTTATGAATGCCTTGTATGCCTGGGAACTGAAAAAGCAGGTTGGAAATGAAGATTTGAGCTCGGAAAAGCCGACGCTCGAATATGAAAATTTTTAGATTTTTTCAGTTTGACAGGCCAATGTTGAGCATCGGTAGGCCGGACTCATGAGTTCGGCATGTTGGACTCATATGGCTGAAAGGCCGAACCTAGAAAAGTTCGACAGGTTGGTGTTGTACGACCGGTAGGCCAAACTGTGGAATTCGGCATGCCAGACCAAGAACTTCGGTAGGCTGACCAGGCTCCATAAAAAATGACCGTTTTTTACTCGTTTTTATTGTTTTAAACCTAGAATGAGATTTTAACTTTATAGTATGATTTTAAGGATATAAAAGGCACATTAGGACACCATGAGATAACTTAGTAGCGTGGAATATCCTAAGCTAGATATTGATGAACTTAGTTTATATTTAAGGTTGTTCATGGTTCCGTTGAGCTAACGTATAGCGGAGCAGGACTGTAGTGCTAAGTTACAGTGCCGGATATTGAGGTTGGATTTCTATCTCTTTTCTTTGGTAGCGAGGTTTTTACATAGTTTTGGCCTCAAAATGATTTCTTTTGAAATGTTTTCAATGAATGTTTGAAAAAGATTTTTATCAGTTGTTTTCATAAACTGTTAAATGAGATGACATTCATAATGAATTCAATAATGAACGTAAATGAATACACTTGGTAAAAGGAGATTATAATAACTATAGAGATGCATAGATGGACATGATGTCATACTCAAAGATCGGGTCGTGTAGAGTGCAACCTTGATGGCAAGTCCCGAAACCCAGTTAGGCCACTATGGTGGTAATAACTATGGTTTGCCTAAGAAAAGATAACAAGATCTTTTCTGAAAGAACAATGAACTGTTTTGGATAATAATGATTTAGTTGAATTTATTTACTTAATTTCATTTTCTAAATATTTTCTTGAATGATAAATTTTATATTGAAATTAAATGTTTTTAAAACCTAGTCCTACTGAGCTTTTCGCTCACATTTTTCTTGTTTTAAAATTCTCCCCCCTTCTAGGTGGAATTCAGCTTAGGACCGATTGGGAGGCTATCGATCGGACTCGTGAGCAGTAGAAAATTTAGAATAAGTTATTTGTATTATTTAATCAAGGCATGTAATATTTTAATTTTTATTTTGCTTACATTGGACTGTAGTTGTAATTTTAATTATTGTCGATACCATGTGTGTGCACAAGTTGTGGGTCTGATGGGGCCTAACTCGTATTCTTCTCTCTCTTTATTATTTTATTTTGTCTTATCTATTTTATTATTTCGATAAATGCTTTTAACAAGGGTTTTAAATTCATCATGTTTTTCATAATCACCTTAATTCTTAAATCGTCAAATTTTATTAACTAAAATTTGTTTAAATTAACTTAATTAATCCGTCATGTCACCTCTGAATTTCGGGGCATGACAGCTTAATATACTTTTAAGCTATAACATGCATGCTTATAGTTTAACAAATTTTCAAATTGGACAATAAAATAAAATTGTAATTTGGACGTCAAATTCAGAATGAAGAAAAGAGAAAAAAATCAGTTTTGGGTTTGACTTCTAAACTTAAATTCTTCAAGAGAAATTGAGTGTCCAAGGCTTGTTTCTTGTTGAATTTGGCTTGATGAAGATTTAGATTAAGTGAGATATGAATTTTCTAAGTTTGCAAGAATTTTTTTTTTTGCTTGAAAATTTAGAGAGTGAGAGAGAGAAAGTGACGAGAAGGAGAGGGTGAGTGTGAGGAAAAATGGGGTTTTCACATGAACTTTAGGGAGAATTTTGTAATGGTGATTTCGTAAATAAAAAGATGAGCAGTGGTATGAGGGTAATTTAACAATTCTCTTTAAAACTAATATTTTAAACATATATGACAATAATTCTTAAATGCTTTATAAATTAAAAAAAATGATATAATGCGATTGAAGTAAATTATATATTGATGACAATTAAGTAAATTGACACACTAATTAAATCAAATTAACATGATTAATTTTGTTTAAGATTCAGGGTGCTACATTTGGTCTTTTAAGTGAGGTATTCATAGATCATTGGATATGATCACTAATATGGCCGTTCTGGTAAAGGAGTCGAGCTCCCGCTCAGCCAAGGATCCGGTGTGGCCGAGCTCCAATTCGGGCTCGAAGTGGTCGAGCTCTTTTAGGTCCTTGAGGAGTAGAACTCTTTTCTAGAGTTGGAGAAGCAGACAGTAAGCCTATAAATAAGCGGAGCACATGCGATCAAAGTTAACTCACTTTAATGCTTATTTCTTATGTGGCAAAAATACCACACGTCATATTCAATCCAACTAAATTATGACATTAATGCGTTTGTGTGACAATGACATTGCCATTAGGATATTGTCATCAGTTTATACTTCTTAGATATTTTTTTCTTTTTATTTTTGTTGTTTTTAGTTCATTTTTGAATGGTAATGAACGACATTGCCATCACCTTTTATATATATATATATATATATATATATATATATATATATATATATATATATATATCATTTGTAAAGAATTATGGAAATTGAAGAGCAACGATCCTTTGGGGCATCAACTCGACATGATTCACCGAATTGTTGAGTGGGCACAAGAAAGTTAGTGAACAGCACGACACTAAATCTTGGAGGTAGACATGTCAAAGCAAAGCATTGAGTAATCTTTCCACATAACTGCGTTATTGATCTAGCAAGGCAAAGTGACGATGACATGCTGAGCTTTGAACTCGTGTGACAAGGGTTCCAAGAAGTAAGAGACCCAGAACTAACTGCAGAGCCAGGAATTTTTTTCAACGGACAAGAATTCAATCAATATTTTTAGCCAAAATTACAAAATAATGACTTTTTACCGTCATCTATCTATTGTATCTTTGATTTCGATGATTTTGTTTTAATTGAAATAATATTGTCAATAGGTTTAATAAGTTTAGAGTCCAATAAAATTGTAAATTTTATGTAGGATCATAGTTGATTTTTGATTTATATGAGATTTTAAGTTTGAAACATGTGTAAAATCAAAATTTATGATATACATTTACAGCATAAGCATCTTGGTTATATTCGTATTTCACACAAAAACTCCAAGATTTCTTTTACCCTGCTCTTAAACTCTAGCAACATTCTAATGGTCAACATCAACTTCTTTTCTATTCTTAACTTTATTCGATATTGCGGACCTACTTTTTTTAAGTCCTTGGATATGGAACTCCAAAGGGTGTTAAAATAAAACAGGAAAAACAAACCTAAGTGTGGGGGGGAATTCTGTGAGCAAACAATCTAAAAATCAAAATGAGAAGAAAAAAAAAATCAACGGAGAAGAAACAATTGACTTACCTAAAATATAAAATAAAATACCTTTTCAAAAAAGAATTTATAAAAAAAAAAAAAAAACAAAATTAGCTATCACTATAAGTCTGTAAGGATAAACGAAATGCTTCCTTCTTTTTTTAAATGTAGTAACTTATTCGGCTGTGTCGTGTAATTTTAAAACATTATTGTTTTATAAATAGACGTAAAGAAGGCCTTGTGAGAAATTGGAAACTCTTTTTTTTTTTTAATTTTTTTCCCCTTTAACAAGGAAGTTGGAAACTTCCTCTGTCAACTGACTTTAAATTGTCATTTAGGATAAATAAAAATAAAACAAAAAATTGTAAGAGAACTGGTGGAGTATTCTTCTTCTTCTCTTTCCTTCTAAGCTAAGAAATCTTAGATTTAGGTAAGACTACATTTTTTCCCCATAATACAATTATTCATTTTTCAATTACAAAAAAAAAATCTAAATCAATCATATTTTAGATCAGTTCTACTCACAGCTTGCATACAGCTCTCCCCAACGTCAATAATAATGTATAATAATAATAGAAAAGTTAAAATCCTAATAATTTAGAATATTTTAATCACAATGCCATTTGCATGCCTATTAAAAAACTTTTTTTTTCTTGACGAGGCTACAGCCCAGTGAGAGGACTGGGTGGCGCCCACCCCAGTGAGCTGCTCCCGGTCAGGACATATAGAACCGTCCTATTTTTTCGGTTTCCTTCGGCTGTAGCACACATTCGAACAACTACGACACCCCAACAGCCAGACTGCCAGAGTCCTAAGCCAACAATTTTTTTCAGTGGCCAAAAAAAAAAAAACAAAGCCAGCATTTTTTTCTATATAATATGAAAGCCGACATTTTTCAAACACTAGTATATGTGCTTTAGAAGATTTTCCGAATTTTAATATTACTATTATTTTTAACTGAAAATAAAAATACTTAATTAGTGTGTATTTTGTATCAAAGAGAAAAAAAATAAGGGATGATTTTATTACCCTTTTATTAATGTGTTTACTTACAAAAAAGAAGAAGAGAGTTTTATAGATTCCACATAATATAAAAAATGAAAGAAGATAATACCAATCCTCACATCTTCTTTACTATTGATTCCCTATCAAAGAATGAATGCTAAATTTACATAAATGTTCAAACTCAAATCTTATTATTTGATGGTTATTTGATTATGTAAAAAGGATATTTCAATAATTATATTGAATAAGATCTTTATTTTTAAGTAAACGCTAGAAAAGTAAGTGAACATGGAAAGAGAATAAGATTATTTATCACTGGTCTATTACATTATCAATATAGATAGATAAACATTAAAAAGAGAATGAATAATTTAAATCCTATTACTTTACTTTTTTTGTAATCCCATTACGTTTTCCATTACATTCTTGCCCTTAATTCCAAGCCAAAAAAGAGAAAAAAGGGAAACCGATTTCCTCCTTTGCAGAAGAAGAGATTGTATTTTTCGTGATCTATTATTAGAGGCAAGAAACTTGTGAGTGTGAAATATGTGCATAAATTTAGTTCTAAGTGGCATCTGTATTTCCTCGTTATAAAAAATTTAAACTACTACATTAAATAAATAAATAAACAGCCAGAGAGAGAGATATTTTTGCGTTTTTTCTTTTCGGTGGGCAAAAATTTGTTAAGAGTTAGATTAAGATGGGAAAGAAGAAGGATAAAAGAAGAAAAATGAGTTTGGGGGTGGTTTATGTGATGGACATAAGTGATTTTAACCTTACTTAATTTGTGAGCATCAAACAAAGGCGTGGACTAAAAATAGTAAGTTTACTATAATAAGTTCACCATGGCGCTGATTAAAAAAAAAAAATCCTTTGGCCCTTGACTGAGTAATATTTATATTTACTCTTTGTAATTTGTAGGATTTGTCACGCTTTGTGGTTTTCTGTAATGTTTCACATATGATGCAAAAATGACAGAGTTATGTTGATTTATGCATTGGATATGGTCACGAAATAGGTGCAAGGAAAAGGAAAAATTCAAACTATAACAGAGAACGAGATACATTTCATCCCAAAGTAACCCCATTTTTATAAAAAAGGGGAAAAAAACGTCCCTCTCACGTTTTTTGTCTTTTTTAATTCTAAGCACTCAAGAAAGTTTTACGACCTGTAATAATCACAAATACATGTCTTTTCTATTATAGTTTGAATTACACCGCATAATTTTAAGTTTCTCCATGTCTTTACTATTATAAAAACTACAAAAATATCAATTGTATTTGAACAACTTATTTTAATTTTATCCATCATGTATTTGTGGACAAAAAAATTAGTCGAAAATGCACAGATACTCGTAAGTAATTGAAATTTAATTATAGACCATTTTTTTTCTCGAGGAAAGTTATTGAAAAAAAAAAAGGCAAACATTTAAAACATAAAATATTTATCATTTTGTTTAAGATTTTATGTGTTCTCTAAAGTTTTTTTTATTATGTCCTTCAAATGTTCAAAATATTATTTTTATAAACTATCTAAGTATACTTGTGTTTTTTATTTTTTTACAAGGAGATAAGGGATAAAATTAGAATAATTTTTTCAAATTATATTTTTGTAGCTTTTAAAAACAATAAAATATATTAAGAAAAACATAAAACTAGAAAAAAATACTTACATGATTAACCTGTTAAAAAAAAAAAAAAAAACCTAACAACTCATTAAACCGGCTCAAGCCAGATAGAAACGACAAATTCAGCTAAGAAGTTGGGTTGACCCACCCATTGGTGGGGAATGTTGTTTTCGGCAGGGGAGCTCGGGATCGTTAGTTCTTAGGCTAACTCAATATAAACCTGACCCCCATAATAAAAATAGTATTTTTATTTTTTTGACATAGATTTAAAACATAAAATGTGTGTTTTTTTTTTTGTTAGAAACATAAAATGTCTTTATAATCTGATATAAAAACCTTTTATCTTATACATTTTAAAACATAAAATGTGCAACATGCTATTTGATTTATTTCTTTCTTTACTAGTTTTTGGTAATTTATCATCTTGTATTACTCTTTTTTTTTGGTGGAATAAAAATTATATCGTTGATTTTTTTATATCGGTTGATGACTTATGAGATTATGTTGGAATTTTTTGTGGTTAATATGTGATGAATTTTTTAGTTTTTTTCCCTTGTAATTTTTATTTGAAGTTGAATTTTTAGTTTTAATGTTATTTGTTTCTTTATGTTTAGGTTGATTGATAGGGTGTTTAAAAAGGTAGTTGGAATCGTTGGTTAGAACTGTTTTTATACTGTAGTATGTGAAAGTTTTACACTGTAGCGACTTTTTTTTAATCGTTACCATAACATGTAAAAGCTTTACACTATTTATAACTGAGAAAGTGATACAGACCACGACTGTCAAACACCCTTCGAGTATCTTTAATTTTAGGGGCAATAAAAAGAAATAGCATAATTTGAGGTATTATGAGAAATTAATAGTATAGTCTTAAATAGGTGTAAGTAAATACCATAATATTCAAAGAATCATAATTATAATGCTCAAAAATACTCAAATTACCCTTATCCTCTTCCCCGCCCCCCTTCCCTCCTCAAGTATGCATGCCTTCTCTATTATGATCATTGCTCGATCAACACCACCACGAAAATGTGGGATCGAGAGGATCATCACGGAGCCGAGGACAGCAATGTCGATGAAAGATCTTCGTTGTCGAGATCGTGAGTGGATTCATGAGGAACAAAAATGAACTCTTGAAAAACAAAGGAGCTTAAAATATGTTTGGTAGGAGAGAGATGGAGGGAGGGAGAAAAGTCAAGGGAGAGAGATGAAAGAAGAGGTCGTATCCTTTATTTGGTTGGAGGGAGGGAAGAGCTGGAGGGACATGCTCTCTCTCGACCCATCAAATTGGATCCTTCCACTAATAAAAGGATCCAAACAATCTCTTCATATCAAGTTTTAAAAAAATTACCTTACCTTCTAAAAAAATTATTAAAAAAATATATTAATGTACTATATAGTAATTTAATAAATAACTATCGTTATTCTACCAACTCTTTTTTTATCTTATCAAACAACACAAATGATTATTACAATAATCTCTATCATTCATATTATTCATCCCTTTAACTGTCTCTATCCTTCATACTTGTCATTTTTCCTATCAAACGGAGTGTTAGTTATGATCTCTTCCGTGACAACGGCTTAACAATATGCTTATGAGAAGACAAAGATTGTCGATAAAAAAGCCGATCCTTGCGATCTCCACGGACCAGAGGCGTGCGATTTCCTTTCACGAGCAACTTAAGTGGACATTGACGTGAACGGTGGCATATGAGCTTGGCCGAAGATGGAAAAGCAGGACGACATATAAAGAGACCTTAGAGTAAAGAGAAAATGAGCAGTAGAGACAAGGGACACTCCAAAAAGGTAAAATTGGAAAAGTGAAAACGTAAAATTAGTTTAAAATATAATTTATCTTCATCATTTTAAAATATGTACTTGCTTTAAATGGTTTAATAAAAAAAAAGACCCATGCAGTACAATTTCTTCAAATTTGTAAATCAACGTAGGTGAAAAAACCTAAAAAAACCCACATAATCCACTCGTTATTCAGCCCTAATCAAGTGTAATGTTGAAGCTGAGATAAATCATAAGCCTATCTGAAATCGGTGAGCACACATTGTTTTTGAAGGCATATTTACCGAACCGTATAGGAATATAAAAGAATGAGTTATGGACTGGAAATTTAAGTAATAATAATAGGAATCATTCATTCTCTGTGTAGTATTTATTTTTCTATTTGATGGTGTAATGAGAAACAATTTTATTTTCTTTCTAGAGTTTATTTACTTAAAAATGGAGATATAATTCAATAGAATTAATAAAATATCTTTTTACATAACTAATAATCATTAAATAATAACATTTGAATTTAAACATCTATATAAATATGACATTCATTTTTTTTTATAGAAATCAATACTAACTGATATGAATAGATTGGTATTTTTTTTTCAATCTTTATATTGTATGGGTCTATAAAAATTATTATTGATTCTATAAATAAATAAATTTTAAAAAAAAGAAAGAAAATAATTTTTCACTTTCTATTTCCCTTCATACAAACTAAGTCAATCATGATGAGCAAAATAATGTCGTCTTTTACAACTTGTTAGGTAAATGATGTCTTGAAGCAAATTTAATCTCGTTTTCCCAAGTTCTTTGTATTGGCAGGGGTTGAGGATAGCTTTAAATACGTAACATTAATAAAGAAATTATATGAGAGTTGACTCAGACAGAACCCAAAACCAAATGTAGGTCATGGTCTCGTGCCGCGTGAAAAGGGGCCCCGCAGTTAATACACAATCATGATGTCAAAGGCCGTTGAGTTGTTCTGGTCAGTGGAAGTCCACGTGTGATCCACCTGATCAATCATGAATTTGAGTTGTTCTGGTCAGAATTTGAATTGCACCATCGACTTATGTGCACAATGTTTTGCTTTTGTTTTTGAATTTTTGCTTGAGTACACGAATACTGAATTCTTTTTGCACTGAGACAAGAAAAAAACTTGGTACAAAAAAAAAAGACAATAAATTTTCTTAAAGTGTTATTTTAATATACATCCTAGATTTTCAAAAAAAATAAAAAATAACAGTTTTTTAAAAGGATCGATAATTGACCAATTAAGTTAATGGTTAATTTCTAATCAACAGATATAATAAGTATTCACCTGATGTGAGTTAATGATTTGCCAACCAATCTCTAATCAATAACACATTAAAAAATGCACTAAAAACTACAAAATATAGTTTCAACGTAATTTTATTACAGTATTTTTTACTCACAAAATTTAAATTAAAAGTTGATCATAACTAATTTTTTAGATAAGCATAAAATAAAAATAGAGTCATAACTATAATATTCGGCTATCACTAAAGTCGTAATTATCCAAGAAAATAAAAAAAAACTAATAATATCATAATTGATTTCTCATGCCCAGGTCTACATGAAAAAATGTTGGTGTCCATTTTTCTTTCGAGGATATAAATACGCTGTTGGGTATGATTCACGTAATGACCCAACTGTGTGGCCTTTAATTGAACCAATTTCTCTGACTTGGAAAAGAAAAGGAGAGCTGATTGGTCTTGCCACCCTTTCTGAATTCTTGCTTCGAAAACTTTCATAACGGTCATGGTCATGGTCATTGCCAAAGAAAAAAAAAAAAAAAAAACCTAACAATCAATCTCCAATTTTTAAAATACATAACTGATTGTTGTTTGGCGTAACCGTTAAAACCACTTATTAAAACTGTAAATATTATAGTATATGAAAGTTTTATATTGTAATAACTTGTTATTTTTATTATAATATATAAAAATTTTATACTATTTCTAACTAAAAATTGATTAAAACCAATTAATACCAAACAGCCATTTAGTTTTTATAAGATCTTTGGAGTCATAAAGATACACGACACAGAAAATATATTCTTGTTACCTTACCGCCTTTTAAAAAGATAAAAAAAAATACCGTAAAAGTCTCATTATCTTGTTTTTCACGATTTTTTTTTTTTTTTCCTTAGCCGAAGTCTCAGATTCAAATCTCGAAAATTTTGGGTAAGAAATTATCTTCCCGTTTGGAGAGCACATGCATCGGACACGGAATTGCCAAAAACTTGCCGTGCGTTTCCAACAAACCCAATCTCTTTTTCAGTTTTCCTTGCTATATTCTCCATTAAATAATAATTTAACCAGCGTCGCTTGACTGCCGCGGTTTTCGTCTCCACCAAGAGAGAGGAGGGAAAACCCGTCTGCGTTGTGAACTTTAATTTTGCCATCGAACTGTCCAACCATTCTACGACACGTCATCACCTCGTTTAAGCCAAGAAACGTTTTGACGTTTTGGCTTAATAAGGAGATTTCTCTGCATCGATATGGAAGATATATATTTTTCAATTGTAAGAAGTAGAGTCTTGTCAGTGGGATCTCTTAGAGATAGGTATATATATATTTTATAAAACCCTAAACTTTTATATTTAGCAAGTCACTCACATTTTTTTAAATTAAGGCATTTAGTAGTTTAATCATATATATATCATATAATTATCTTTAAAAACATATCTTCAATGAAAAAACAAAATATTATAGCTTTCAAGAATTTAATAGTAATTTCAAGTTACCGTTATAAAACTTTGTTGTAAAAGTTATTGACATTGACTAAATTTGTAAAAGTAACTAAAAACTCATTAGAAATATTAAACACTAAAATATCCTATTATATATAATCTTAGAAATTTTTTCGATGAAGAAAACAATTTTACTCTAGTGGTTGAGCAGTTATTTTAGATATTGAATTAGAATTTTAATAGTCAAATCTGTCACTGTTCATGTTAAAAATTTACGACGCGTAATATATAACTACTTATAGTCGTATATCAGATGATTAAAAATTTATAATCTAATGACTAAAACATTCATGCAGTCATCCTCTACTTATAGTGTAAAAATACCTTATCCATCATAAAAATTGCCATAATCTTACTAGGAATGGTGGAGGAATTCTTATACTGTACTTTAAGAAAAAGAGCTCTTATAAGACATGCATTTTTATCTTATCAATAAATAATTTACTTGAAACATGGGATTAATTTTTCAACCTTTAATACGTGAGTATCCATACTCACATATTAAAAATTTACAACATACTATGGTGACAAAACAGAACTGTTTCTAATTATTGACTATATCATTAAAGAGTAAATTCCAACAGTATAACTGCCGATGTGATAAAAATGAGACAAACAATTAGACAAAAAGATTTTAAGATTTTTTCCAACAAAAAGATTTTTCTTTTTTTGTTTCCTCGAAAAAGATAGGTTCTTTTGTTTTTCTCAGGGCAGATAAGTCTATACGAACAAACAATTAGACAAACCTCCCTCGGTAGTGACTCCTAATCTGCAGCAACCATCTCCTTTTTTTTTTTTTTTTCGTCTGCCAATATAATAATAGCGCACCCTCTTCCTCCCTTCTGTCTCTTTCTCTCCTCTCTCTCTCCCTATCTCTCCCCTTTACCTAAAAATCTACTGAGAAACCAACCACCCCCACATCAGAAAATCAAAAAAAGCAGAAGAAGGGCAAGAATGAGTTACTACAACCAGCAACAACCTCCCGTCGGCGTTCCTCCGCAGCAAGGTCCGTACGTTCTCATGATTTCTGTTAGATCGATCGCATTAGAGTTTCGGTTGAAATTTTTTTCCCTGGTTCTGATTATTTTGAATTTTGGTGAACGAATCAAATAGGTTATCCGCCGGAGGGATATCCGAAGGACGCTTATCCACCGCCAGGATATCCCCCGCAGGGATATCCTCCGCAAGGCTATCCCCAGCAGGGATATCCGCCTCCCTACGCCCCTCAGTACGCCCAGCAGCCCCCTCAGCAGCAACAGAGCACTGGATTCTTGGAAGGCTGGTACGCTTTTCTTCTTCTCGACTTCTCTTTCTCTCTCTTTCGCCGATTCTGTTAAGCTCGGTTCGGTGTCTCAGATCTGAGCGATTCGGACGATCTGGTTCCGAGTTTGGAACGAGTCGACTTTGGTTTGTTTGCAGCGCACGATAGCTAACGTGCGCCTTTTCTTTTGGCCCTTTTTGATGGTAACCGACTTAACACGTTTTCGAACCGAGTTTGGTACAGGCTTTTGAAGGAAGCGTTGTAATTGCTGTTCCCAAAATACCCTTTCTAAATCGGTAGATATCAGAGGATATAAGGAGTTTACCAGTGATTTGATTGTCCTTTTAGGAGTCTTCTGAGTTATGATATATCGATGTTTTTAAGGTTGAAAACGATGAGTTTTTTGAGGTTTATTCTAGGAAGACGGGAAGTTTAATTATTTATTTAATTATATTCAATAATTCTTGTAGTGATCTGATTTTCATGTAAATTTTTGGACTCTTCTGTATCTTATGGGAAAAGGACTAAAATCAGAATTCAGAAATCAAATCAATTTGTTTGGCTAAAACTATAATTTTATGAGAATTTGGCTGGCTGAAATTAAAAGTAATCTTAGATCGACATCTTTTTTCTACTTGTATAGTTGTATTCTTTTAAGAATTTTGTTCTGAAGAGCAGAGGACAAAATCTACGTTAATATGGCAAGTGATTGATGTTTCATTTGGTATAAAATAGTGTTTGTATCTCAAATTTGGATAATTCTGATTGATCAGAACATTTTGCTGTTTGGTGTTTAATTGCTGCAGTTTGGCCGCTCTGTGTTGTTGCTGTCTGTTGGACGCATGCTTTTGATCGGGCACGTGCATCATTCCTTCTGATATGAAAAAGTCAGACTTAAGTGCAAAAAATTCTATTGGAATTTCTTGTCGAAAACATGCTGTCCCATCTTTTACTTGTTTTCGGTTTCAATTCTGTCTAGTTTTATTTTCTTTCCTTTTCTTCCTATTATATTGACTGTTGCAAGAACCTTTGCCTGCACTGAGACCTATATTTTCTTTTGGAATTCATCTTATTGTCATGTATTTTATCAATATGGTATATCTTGCAATTGGGTGCTTTCGAATTTTCTTTAAGTGTATAAAAAGTTTGTGAAAGATTCTAATGGGATAGACAGCTATTTTTCATTTGGCTAGCTGAAGCTGTTTTCAGCTTTTGTTTGATAATAATGTGGTTTTGGGTAGGTTGGATTTGTGTCTTTTTGGGGGTCATATTGTGCTAGCTGGAGAAAGGAATTTATGCTTTGGTGTCATTTGAGTAGTTTGTGGAGGCTGGTAGATCGTTCGAGAGGAATATATGGGTGTTTGAGGAGGTAACGTGCAAGAAGGGGAAACGAATTAGAGATAATAACTGTATATTATGGTACTTTTAAATTACAAGGACAGCGGAATTTTGGCTTAGGTACCTTTGGATTAAAGATGGAGAAGTGCTAGCTGGATTCTTTTTCTCACCCTCCTCTTTTACATTCTCTTCGTTTACTATTTGACATATAGAATTTATTGTTTTATTTTGTGGTTATATAATAATTTATAATGTTAATGGATCTCATGTATCAGGCGATGATTAGGGAGAGTGTAAAAGAGAGTGTGAAAGATAGTGTTGTTAGCATTTCTTTGAAAATCAAACCGTTCACTTTGTAGGCGGTTAGTTTTCTAATCGAATCTATCGGTTTTGCAATCTGAATAGATTTTTTTGTTCGGTTCTTGATTTTCAGATTTTTAAACAGTCCTTTCCCTTAGAAACTCCCACCTTATGGCTTTGGTTCACATATTTTATCTTAGGTCATATCACAAGATATAAGAAGGGTTGAACCTTGTGAAAAAACAGTTATCAAAACATATTTCTATCCAGCGAAGAAGTTCTCTGCTTTCATAAGAGTGGCTTGTTAAATTTTTTTTTAATTTCATCGCTCCCCTGACTAAAATTTTTAGCCTCGTTGCCACCTATAAAGTAATTTCTTATATCCTATCATAAAAATCTCGTTTATGTTTTGTTTAACAAGAGTGGTTTTAACCACTATTTTAGTTATAAACAGTGTAAAGTTTTTACATATTACAATAAAAAAAAAGTTATTACAGTGTAAATTTTTTACATATTACAATAAAAATAGTTCTAACTAATGATTTTTATCATCGTATCAAACAACTTATTAAATTTTTACAGTTGATTGGTTTGGAATCAAACGATTTCCTTGCCTATTCTTTTTCTTTACATGGTGACTTTTGACAAGGCGCAAATTTCAATAAAAGTTAGATTTTTCTTTTTTAAGGAAAATGAAAGTTGATTCTTCGTCGTTTTTTTTTTTTTTTTTTTTTTTTGGTGATGTATCATCAAATAAATGACTTAGATGGTTTGGTAACATAATTCAAACTAAAAGTTAAAAATTAAAATTAGTTTGAAATTTAAATTTTATGAGAAAAAAAATACGATAAATTTAATTTTTTGAATACTATTAACAAAATTAGTTTAAACCGTAAAAATTTTATAATTTTATGTTATGAACAAACTCTCACGATCTCACGCACTACTATTGGTGGCCAGTGGTGGTTATTGATCAAAGAAACTTCTAAAATATTCTTCATCTTGATGAATCAATACTGGGCATAGTTGGATTAAAAAAAATTGTTTTGGATTTGAATAAGCATCTAGTAGTCTCAATAATTGAATTTTAATTGACTTTTGAGTACAAAATTCAAGTATTGAGCTCTTTAAGGTATGTTTGGTAGAGTATTCAAATCAAGGTTTGAATCATTTTGCTACAATATTTTCTCTCACAAAAATTTAAATCTTCATTCAAATACTCAAACCAAACGGGCCAAATTTACAAGATTTAAATCCAAATGCTATAGTATAAGATTATTTTTTTCATATTTTTTCTCTTATATACTTGAGATAAAAAATATTAAAACTTCTTCGTTGGATATCCAATTGAGACAATTATTCTTTCGTTGTATTCATAGTGAATAAAAGAATAAATCAATATCTATATTGCATGTTTTTTTTACTATCATAAATGTTAATAATTTGTTATATTTATTAGTAAATCAAAAAAATTTTCTACTATTTATCTAAATACATATTTTGATTTTATTCTTTATTCAGATTGACATTTTAATTTGCACATTCAAACATCAATTCCAATAGCAATTCAAGTCACAAATTTAAAACACACAACTCAAATCAAAATATTCCGAATCAATATAATTCGAATCTGTCTACCAAACAAGCAGTGCCATATATGAATAGTTGACCCTACGTGACACCTTATGCATGTTGGGATTGGTGCCCTATAAGCAATGACATTTTACATATTATTAATAAATAAATAAAATTACATTTATAATTGTTTTGGTTGCTTATATGTATTATGAATACTTTTATAAACATCAAGAAAATTCCATGATTATTTATGTGATTATAAATTTAGTATATAAGTGTTATATGCTAAGGGATAAAACTTATAGATAATAATTTAAATTGTCCATAATAATTAATTAAAGTTTAAGGTTTTTAATTAAATATTACAAGTACAATCCAATCTTATTTAGAATGAAATAGCATTATCCATGCTATTAATGTAGAGACATTAGATTAGAGGTACTTTATATAATAAGATTATATAGGACTGGATCAGATAAATTATGAATTTCTAATAATTATCCGTTACAAATAGAGTATTTAAATTTATCACTATAATGCTTATATTTATGACAGTCTTAATCTAAGTATTTATTAGACTCATGGTTATAATATTATGTTTCTTGACTTGCATGGTAAGATTTGTCTAAATATATATTATAATTTAGCATCTTAGAAATATAATAGAATAAATGGCTGGGAATAATATGATACAGATATGGAATTCATTTCTTCCTTATAAAAGTTAGAAAAATAGCTTTCTTGAGTGATGATTTGAGGTTTAAACAATAGAACGCTCGTTCATAATAAGATTATGAATTAACTGTTTATTAGAGAATTATTGAAACTCAAGAATAAAGATGTAAGAAGAGAAGTAAACGAAAATTGAACATAGCTCTTATTATGAACTATTTATGGAGGACTAACTTATATGTAATGATTAAATCAATAGACTACTCGTTAATTTTCTTTGAGTAATTTTCACTATAATCTCAAGAGTTCAGTTTCAGTTTTTTAGTGGAGTAATACTGAAACTAATAAACTTGACACATTAGTTAAAGAGTTTAATTAATTGTCAAATTTGTTGAACTTGAATTATAGGTCCATAGGTCCCATTGACACATTTATAACACTGTATTGGATTTAATGCATAAGAATAAATTATACATATTTAATTTGAGATTATTGAATTTTGAATTAATTATTTCACACTTGAGATATTAATGTTACATAAAAAATGTTCTCTATGACACATAATATAATGTGATAAATGTTGTCACATTTAACTAAGCATTAGTTAATTGATTGATGTGAGATTAATTAAATATTTTTTAAATTAATTAATTGATAATATTTGAATAATAAGATAATTTAAAAATACTTTTAATTTTGTGTGACATATATGTAGTGGGACCACATTTTGTCTTTTTTACATGAACACAAAATTAAATTCTTAATTAATTTAAAATCTATGCTTAAATAAATATGATTTATTTTTAAATTTAAATATATATATATGTTTTATTTAAATTAATATATATATATATATATGCGGAACATTCAAATCACGTTCACGTGATTTGTGAATCGAATTATATATATTAAAGAATTTTATTAGTTATATTATATTCGAATTATATTAGTTATATAATATTATATATATATATACACACGATATATATATTAAAGAATCACATTTACATTATTCGAATTTTTTTGAAAAAAAGGAAACGTGAAATGTAGAGGTGTTTTTAAGCATCTCCCCTACATATCTGATAGTGTGGGTATATGATTCACCCAAATTTAGTGGGTGGTTTTTTTAAAAATTTTAAATAATTTAAAATTAAATAAATAAATAACTAACTGTTTAGATATATTAAAAAAAGATTGAAATAACAGTTATCTCACAACCTTTTTTTTTTAACATAATATTTTATGGAGTTTTGAGAGAGAAAAATTGAGTGTTCTTTCTCTGAAAAAATGTCTACTATCTTATGTGTTGAGTATGTAGCAGATCTATAAAAAGTGTGAGATCATTTATTCTTGTATTTTGACGCCCACTCGTCGTTCTATTGGTGTAGAGGATTGGGTTGAAAGATCGTAATGTCAAAGAAGAAAGCTATGATACCCTGATAAGTCTTCAAAATGTTTGAAACAAATTCTTCAAGCTTTCTATTTTAAATTAAAATTATATAGCTATTCTTAATGAACAAAGTTTTTCAAAAAAATTTTGTCTGTCAACAATCCGTTCCTTCTGTTGCGTTTCATATTTATTTCCAGCAATGCAGTCTATACTCGATGGGCATATTCTAGAATAATCTGAAACATATGTGCTTGCAATAAGACTATTGAATTTGTATTTAATTTTCAATGTATAATCTAAATATGTTTGATGATAAAAACTGGTTCCGTCAGTCAACTTTGATGAAGCACAAGGAAGACGACGCAAGACGAGACCTGATATTGGGAAAATTCCTTGACATATCAACTTGAGCAAGCATAAGACTTTTTTTAAAATAATTACAATTGATGATATCTTTCGATCTATTGAGAGCATGTAACGTGTTGCTCTAAGGCCACCAATATCTTTGCATAGACTTATATCTAGCAGAACTTCTAACTTGCTAAGAACTAAGCCATGCAGACTACAAGCAAAAATAATAGCTGAACCACCTCCATTATTACAAATAAAATACTAAAACTTGGCCAAAATGTCAACGCCTTTATTCGACTAAAATACAAAAAAAAAAATAAATAAAACCAAAAAAACAACCATTGCAAACCTTTAATGAAAGTATAGGAGACCAATCAGGATAGGAAAAACGCTTATAGGAACAAGCAACAAAGCTGACGAGATGACTTCGAACAACAGAATGTAAAGCGCACAAGCTGCCACTGTCAACATCCAGAGTCGACACTGACATCTCCAAAAGAAGTCTACCATCGTTTGGAATAAAAACTTTGAAAGAGTATAAATACCAAAGATTCCATCCTCTCAATGGACTCATATTCGTGTAATGAAGCCACCCTATTAAACATAACCACTGCCATTGAAAAACTCACAATGATGCGAGCTTCGTAACCAGTTTTTAGGATCAGAAGTCCAACGATGTGCCCAGAGGCGGTCTTGGAATTCTAGCCGACTCACTCTCTTTTTTATTTTCTTTTTTTTTTCTCTCTCTCTTTCTCACTCTTTTACTAGGGCCGGCTGCCTAACCTTAATGTGCTAAGTTTTAAGTTTACCATCAAAGGATAGTAATTTTTTAAGAAAATATTCATGAATTTAGAATTTATTTCATTGCCTAATATTGTGTTTTATTGTATTCTCAATTTAATATCCATCGAAAACATTTTCAAAAGAAAATAATTTAAAACATTTTCAAAAGAAAATAATTTTTTATACTCTTGATACTCTATTTAAAAAAAAAAAATCTTTAGGTTACTTTAAATGATAAAATTAAAAATCAGACGTGAAAGTTTCCTTTCATCCAGCTCAAATAGTTACACTAAATAAAGATAAAAAAAGGAGTTTTTACTTTTGAATTTCATAAAAGCCCTAAAGATCTACTCCTTACTCAAGTTCCTAAAGAAGATCAAGCACCATGTCATTGATTTTGTCTTCTTTTTCTGTTTATTTTATTATATTTTCTATTTCTTTATTCAATTGGTAATTATTGCATAAAATAAATGAAATGTAGCTTACACACATGATTATTATTTTGTTTAATGGGGAATGCAAAATTCTTCTCTTGTTGACTAATACAAAATGAAAAGTAGCATTGGTTCTAAATCATAAGTTGTTGCGGAACAATTTGGTCAGACCCAAATTGCCTAAACGCCCAAAATGTTGCTTTGTTGCTGTGATTGGAGCCAGTTGGACAGAGCTGAATGATTCGACTACTCCACATGAGAAGTACTTCATACGTGTTAAAAGAAGGCTTCAATGGGTTCAATTGGTTCGATCCCATATGGAATCGATACGTGATATTTGCATAGCATTTTACTGTTACAGGTTTGCTCTAAGGTTTGTTTCCTAAGTGTTCATTTGATAGAATCGATTGGTGTGAACTAGCAGTTATAAGCATGTCCAGCCATGAACTAAGACATGGGGAGAGCATGATTCTTGTAGCTGGTCTCAGGTTGACATGTGTCTCACTATTACGGTTATCTCTAGTATTATCATCCCAATTCGTCAGTTGTTTGGAAGCCATGACTTTCCTTTATCCTATATATAAGGAGCCAACGTCTTTAATTGTACAAACGAAAAATACAATATACTGAGACTCTGTCAAATTTACTCCTTATTTTGCACCCTTGTAATCTGTATTTTGAATTCATACAATAGTGAAAAACAGTGGACATAGCTCTTTTAACAGAGTGAACCACTATAAATCTGCGTGTGTGGTATCTTTTATTTCTTCTACGTTATCTTACTTCATATGATTTCAATTTGTCAATTATCTTCTGCAATTAATCTGACAAGTTTGTTTTGAAGCTAACAGATCCATAAAACGGTGATTTAAGGGCCTAAATTTATTAAATAGAACATATTGTCTTGGATTAACACTTTTTATATTTGATTGTAGATCCAACGTCTACATAAGTAAAAAAGGAAAGTAAAAATTTTACATATAAAATCACAAACAATGTAAGTCTCATACATATTATAGTGTAAATAAAAATATGTTACAATATAAATCTTTTATATGATAAAATATGCGGTTTAAACTTTAAAATTAAAACTCTTCTCTCAAACACCTTTATAGTTAAATGCAAGAATTTTCAACAACAAACAAGAAGATATAAGAACAATACTTGCATATTACCTTTTAGTAAGTTTTTTGTTTTTGTTTGCGTTGAATTTTTTTAAAGTAAAGCACATATCACATCATGTGACATTTTTATTGATGAGGAGCAAAGATTAGCCATTTTGCCAACTCCAATATCTACTAAACGATGGAATTTGAATTTATTAAGCTCTTAAGCTTCTATCTAAAAGGTAAACTTATATAAGTCAATATGTTTATAAGTTAATGTTTATTTTTATGTTTAAACAGCGTAAGATTCGGCTTTCTGTCACCCTTTATACTGACAACATTAACAACAACTAGACTCAATATTATGAAATATTTATGCTCTTTACAAATATTAAAGAAAATTAGGAGCAAAAATCCCTGTACTTTTTGGGTTTCTTTTTTTTTTTTTTTGTTTAGGATTATCGCAAACTTTTGATGCCTCTTTTTTTTTTTTTTTTAATGCATGCAACGGAAATGCATTTTTTTGCTTTTTTTAATAACAAAATACGTGGCTCCAAGTGCGCACACAAATGACCAAACTCGTCACACATTTAGATAAGTTCGTTGACGCCAGACGGTCTCCCCAAAACGACACCGTTTCTTTTGAAATTCTAGTCTGTCAATAAACGACGTTCTTCCTTGTCTGTCACGTTCCAATCCCATCTCTCTCTCTCTCTCTCTCTAGAATACCGGAATTCGCTGGTGTCGTTTTGTTCTCTGGACGGAGCAACGACAACCAAACACCAAACAAACAAAACAAACCAACGCACGTTTCTCTTGATCCGCCGTGAAGAAGCCCTAGTCGGTGATTCTTCTAAAATTCCTTGTTTCAGACGCGACTAAATTTGGAAAAAACATAAAATTTACCAAAAAAAATTATACATACATTTCCCTTTCCTCTTGTTTTTCAATCTGCGTTTTTCTTTTGCCTGAATACGAGGAGAGACTTAAAGAGCTTTTCAATTTTTTGTTGGTTTCTTGTTTTGAGGAGGCCAAACGCGGAGAAGACAAACAAGGTTCTCAAGATACATTTTCTTTTCTCTTTTTTGTTGCCGAACATGAAGCAAAATCTCATGGAGTTTAGTTGTGTTTTGTTGTTTATTTATCTTTTTCTTTTTCCTGAAATTTTAGTAGCTTATAGATGTGCATGAATACGTTGTCTGATATTTTTGTTGTTGATTTTTAATTTGTTTTTTTTGGAGAATTTTAGGTAATTTGAACCATAAATGTATGTAGAAAATTTCATAAACTAGGGAAAATGGTAAGCAATTAGAATTATGAGAAACAATTTTGTGTAACAATTACATAGAAAACAAAAGTAACCAATACAGAGAAATGAGTTACTTTATTATGGTTTCATAAGAAAATGACTCAATTTTATGTTTTGATTTTACCAATATATTTGAAGATTTCACCTCTTATTTTTATTTTTATTTTTATTTTCCTGTTAGACTATTGCTGCCAGGTCAATGGTTTTGGTGAGGATGTAGTCGCTATAGATGAATATGTTGTGTTTCTTAGTAGAGTATGCCAAAAGCCATGAGTTCATAAATGTTTTTCTTATCCCTCAAATTTGCATTGTAAACTACATGAAGGATGGGTTTTCAATTTAATTCTGTTCTAGGTACTTTTTTTATGTGCCTTTTGACATTGGCTGGTCCATAAGTTTGTGTCTAAAATAATAATAATAATAAATAAAAAACTTCGTGAGTTGGTTTGTTCCAGCTAGAAAAATTCCCCCATAACTATTCTTAAAATTGGTTATGAATTGGGCATCAGCTGTTGAATTTGATACATAATCATTGGGTTTGGAGCTGATAACTAGAACAAAAATTTGTGCAAAAGAAGATTTTGGCTGATTTTTAAATTGCATTATAATTAAGACATTTATAATTTCACTCATCATTTATTTTGAAGGCATAGTATGTTGGTTTATGGATGGTGTCTTTGGATAACGCTTGCACGTTAACAAAATTGAATGCTACTGTCTCTTTGCTAGAATAAATAAATAAATAATGTTCACTCGAATTTAGTTCCTTAGCAGTTTAAAAGAGAAATTTTTTTTTTTTTAATTGCATTCAAATCCATATCTTTTAACGTGTTTTCTCCTAGATTTTTACCTTGTAGCTTAATGATGTTTGCCTTATTGATGGAGCATCATTGAAGATTTTCTGTATTAGCTCTTTCTGTTATTGCACCCTTTATCCGTTGACATTTTATGGACATGCATTAGATACTATATGTGCGCTTGTTTTCTGATTGGTCTGTGTGCATATGCGCGCACGTTTGCATGTGTGTGTGCATACTTTTTTGTCTGCTTGTGCATTTTCCTTATATGATTATTGATGCCTTTTAAGATTTTCCTTTTCTTCATTAGAACCGTATTTCTCTCTTTCTTTTTTTTTTCTGTGGTTTTGCTATAGGGCTCTGTGTTTTGCAGGTCAGTTTCTCGGACGGAGTTCCTTTTTGCTACTAATTATGGGGGCTCCTAAGCAAAAATGGACACAAGAAGAAGAATCGGCTCTTAAAGCTGGAGTTGTGAAGCATGGAGCAGGAAAATGGCGCACCATACTTAAAGATCCAGAATTTAGCAGTGTCCTGTATCTACGCTCTAATGTAGATCTTAAGGTATAGTTCTCTTAATGCTGTTTCCCTTGGAGAGATTGCTTTAATGGTGACAAAATTGAAGTTTTAGCTTCTTTAAGCCATTCCTGTCATGGATTCCGGTGAACCAGAAAATTTGTGCATACTATATTCCATTGTCAAGTAACGATTGTTTTTGGCGTTCGTCATGAGTAGGACAAATGGAGAAACATGAGTGTCATGGCAAATGGATGGGGCTCTCGAGATAAGGCTAGGGTAGCACTTAGAAGGATTCATCAGGTTCCTAAACAAGAGGAAAACATTACTGCTAGTGCTAGTGTTGCCGTGCAAAGTGATGAAGAAACTGTGGAAGCAATGTCTCTTGAGGGTTCTGCTGATATGCAGCATACACATCAGAATTCGGGTCCAAAAAGAGCTATTGGAAGGTTAGATTCCCGCATTGAGTTTGATATGTCAACCTCTTGTTATTGAGATTTTTCATAAGAGTGTTTTCTGTTCATACGTTCATCTTTGGTTTATATTTATGGTATGTGTTAATGCTCTACATTTTCTTTTTAAGTTTCTGTGAAGCTAACTAAATGAAAGAAATCACGCTATTAATATTTCTAAAGCAGTTTCCGTTCATGTTGCATCCATTCTTGGAAAGTGCTTTATCATGCCACTCTAATTGTTATTCATGCTTGTAGGTTGGACAATCTTATCATGGAGGCTATCGCTAGCTTGAAGGAGCCCGGGGGTTCCAATAAGACAACAATTGCTGCATATATCGAGGTAATCTATTATTTGTTTAATGCAATTGAACTATGCTTTTGTAATTCTCTATGTAGTTTATTCTTTTAGATATTCCAGTATCATGAGTTTTGGTCTTATAATGACCAATTGAAGCAAACTAAATCACAAGCACAAAAAATTGACAGGCTACATAAGAGGATTGGTGAGAATCAAACATTTCAATGTGAATTTAATGCCCGATTCCTTTCTTTTAAAAAAAGGAGGAAGAAGAAGGAGAAGAATGAGAAAATGCCGTGCTGGATAATTTTTCTTGTAGTTTGAGGCTTATGATTCTGACAATGTGTGTATATGGCTCCTTTTTTCACCTTTTTTCTTTTCTCTGTGGAATTAGCTTCTGAGCTTTTCTCTTACAGGAACAATATTGTGCTCCTACGGACTTTAAAAGGCTATTGTCTGCAAAGTTAAAGTTTTTGACGGCAAATGGCAAACTGATTAAGGTACGAGGAAGATGTGTACATTTTGTGTGAAGTGGTAGTCTTGTAATGATTGGGCTTTGCTGTTCTTCTGTTTTCTAGACTTTAACTCCAGGGACACAAAATTATATCTGAATTTTTTAATATTTATGTATTTTGGACACAAAAATTTAATTGAGACAAAATTTAAGCCATAAATTTTGTGAAATTTTATGCTTTTTATTAGTTGAGATGAAATTAGTATATTCTAATAAACAGGGAAGAACAGTGCCTGAAATTACAGGGCCTTGGCATGCGCATGAGTTATGGTTACTGTCCAGATGGTGCATTGCTAAAACATGTACTTTATGGACTTAGGTATGATTGCGTTTGTCGATGGGTAATATTGTCTCTGGATATCTGTCCGAGGATCAGTTGTCTGTTTAACAAAAGTTTCCATGTATTTGGTGTGACAATAGTCGGCTTCACAAAGGGTGAAGTCCTATTAATATGAGAGTGTTTAAGCGTGCACATTTATGCTGAGGGAACATGAATCATTTTAGTTAACTTTATGCAAGATTCAACAATTTTGATCCAATATTACCTATGGCTATGTCGATTGTCTGATGATTGGCAACAGATTTTTTTTTGTGTGTGTGTGTGTGTGTGTGTGTGTGAGGTGTTAGGTGTTAGGAGGTTTTTTCCTCCCTTTCCTTCTAGTACATACTTATATCATGTTGTGCTGAGGCAAATTAATGAATTGAGTCACCCACCAGTGACAAGTTACGCTTAAACTTATAATCTTTTTTGGTCTCGTTTAATTGTCAACAAGTGTTCAATTCATTGCTTGCAAACGTGATGTGTTAACATGGGCTGGTTTGGGTGGGTTGCTATTGCCGTCTGGCAAGGGGCTGCAGCAGTAGGAGTATGTTGTTAGGTTGCGTTTGTCGCTCTTCTGTGCAGGGAGCACTATGATTGAGGGGAGGAAATAGGGGATGGATGTTGATTTTGAGCCGAAATATTAAGATATTGAATTCTGAATCTAGTAATTATTTTTCCTTTCTCCTTTTTCCTTTTTTTTGCTCCTCTCCTTTTGTGCACACTCCTTGTCCCAAATATTTTACTTGTCTAGAAGGAAACATTTAACTTTCCTTTTGAGTCAACTAAGGAAGATCTGAACTGTAAATTACCCCTCTTTAATTACCTTGCAATATTCTTCTACTTTTCCTCTTTCCTCTTCGTTCCCCTTGATATTTGATTGTCAGGTTTAGGGTTAGCGTTTAGGGATTAAGGTTAGGATAGAATTTGTAGCTCTTGCTCGACTTTCGGGTGAAGAACGGAGAAATCTGAGTTGGTAATGATTTTTTTTCTCCCTCCCCCCTTTCCCTCGTTCCATTACGTATCTGTCTACTTCTATTCCATTTTTTTCTTCTTTCATTTAGGGATTTCATATCACGGATCATGTATAAAAGTTATGTTTTGAGATAAGCACTTGGGATCCATAACATCATTGTTTTTCTCTTTTACTTGTTTTTCGACATCAAAATACTATCTTTTGATGTACTTAATATGCGCTTATATTTGAGCTAAGTGTTCTTAGTTTGTGTTGTCTCATGTTTTGTGTGGTGAATCTGAGCAAAATATCTGACTGACAAAATGTCTGACTGACATTTTGTGTTTAGGTTCGCCTTTTTGAGTTAAATCAACCACAAATAGTTTTCTTTCTTCATTCTTTCCCTGAAATTTGAATGTGTCAAAGCCGTTCATTATAACACCGTTGAATGATATGACATTATTAATGCATGCGGCAGATTCTAGTATAACCTGCTTCTGCAAGCAGACTAAAGATTTAGGATACGAATGATGAATATTATCATTAAAGAGCATAATCACAAATTATGATAATGTTGCTTTAAGAACTATTGAGTACTAATGGCATCTTCTGTTTAAATCAAGAGGCCCACAAATCTTAACTTTTAAATTTATTAATTTTTAGGGAGTTGATAATGTTATATTCATGTTTATAGTTTTCCTTTAAAGAACCCTTTACATAAAATAAAAGGACCAATAACTGGAAATTGTTAACCTTTAAAGGCGTATGTAAAGCAATAATTTTAATTTGGGAAAAGAAAATAGAACATCAAACCCCATTGTTAGATTTGCAAATAAGGATCGGTTATTATGAGATGGTATAAGGGTTGGTACGTTTTAGTGATGCTACTAAACTGGCTCGTTTTAATTTTCACACACACGTGCGCGCGCACACATTCACACACAAACACAAACACACACACGCGTGTACATAACCTGTAATTTAATCTGGTGAGACGCACACTCAGATACTCACATATGTGCAGATGAATATTTTTACACACGTACTGGTGCAACCATGTATTTTTTTTTTTTTCCGAGTTATATGTACCTGGATGACTGTTCTTCACTTTATACTCTTAAATAGTTAAACAGTACAATTCATCTGGTAATTTTATTTGGGAGTTTCTGACAGTATTCAACATAAGAGTGTATAAAAATTGCTGTGGCCTCGTGTGTTGTACTTTTTGGTTTGGTGGTGCTTCGATGGAATTGGAGCTGGATCTTATATCTTGAGTCTTCGCTTTTTGGAACTTTGCAGGTTAAACGCAGGTACAGGATTGCACCTACTCCAGCATTTCTCTATAAAAGACAGAATTCCTCATCGCTACTGTTTGAAGGACGCCAGAGGGATTCTCCAAATTTCGAGAAGGACGAGGCCTTCATACTTATTAAATCCCAGATTGACTTAGAGTTAGCCCAGATGAGAACCATGACTGCGAAAGAGGCTGCTCTAGCTGCAGCTCAAGCAGTTTCAGAGGCAGAAGCTGCTATTGCTGAAGCCGAAGAGGCAGCTAGGGAGGCAGAGCAAGCGGAAGCTGATGCAGAAGCAGCACAAGCTTTTGCAGAAGCGGCAATGAAGACTCTGAAAGGAAGAAACGCCCAGAAGATGGTAAACTTTCTATATCAAATTGTCTATCTGAGAAGCCTATTTTGAAATTTGACAAAAGTAGAATTGTCTTTGGTCGTGCACCACATGCAAATTTTTTGACATAAAACGCTATTTTCTTGTTTCTTCGTTTCTATCTGGCATGCGGGCTATTACTCTTGTTTGGTGAACTTTATTTGGCAAATAGAAGATAAAATAACCACTGGACTGAAGGTGTAATCCATTTCTTTGTACTTGCACATATGCATACATGACACCTATATGTTATTTGTCACCAAGTGAAATGAATACCACAGAGTGCTCTGGTCCTTTCTTTTACTGTTTTGATTTGTTCCTCTAGATAAAAATTTTACTTCATAAACAACTAATAGGGCCTTTGGGAAGCTGGTTCAAATCAATGGTTTGAACCTAAACACTATAACAATTTAAATTTTATAAGAGAAAACACTTATAAAATTGTTTGGTTCTTGGTTCAAACCAAGCTCCCAAACAGGCTCTAAGCTAATGATTTTGATAATGATCGTATATTAGTTATGTAGTTACTACCAAATTTGACTCCTGGTAGTAAACCACATGCAATTTTTTTTTTTTTTTTATATAAAAAGCTATTTTTTTTTTCTTCATTTCCATTTGGCATGCGGGCTATTACTCCTGTTTGGTGAACTTTATGTGGCAAATAGAAGATGAAATAATCATTGAAGTGAAGGTGACGTCCATTTGTTTGAGCTTGCACATATGCATACATGACACTTATTTGTCATTTGTCATTTGTCACTAAATGAAATGAATTCCACAGAGTGCTTTGGTTCTTTCTATTACTGCTTTGCTTCATTCCTCTAGAAAATTTTTTTTCCTTCATAAACAATTTAGAGAGTGTTTGGGTAGCTAGTTCAAACCCGTTGTTCGAACCTGAAACATTATAGTAATTCAAATTTTATGAGAGAAAACAAACTAACAAAATTGTTTGGTTCTTGGTTTGAATTAAGTTCTCAAACAGGCTCTAAGCTAAGCTAATGATTTGATAATTGATCGTTTACTAGTTATGTAGTCTGGCCATGTGTTTTCCGGGCTTATGCATGTGCACAAGAGACCCATAACCACCTTTTCTTATTCCTCTTTGGGTTATATCTGTCAATTGCTTGTATCTTTTCCCCCCCCTTCCTTCTATAGGAGGGCATTTGATTGGAATGTCTTCTGGTTTTTAACATGCAGATGATGCGACCTTGATGGAACTCACAGAATAATTAGTAAAGAGCGATTGACATAATCTTGGGATTTGCTTCCACAGGACACATTCGTCATTTGCTGACACAGTGTAGCTTCATTAGTTTTTTTGGGCGTAGAAGTTTGCATTTGTAACTGTTAGTTATGTTAAGGTCATTGCCATTGCTGGATGTGATTTTCTTAAGTTTTTTTTTTTTTGGTGTAGAATATTCTTTTGCTAGTAATCTTAGTCAGTTATTGATAAATCAGCATTCAGCTTTTTATTTGTTAATTAATTTGTTAATCTCCTTATGCCTTTTTTTTTTTTTTGGTACGATAAATTCTATATACTGCGACTTAGGAAAATTTTATCATGGGGTATAAAAAGAATACTCCGCCAGTAGGGTATAGTTCATGGTTGGATTTCAATCAAATTTTATAAAATTGTCATACTTTTCTTAGTCATGATCCACGGCAATTCTCATGGTGAGAAGGCACATTTGCTCCACCAGTAGAACATGGTGTTTTGGCCATTGGATTAACTTTCTCACTGTTTGATCTGTAACTGGAAGCAGTTCTGTATGCGCATTGCAAATTATTGACATTGACAGTTGCATATTAAACTGTTAAAATTTTAATCCGACAACTAAAATACCAAGCTCTACCAATGGAGCAAAATTGCCTCCACTACAGAAGTTCCCCCGATTCTATTAGGATCTAATACTTAAGAGTGTGTTCTACCTTTTATTGTTACAAAATTCTCTTACAGGTTTGCAATTTTAGATGTATAAACTTGCATTTCAGTTGGATCATGATCTATAACTTTAATTTCCGTTGCATACAACTACTTTGATCTTAGTATAGGGGGCTTGCCATGCACCCATGGGTTTAGTTTTCCTTGTGATGGTCCCGGATAAGGCGTTGCTTCTGATATTTTGGCTTGGGATGCATTATTAAGCATATATCGTATTGTGGCCTGTAATGTTTGACAATTTAAATTATTATAAAAATGTTTTACAGTTTAATCTAGGGGTGAACGGCGGGCGGTTTGATGGTTTTTGGGTGTGTGCGGTGCGGTTTTTTTGGATGGCGGGTTGGCGATTAACTAACCCGCAAACCGCCCACCACATGGCGGGCGGTTTTGGTTTAGTTTTGGATGGTTGCGGGCGGGTGCGGGCGGGTTGAGGCGGTTTAGACCTATGCTATTGCCCAATGTAATTTTTTGGACCTTTTTTTTAGAAAGTGAAGAAAATTTGTAGAAAATATAAGATGATAATACATAAAGTATTCCCAACAAGTTTGATGCTTAAAGACAGTGACCATATTCAAAAGTACAAATTAAGAAACATAATCATTCACTGCAACAAGAAACATCAACTACATATAAAGTGATGAACAAAGTTAAGAGTCCATAAAGATTAAAGCCTATTCACTGGGTTCGAAAATAATAGAATGCTACAAATGAAATGATGAACAAAGTCAATTGTTCTTTTTCTTTTAGGGCTTTTTTTACTAACTTACTTGATTTGAATTTTGATCACTTCACAAAATAATAAGAGAATTTTCAGTTTCTAATATGTCAAGAGGCAGCCGAGCCCATGCTTGAAGTGTTAGATTGTTCAATCATCTCTAAAATAAGAACAAAATCAAATAAATGATAAGTTTTTTTAAAAAAATATAAGCGGGCGGGTGCGGGTTGAACCCGCCTTCAAAAACTTAAAACAAAACCCGCCCACCAGTAGGTTGCTAACGTAAACCTGCTTTTTTTGAGATGGGTGGGCGCGGGCACGGGCGGTTGGCGGGTGTGAGGCGGTTTTTGTACAGCCCTAGTTTAATCTATTTTGATGAGAAGGCTGAAAGATTTTATTTGTGGTAAATATGCTCCTTTTGCGTTAGAATATTGAGGGCTTTTAGCAAAATGGTCACGAAACCGTTCAGCTTCGGTAGGTGAGAATTGGGTCCTAGAATTTTTCATTTTTGCAAAAACATCCTTGAACTTTAAAAAAATGTCTTTGGCAAAATCAGTACTAACAAAAATTTTTATTACACAGACATTCTTTGTGTATTACCTAAATTACAGAGACACTCATTGGACAAAACTAATCACACTAATGTCCCCTTACTGTTCAAAAGGTTCTGTTAATTTTATTTAAAATGCAAAAAATGCTCTCCCATTCATTAAAAGCATTATTAGTATTTTACGTGGAAACGATGATTTTACGTTTATTTAATATTAAAAAAAGACAACAAAACCAAAACTATTAATTTCAACAAAACCATAATTCAATTATAAAAATGGTTTATTTTTTTTTTTCATAAAAAGATTATGAACAAAAATAAAAATAGATTTTTTTGGGATAAAAATAAAAAACATATATAAAATTTTAAAAAGTGGTATTAAGAAAACAAAAAAGACAAATAAAAAATTTTCACCCTCTCTTAGTCTCTGTGCTTTATTTTTTTCATAAAAAATTAAAAAATTATAACAAAACTATAAAAAAACAATAAATGAAAAAGGAATATTTCTTAAAAAAATAAAAAAATAGGCTTAAAACTTTTTAAAATATATTAAAATAGAGGTAAAAATGGAAAAAAAAAATTGTCTCTCCCCCCTTTAATGATGGGAAAAATCCAGTAATTAATAAACAAAATTAATTAAGGATTTTTCTATAACCATGTTTTTAGGTTCATAAAAAAGTGTGAGCTTAGAACTTATAAGTTCAAGTTTTTGTAAGAATTAGGAGATATTGTAAAAAAATTACTTCATGGTTAGAAACCTTCTATCACGACTGGGAATTCACAAGTTTAAATTGTGACATAACCACGATTTATAATTATGAAATTTTCTAATAAACACAGATTCAGGATGTCTTAATAAATACAAGACTTCAGTATTAAATAATGTTACATGCTTCATGTATGGAATTCAAAGCAAATATGATGTCATGATGGTATGCTTGGATAATTAAAAATAATTAATCAGTGCACTAAACTAAGATTTAAAATTTAATAATTTTATGTATAAGCCAAAGTAATGACCTTTACGAGGATCTTAATTAGAAAATCTAAATTAAGATGAATTGATAAAAAGGAATTTCTAACTTAGTATGATTATACGGAATTTTTACATGATTCCAGTTAATAAGTGAGATCTAGATCATAAGTGATTAGTAGCTCAACACCGTAATCCAGAAATGGTGAGCATAAAGTTCATGTCTACAAGATCGTTCTCAATTTTCACGAGATCATAATGAATGACAACAATTTTCTAAAGAAATTTAGAAATTCAAGAATTTATGATATCTTATATGTTCACAATTAGTTCTTTACAGGTGTAAATAATCAATAATAATCATTAGTATTATTATTACAATAAAAGCGTAAATGAAGTCCACAAACATTGCACGAGCCTTTAAGGCGAATGTAAAATCACAAACGGATAAATTTCAATTGTGAAGTGATTATGGAAAGTTTAAAAAGCATCCATGGATTGGAGGTAGACCCATAAATGGCTTTTATGATAAACAGTTCGGGTTATACCCATAAAGCGTAAAATTGTGCTAAGTCTAGATTTTGAACTAAATTGACTAATAGATAGTCAATTTAATTTGCAAAAATTTTTATGAATTATTACTATTATTATTTTTTATGATAAATTTAGAAGTTTATAATATGAAAAATTTTAACAAAAAATATACATCTTATTTATTAGTTAGCATTTTAAATCTTTAAATTTTACGAAGTATTATTTTGATCAAGAAATCAAATTTTAAGTTTTGATCAAAGTTTTAAATACTGAATATTATTTTAACATATATATATATATATATATATACATATATGGTGAGAATAGTAAATCACCGATTTTGAAGATAGAAGTATCAAAGTTTATCACTTCAGAATAAAATCATGAAATCCATAAAGTATAGATAAATTCATGAAAATAATTTTATGGCAATATGGAGTTTTAGTAAGACAATAATACAGTAAGAAAATTTGAATTTATTTAACTTTTTTGAGAGGCTAAGAATAATACAGTTTTAACATTACAGTAATGTATACGGAAGTTTCAAAGTTTATGGATCAAAAACTTGATCAACTAGATTATGACACATATTAGAATTTATGGACCCATGATAGTGTCTATATATTCATAGATTAAAAAAAATATCAGTCAATCAAAATTAGCTCTCACTTTCTCTTTACTTTCTCTCTCTAAACCATCCATGGCTAAAAACTCAACCAAAGTTTCCGACCTCTATTTTTGACATAGCCGATGTCAGTGGATAGATCACGATTTACCGAGTCCAATGATGTGTCGTGCCGACCATAACTCCATTGGAGCAGCCCATAATCACCGTTCAAATTGGAAAAAAAACTCACTTTTTTTTTTTTTACACAATTACTTCATCATCTGCGTACCAATCGACGTGATTTCAGTTTCTATAGACTCATATGGACGAGACGATGTGAATGGTACCACTCTTTCCCGTCGATTTTAGCCAGAACAATTCTGTTGAAGTAGCCCCATTTTGGTCAACGAGCCGCCTTTCAATCTTGCTGTTTCTGGCGGTAGTGATGTACACCCACCATGCCGAAAGATTTAGAGGACCATGCCAACCTAATTTCATGACCCAGCCACCGATTGCTGAAGAACAAAGTGCGTCGCCATCGATCGCAGTGAGCAACATCGATCTTGCTTATTTCGCCACCATTGAGGCCAATTGATTGTACCAACATAATCATATGGTGATGAGGAACCAAACGCAATCAATTGAAGGAAAACGCTGCCTGACACTGGAGTTCGATGAGCACCATCACCGCTGTCATGAGCAACTCAATTTCAACATTTCTGGCTATGTTGAGTGCAAATGACGGCACTGTCACGATCAGAGCAACACGAGAAAGCTTTCCCAACCTTTAATTTCGTGGTTGCACTGCTGGTTAATGGAGATTGGAGCCGCCATCATCGTTCACAATTCCGTTGCTTCAATCTCATCAATTCCGATGATGTTGAGGTGCGCCACATGGGGGAAAAATACTCATAGGACCCTACCAAGCAAAATGCTCAACTCAATTTCATGGGATCTTCAACGGAGATAGAAGACCGAAGTCTTCATTTTTACGCCACCTATGCGTCTTCGCCCCATGTTATTAAAAAGGCTAATTTCGGTGAAATTAGTTGCATCAATGAATTTAGAAGGTCTAAAAATGGTAGGAGCCAAAGTTTTAGCACCAACTGAGGCTTGAGGTCACCGCACGCGTCTCCTTGCACCGTCGCGGGTGGCTAGTCTACAACGACCTCAGGATTCGTGCTTTTTGGACCTCTAATCAATGATCTGAAAGCACCTCCTAATTCGTTTTGACATTTCAAACGTGATGGTGTCCTTCGTTTAAGCTAATTTTACTCTATTAGAAATCATCTAGCACCGATTGCACGTGAATCGAGGTGACACAGACCGGAGTAACGGAGTCCAAAAAGACACTTTCAGTAATTAAATATCTCCAAAAAGCATTACTAGCCATCCAAAGTTACTCTGGGACCATTCTCGAGGATGCTTCGTAGACTGTAGATATAACAAGATTTTATTGGAATTGCTTAGCTCGAAATCCAGGTAAGTAAGAATCTCGTCTATAGTATGAACAGTTTCAAAATAAATTATTTTATATATTTCATAAAAAATTATGAAATGCATATTCAGTGATATGTTATGCTATATTATGCATGATATGTTGTATTATATTAAGTTATGATATGCTATGCTATAAGTATGATATGTTAAGTTTAAGTCATGCTGTGTATTGTTATATTATGATTATGTCATGTTCAATAAGTGAAGTATGTTGTATTAGATTATACTGCTAACTCACCTTTAGTTAAACATGTTTATGATTAATGATTTACGATTTCGTGATGCTATGTAGTAATATGTCATACTACATGTACACAATAAGTTGAGTGATGTAAGGTAGACAAGATAAGAACCTCTTGACTTATGGAGAGGTATTATTTTCAGTTCAATTTAAGATTTCGAAGTTGTTGGGGACCTTGTGAACCCTAACCTTTTGAGTGTCGCCTGCAACTGGTATGATCACTTGGGTACACTTAGTAAGATAAGTTAAAAGCTTAAATAATTAAGCATAAAACATGTTGATAAGCAAGCACAAAATATTCATGCATGTTTTATGAAATGTTTTTAAATATGTTTTGTGAGTCTAATTTCCTACTTGCTGAGCGAAAGCTCATTTAAGTGTGTTCATGCTGTAGGTAAGGAACCGGTTAGCAATATTTGATGGATAGTGGTGAGCGGCAGATGAATGGTGGAGATGAGAATAGATACCATTTATGCAAAAGTAATATATTTCCACGTTTTAAGTTTACAAAAGTTTACACATTTTAAGTGTACAATATTTTATGTATTTTAGTTTACAAAATTTTATGCAATTTAATTTACGAAATTTTGTGCGTTTTATTTTACGAAATTGCATATGCATTGGTAAGTAAATAAAAGTACATAAGCATAGTAAACCGAGATCGTGATCATACAACTTTAGTTTAGAGAAGTTTTAGTATTTTAAATTGTTGCAACATATATTGCAACAAATATGTAGAAATTATTAGTAAGAAGTTACAACGTTTGATTTCGAAATTACTTTTAAAAGTTTTTTTTTAATTTTAGAAAAATGTTTTGAAAGCAATTGTTTCAAAAAATTATCTTATGTTTTAAAGGGAAATGTTTTAATTTAGAAATGTTTTAAGAGATTATTCTTATGTTAGCATTTAATGAATTAAGTCTAAAGAAATAGTTATTATGTTAAAACATAATAATTATTATTACATCATTATTACATTTAAGGAAATCATTATTTCTTTAAACGAAATATTACTTCTTTGAAAGAATAATTTTATGAAACCATTATTAAGATTTCTTTTTAGAAAAAAAAATTATTCCACAATTTAAGTAATTTACGTTAAAGTATGTTTAAGTTTATGATTAGCTGGTTAAATAACGGCCACATAAGTAGGGTTGTTACACTCTCTCCTTCTTTTTCTTTCTTCTCTCTTGACCTGGTTGGAGCGACGAGGTAGCTGGTTGCGGCCGGGAGGAGGGTACAAAGGGGGTGGTTGGGCTCGATGGAAAGGGGCACAAATAGGCCTAGTTGGGTGTGATGGGAGGGGGCAGGCGATGTTGTTCGCTGGGGGTGGTAGGGCAGAAGGGATGTGTAGGGTGGTCATTGGGCGGGTAGAGAGAAGGTCAGGAAGGGGGGTGTAGGGGGCATGGGGGTCCTTGTTTGTCTACTTAGATTGTTAAGATTTTTTTTCTTTTTAAAATAAGTGGCAGCGATTTGTTTTCTTATATCAACAACTGAGATTAATCGGGGCATTTTTTTCATTACAAACAAAAAATTAACAGAGTTAAGTTCAAAGGATGTTAGTGTGATTAGTTTTGATACAAAGTCGTGTCTTTATAATTTGAATAAGACACAGAGTGTGTCGGTGTAATTTATCCGTGTAAAGCTTTCACATGCTAAAATGATCAAAGAAAGTAAACTGTAGTGTAAAGCTCTCATTTGTTACAATTATCGGTTCAAAAGTTTTACTTCTAACTACACTTTTCAAACACCTTATATAATGGTTGCAAAAAGACTAAAGTAGAAAACAAACTATATCTTTAATGGCATAGATATCGTGCAGTGCAAGTGATTTTATATCCACGGGTATTTTAATAAATAAAACTTTCCAAAGAGTAAAAAATAAACCAAAGTGAATATCATGATAGACACAAGCTATCTCCTTTCTTTGTTTGAGTCTGTTTGAAGATCAAACAAAAGAAAGAATACTCCTGGCTTCCTCCTCCCTTAACAAGCCTTTGAACATTTGCACCAACGAGCGGAGCAAGGGACTCTACTCCCATGTGGTACCAAACTCGCACGGTATTGGCAGTATGGGTAATAATTAGAACACGATTAATAAACAATTTATATTAGTTGATCTTACACAAAGACCCGAATTGACTCGTTAAACTATTTATGTCATCAACAATCTAATTACATATTCTACAGTGTAAAGTTTGTATGATTTAAGCAACATGAATTTTGAATTTAGTGATGAAATTTCATTTGTCTTTCTTGAAAAAAAAAAATTGACCAACACACACGTCAAACATATTATAACCGCTTCAAACATGTCATAATCGTATCAAACGGGTTATAATTAAAGCCATTATATGTTTAATGTAGTAGTTTAAACAGGTTAGTGTAATAAACCTAGCGTATTTAGATTGACATTTTTGACGTGTTTGAGTTAGTGTTTTCTGACATGATTAATAAACGAATTAAAACAAACACGATCCGCTAATATGAATTACCATCCTACATGTCATCATGGGTCTTATATTTATCAACAAGACCACCTTTTTCCTCTATCACGACTAGTATGAGAGCAACAACAAGAAGTTAGTTTTATAGGATTCTTTTTGATCCATGACCGTTTCGGTCGTCAGATTCAAACTCATTGTTGCTTTGCCTACTACAACTTTAAGATTTTGGTCCTCTTGGCATCGCGTTGTAGCTGGTGGTTCTTATGTATTGGTTGGTATTGGGTTTTACCGACGCCTTTTACTTTTGCTAGTGCTGGTGAAGTCTGGCTGAGTCACTGGTAAATTTTTATATTTACATATAAATACTGTATTTCTTGGCCGTTAGACTTGCATGTAAATAGTGTATTTTTCAGCCACTGGTGACATCGTCTATATATTTTTGTATTTACATATAAATATAATATTTATATATAAATATTGTATTTTCCGGCCACCTCTAATGTCGGTGAGAGAAGAGAGAGAGGTGGAGAGGAGAAGACGGCAAATGTATTTTGGAATTTTTATTCTCAATTTCTTATGATATGCTATTTATTATGCATTTTGAAAATATATTTTTTTACTCATTCTTAGTCCAAATATGCTATTTGGCCCATTCTAGAGAAATTCACAATAGAGTATAAAAAATATAATTTTTTTGTCTGTAGGATTTTATTTTGAATTGGTCAAATTGATTTTTTTTAGGGATTGGTCAGATTGATTTTGATCTTATATAATACTTATATAAGGGTTTGTTTTAAATGAAATTTTGCAGCTTCTATAACTGTATAATGATATGACCCAACACACTCATTTTACAATTATCAACTTTAAAGTTACTCTAACAAAAGCTTAGAATTGTATTCTTGAACCACATACAAAAGTTACGAAACTCCAATAAGTTGTTCGTCTATGACATATCATGACGTGTAATATTCTCATAGGATATCCATAATCGATTTAAGGACAAGTTTCGTTTTACCTTCCTGACTATATTTATCTCATGTTCTATTATCTCACTATTGAAATACTTATTATTAATAACCAATATAAATAGTAAACTTTTTAGTGGTATAAATATATCAAAATGGTTGAGCGCTCTAGTTTTTTAATTCCAAGATTATTACTATAAGAGGATTTCATTGACTCTACTAAAGAGCTATGGATTGAATAACAAATCTACATCTTTCAAGAGTCATATATGAAACATACCGATATGCGTACCTTTATTGAATTCAGGATGACACCCTTTGGTATATTAAAAGACATAAGCCAATAATACAAACCCAATTTATGTTTTTTTTTTTTCAAAATCTTTTGGTAAAAAAATCATCAAGTATAATACAATTTTTAACTGGAAACTAATTCTGTTAAAAGTTTTTTTTTTTAATTTATGTTCCGTCAATTTTTTTTTTCAATTTATGACTTTTAAGGTTGTGATACAAAGTTCTTAAATAACAAATTCAGATGGGTTGATGAGTACTTATTGTGAAAAAGTTCGAGGCATATTTTTATTTTTGGTCATGAAGAATTGAGGAATTTTCATAAATATTATTTTTTAGGATTTACTTTTTATAAATATTACACATATTTATTTGTGGCATAACTTAACATAAATATGAATAATAGTGTTGCATGAATAAAAACAACTTTAAAAACCATGGCATAAATTTATTTTCTCAAAAAATTTTAGGTCGTTCTATTTTGGCCCCTAAAATTTCAAATAGCACAAAATTTGTTCTCCAAAGATTCAATTTATGACATCAACAATCCTTCCATCTCCTAAATGTTAGAATTTTGGTGATTCGTGCATGTGAGATGTACATGACATGCGTGTAATAGGTTGTTAAGACAAAATTGTCTTAATTGCTTATGTTTAAGATCAAAGCTAACAGATCAATCATTTCAAAAAAAAAAAAAAAGACTCATGTTCAATCCAAGCTTGAAGCTCAGTGACTTTGTTTGTTTTTTTTTTTTTTGGATCTCCCTTTCCTTACATGAAAGAGGAGCTCTTTTTGTGATTTTACTTGTTAATTGCATACAATGTAAACAGATGATTAGAAATTTATTATTTTGGGAATAGAAGGACTCTAAGCATCACAAATTGAAATTTTAGTGGTCAAATTTGTGACACTTGGTAAAATCAGTTGTAATCAAATTTTTGTTTGCTACAATGTAAAGCTCTCACATAAGGGTGGCAAAATTTGTGTTCGCGTTGTGTTCACGTTGACGCGTTTACAATACGACATGTTTAGGCCGAACATGAACAGGACCCGCTTATAGCATGCGTAACACGGCACGACACGATTAACACTATTACTAAGTGGGCCGTGATGGGTTGACACGATAACAACACGCATATGGCACGTTTATGATCCAGTTAACTAAAAATTAAAAAAAACCAATAAAGAAATTAACAAAAACAAAATATCTAATTAATACTAATCTACTACAAATATTTCAAATATTTTTATTTTTAAGTTTAAATGTGTTATAAATGTGCGGGTAGTGTCGTGCCGTGTCGACACGTTTACGGCCTGTTTAATTAAGCGTGTGAAGGCGTGTTAGACATGTTAGTACAAATCCAGCCTATTTATTTTTGTGTTATTTATGCCAATTCATTTATGACGCAATTAATAAACGTACGGTCTAAACCCTTTTATTTCATGTCGTTTTTGTATCATGTCATCGTGCCGTGTCTGAAATTATTAGCCCTTACTCTCACATGCTATAGTGATTGGAAAAAAAAAAAGAAAAAAGAAAAAAAAATAGTGCTACAATGTAAAGCTTCATATGCTACAGTTTTTAGTTTATAACAATACTTTCTAAACACCCTATTAGAATTTCAAAAATCAAAATGAAACACCCTACTACAGTTTTCAAAAATCAAAATGAAACAATCCTAATTTCACAGGGTCAAAAATAAAAATAACCCAAAGTCCAACATAAGCTTCTTAAATAAAAAATACGGAACTTTTTTTTGGTAGAAATTTCACTAACAGTGCATGGTTTGAAAGTAAAATTATTTTTTTAGCACATCTAATGGCCAGAATATAAATACCCATCCTTTAGTGTTTTCTTTTGGGTTCCTGCCACCGGAGGAACTGCCAAATAATAAACAGATTTTGCTTTCCTTATTTCAGGAGGAAAAAAAAAAAAAAAAAAAAAAAGAAGGGAAAAAACAAGAAAGAAATCGGTCTCCTGTCCGACGTATCCTACCTTACAAGAAGCCAATTATCGGCTTTCGTCTGTAAAGTGTTTACGAGCTTCACGCAATTTCCAGGTCAAAACATTGTTGTTGTTCTCAGTTCATTTCTCTCATTATTCCTCTTCCATTCTCTCTCTATTTATGGATTGAAATTGAAAAAAAAATTAAAATAAAAAGGAAACCCAATCTTTGTTGCATGAAAAGATTAAATATTCACCCCAAAAGAAAAAAACTTTCGCTAAGAGAATTTTTTTTTTTCCATTTTAAAGGATTTTTCAGTTTTTCAGACATGGATGTAAACTTAGACAGCAACGAATCTTTGGTGGCTCGCATACGACAGTTGGAACAAGGTATGTAATGTGTTTCTATGAATTTATATATTTATTTTTTGAATTGGTGAATAACTTTATCAAATTAAGTTTTTTCATATAAATTTGATGTTTTTAAGTTGATTAGATGAAATTGTATAGTGAAAAATTGTAATTTGCAGAGCGTGATGAATTGCACAAAGATATTGAACAACTGTGTATGCAACAAGCTGGACCGAGCTACTTAGGTGTGGCTACTAAAATGCATTTTCAAAGGTTTATATCTTATTCTTCTCTATTTTTTCCCAAATCCAAAAATCTTTTTTTTAATAAGAATTTAATGTAATTAGTAAGTTGGTAATCTAATAATTGATTAATTAATAATTCATCAAGATCAATCAGTAACTTTTCAAAATCAATGAACGGCTTATGAAAGTCGTTTCTTTTTTCCAAAAAATTGGACCACTTTATTTTTTCTTTAATTTGCAAAAGCATGACACTTTCATAAAGTATACTTTTAAAAAAAGGTTATCCATCTTTTTTTTTTTTTTTCAATTTAACGATCATTTTGTTAAAATATAATTCTTAAAATTTTCGGGTGGTTGAGAGATAGAAGCGGCAGCTGTATAGCCTGTAAGTTGTTATATAAATAAAGAGAGTATTGAAGATGTTTTGCATCAAAATTAATTCTTTACTAGGATCGCTGGCTTGGAACAGGAGATTGGGAACTTGAAAAAGAAGCTCGCTGCTTGCACTGGAGAGAATCTTAATCTTCAAGAGGAGCTTTCTGAGGCTTATAAAATCAAGGTGGGAGAGAGAATTTAACATTTCTACTTATCCAAAACTAACCCTTTTACGATGAGCTTATTATATATGTTTCTTTTGCTTTCATCCAGAGCCAGCTGGCTGATCTTCACAGAGCAGAGGTTGCAAAGGTCTCATCTCTTTCTCTCTCTCCCTTCTTAAGAAATATGCTAATCTTGGTTTTGTTTGGCTTGACATTGATGAAATGGCTTCTACTTTGAACTCTCAAATCTCAATTAATTTGAAGTGTATTGCTTAATGTTTCAGTTAGTTTCATGGATCTGAATTGTTTGATTTTTTTTTCTTCCTCAAGAATTTGGAAGCAGAGAAGCAAGTTAAGTTTTTCCAAGGCTGTGTAGCTGCTGCTTTTGCCGAACGGGATAACTCTGTAATGGAGGTTATGATAGCTATCAACTTTGAGCTTGATATTACTTCATTAGAATTTTCTTGCTGCAAAATTTTTGTTCCCTGAAAAATACAATTTTTTGAAGATGTTACATGCTTGTAATAGGCTGAGAAGGCAAAGGAGAGTGAGGAGTTGATGTCAAAGCAATTTAATGATCTGCAAAGGAGGTATTGGTCTTATGTTTGTATGTATGCAAAATCAAAAGCCTTTTATATAATAAGCAAAGTGATTTCAAACCTCTAGTTAGCAAAATAAGCCTTAGTTTCATAGAACCTATAGGATCTGCATTAGGTTATTCTTTTAGAAAAATATGATCCAGAAACTGTGTTGGATTTTGCTAAGTTTCATAGAACCTATAGGATCTGCATCAGGTTATTCTTTTAGAACAATATGATCCAGAAACTGTGTTGGGCAATATGAGAGATGTTCCGTCTTTTTCAATAGTAAGTTTGACATTTCCTCTTTCTGTATCTTGTTGTTTTGACCCCATGGCTTCAGAAAGATTGAAGCTCAGTTTCATGCTCTGTGATTTTCAGTCATAGAATTTTAGCTGTTTGGTTTAGTCACATTTGTCAGCTTTAGTTCTAATCTGCAATTCTTCTGCCAATCGAAATTATTTGGATCGCATATTAAAAAAATGGTATTTAAGGTCGCACCATTGTTGGTAACATTTGATCACTTTTTTTCTGTGTAATCTTGATGGCCTTTCCATCAGTTTTGGTGTTTGCTGGGGCAGTTACACTTTGTTATCAACACAAAAATAGTGCAACGCTGTGCTGCCTGTGTATTCTTGAAAGATTATGTTTTCTACGAGGTCAATTATATGGCCTATTATAGTCTTCCTTTGATATAAGGTTATTTGTCGTAACTTGTTGGAAATTAATGTCCTAGATGGTCGTTTGTTTTTGAATGTCCCAGTCCAAGAAAGTCTATTGGAGGTCGTACTGAGTTTTTCATTACTTTTAATATGCTAATTTATTTGAAAATTCTTAAATTTAGGCTTTTATGCTGTTGATGATACAGGATAGATGAGCTCACAGCAGATTGTTCTGCACAGAAAAAACTTACTGATGAACTGCAGGTTAGCTTAGATATAAAGGAGGAGCAGAATGAAACCTTTAAGAGGGTAATTGCCTCAATCTCTCCCTCTCTCTGACCTATAACATTGAATACGTTGTTGGTTTACATGTGTTGCTCCATTTTTTAAAGCTGAACTTTTTGCCACTAGAATCAGGATTTTTTTTTCCCAAATGGAAGTATGCCTTCTGGTTTCCACTTTATTCGCATCTGAAGGAGATATTGTCATGACAGATCATTGACAAGTTCTACCAGATCAGGCAACATTCGACAGAGGGACCTGAGGATACAAGTTGGGATAATAAATGTGCATGCCTCTTGCATGATCCTGCAGAAATGTGGAGTTTCAGTGATTCAACGACAGCTAAATATATTGTAAGTCTTCATATTCCTAAGTTTTGATGTACCAAGTAGTTCTACCCATCATCTATTATTTTTATTCTTGTTTTTATTTTTAATGTTTATTTTTTAAGTTCACTTGAATATATTTCCCCCTAGCCTGATCTTGCTTTTGAGATTTACCTGGCATTGCCATAGGTAACTCGGAACTTGTAAAACCTGTAAATTGAACATATGTTGTCAGCTTGTGTTAGTTAGAAGCAATTAGATGCTGGCAAAGAGTTTTTCTTAGAGATGCAAATCATGTGTCTGAATTACACTTTTTATACAAATGCAATCAAGTAACTTCTCTTCAGACAGAGTGCATTGGAAGGAGAGTTGGAGATGGCGAGGAAGTGTTCGGATAATCTTCAGAATAAGCTTCGGGTGGTATGTTATTTGAGTGGTCCTTGTTACCCCAAAACTGAATTCAATATATCATATTTTTAGAAGGTTTATTTGGCTTGCAGGGTTTGGATATTGAAAATCATCTGAAGAGGAAAGTTCGTGAATTAGAAAAGAAGAATGTGAGTTTTTAATTCCAATATTGTGTGTGTGTGTGTGTGTGTACATATACAAACATTCCCATGCTGCTGGTTTATGTGTTAAATCTCAAATCCAATTGACTTTGGCTGCAGATCCATACAGATGAAATGATCAGCAACATGATTGCAGAGTTACGTCATTATCATTCTCAGTGTAAGGTTGACATTGTGGATTTACTTGATGATGGAAAATCTCTGATCAAATCGGCTGTCGATGCAATAGATGAGAAGATTAGACAATTTGATGCTAGCAGAGTACAAAAGTTGGAGCTTTCTCCGGGAGAAGTAAATCAAGATGAACATGAATGTCGAGATGTGCATATAACTCCCGATGTGGACCATGATTTACAATCTAAGGAATCTGAGGTATTTTAGATGACTTTGGAATTTGGGGTTTTGGTTATGGAACTTGATTGATATAGTCATGATGCGAATCCTGTTGCTTGTGCTGGATTTTCAGAATTTTAAACCCAGATACATTTATTTATCATAGGCTTTTTCAATGAAGAAATCATGAAATTTTAACACATTTGTCTATTTGCAGAAGAGTAATCCTGATAGTCTGGGTGATGGAAAGGATGATGCTTCTGAAGCCCTAGCACAGGCATTGCAAGAGAAGGTTTTTCTCTTTTCCTTTTGATTCTTAATTTTTGTTTATGCATTTTTGTATGGACCACCACAAATACATTAGTTTCTACTGCATTCTCCTTCAGGTCTTCATTATGTTTCTGATCATAGATTTACGTGCATCCAATTTGTGGTAATTGTTTTTTGTTTTCAATTAACTGTTGGATATTTTTCCAGGTTGCAACGTTATTACTTTTATCGCAGCAAGAAGAAAGACATTTGCTGGACTCTAATGTGAATACTGCTCTTCAAAGAAAAATAGAGGAGCTTCAAAGAAACTTACTTCAGGTGGTTTCCATGCAGTGTTCCTTCTTGCATTTTAGCTTCAAATTCGTAGCTGTTGTTCTACAGAAACGATATTTGCTCATAAGATTTCAAAACTATGTGGTTGTGTGTAAAGGACACAGTTTGGTCATGGAAGCTAAGTAGCTCATTTAGCAAAGTTTTTATTTTCTTTTTTATTTTAGAAGAAGTTAGACTTGAAACCCTTGATGAATGACCCTAATCAAAGAAAAGGGGAAAAAAAAGAGAAAAAATTACGTAATTGTTAAATTGTAAATACAAATAGGTTATTATTTTTACTCTTTTTTAAATAGTAAACTTGTCTGTATTTTATTTTAACACTCTAAGTGAAGTACACTTGTTAACTTCAATTGTAATAATCTCAACTCTCTCAGTCTCATTTTGAGTTGAAGAAATAATGACTTGTATGGGTTCCCCATTTTTATTTTTCTTTTCATGGCTGTGTATTAGCCTCGAGTCATAAAAACCACAGCACCATGTCTTTCTTCCCTGATAACAGTTCATAGTAATCTGGCATATGTACTTTGTGTGAGCTACTGAAAAATTGACACATTATTCCCAATTTTGGCAAAATTGAGGAATAATGCTTAAGAAAGCTGCTTTTTATGATACCATGATTTTGCTCGTGTATGTCATTGGTAAATGGCTTTTCTTGAGTTTTTTTTGTTTGCCCATATTCTTGTGTGTTCATTGACATAAATTTGTATTTTGCTCATGCATGTCATTGGTAAAGTCTTTGAACCAGTTCCAGTTGTCTAACTTATATCTTTGTTTGCCCAAATTCCTCCGTGTTCATTGACATGTAAATTTGGTATTCCATTTCATCTGGACATTGCATATGTGGTTGAATCAATTCAATGACAATGCGGCTTTTTCTTTTAATCGGTTCAGGTTACCAATGAAAAGGTAAGAGCTCTGATGGAGTTGGCACAATTAAGGCAGGAATATCAACTGCTTAAAGAGTAAGCTTTTTCCTTTTTATTTACTAATAGTAAACCATTGCATCTCTGGCTTTTTCTCTTCTAGATCTGGGATGAATACGCATTTGTTACATAAGTATAAAGCCACCTACAATCCCATGAAATTGAGGTAAAGCCTGACACACCAAGTTCCACTCCTAAAGGATTGAGATGGCAAATGTAAATATTATCTCTTAGCTTCTCCTATACCGTGCAGGGGTAGACTTAGTGCGCCTGTTCTTATCCCCCAGCTCAAAATTTTCTAGACCTTCTGGTGTGGTTTTCTTGTTAGCCTATTGAAAGTAACACAAGCTTACCATCTGTTGTATTCATGCAGGAAAAATGGTGGTAATATAGATAAAGAAAAAGTTGACGTTGGGGATAGGAGAGTTGATGCTCCTGGACGAGGTGGTAGATTATCTAACTTGCTGAAGAAAACAAATTTGAAACGCTGGGTTGGTGCACTAGACCTGAGGGGAAATGAAGCTGAATTTCATATGGATTTTGCCAGGTTTGTAAAGAGTTTTAAACATACTCTGTTTGCAAAATGAATATCTTTGGATCGTTAGGCGCCCTTAGACTGCTCTTTCCCCCTAGAATGTAGAATTATGCCTTTTCTTTATCCACTTTCATTTTGTTGTATTTGTACTCTCATTCATTTTCGTTACTTGATACCAGATTGAAGATTGAAAATGCAACTCTTAAGGAGAGCATGGAAAGTATAGAGCATCTGATTACTTCAATCCACAGGCTTCGTCTGTCTCTTGTACAGGTAAAATCTTTAACATTAATTGTTTAGTAAAATTTATTATCCAATCCAAGGAACACTCTCTCTCTCTCTCTCTCTCTCTCTCTCTCTCTCTCTCTCTCTCTCTCTCTCTCTCTCTCTCTCTCTCTCTCTCTCTCGTCAATGGCATCAAAGTTGAAATGCAACGATAATGTGGTGGAAAGACTATTCTTTTACTGGAAACTTAAGGCAGCTTCTTTTGGTTTGCCATACAACCAAGAAACAAAAAGTTCTATGATTTCTAGATTTGAAACCTTGTGCTGGTTTCATACTCTTACCATTAGCAGTGCCATCATCTCCTTACACATGTATTTCAGGCCAAAGAGTCGGCGGCTTCTGAAGGTACAGTTGCTACCGTGTCAGAACATCTTGACGAGATTATTAACGAGGCAAAACTAGTGAAAACTGCTCTCGGAAGCTCCCTACCCATTAGCGGGTCTGCCGATGCCGAGTTTAGATCAGATGGTGTAGGTTTGGGAAATGAGGCAAGCGGTGGTTCTGGGCACTCCAGCAATGAAAAGAAAGACTTCGTTGCTGCTGCTGGAGTTGAGATGGTGGAGCTGTTGATACTTGCAGCGCAGATATTGAAGGATCACACGGCACCAAAAGTGGTTCCTGATGTAGATGCCGATGGCTCTTTGTGATGTGTTCATTTGGCGATGGTTGTGATGCTTGACATATTTGTGAACTGTGATATTGTCTTGGGAAATTGTGGTGATCTGTATAGTGCTTGGAGGTGGATAGAAGGACAATTTACTCTGGCCATGAAAACCCATGCAGTGTAAGGAGAGGTGAACATGAAAGTTCGTACACATTGATTAATTTCATGCGCGCCTTGTTCGTGTACAATTTATAGTCCATGTGTTATATACGTGTTTCAACAGAGTGGGTGAGTTCGGTTAACCTATACGTGCATGGTTTTGTGTTTGTATGTTGCTTTTATCTTGCGCGGGCATGGCTTTTCAGAAAATTTATTCACTAAGCAGGATTTTTTTTTTCTTGGAAGGAAATGGCTAAGCTATGAACTCTCTCTTTTGCTACTAATACGTACTATCGTTTTAACCATTTGATTAATTTTTCAACTGTCTGATCTATAAAAGAGAGCAGTTTTGTGTCGGATTGTTAATTTTTAACATAGACATTCGTAGTTGAAACCGTTGAAAAATTAATTCAAACACTTAAAATAAAAATTCTCCGTCTCTCAAAACAAAAAAAAAAACCAAGCGAGGAAAAGTGAAGTTCATTTACTTGCCACAGAAAAACCTTCATTTCTAATCAAATGCTGCAACAAGTCCACAATACATACACATGATGGAAAAAGAGGACCACCCGAGCTCTTAACATCGATTAATAGCCGAGGATGGAGATTACAAAATAAGGAGCGAGAATTTAACTATGATTCAGCAGCGATTTCCACAGCACGGACATTCTCTGTCAACGAACTGTTTCCGTTGACGCCCTCCAGCTAGCTGTAGTTCCCTTTCTCCTTGAAGAGCTGAATACCGTGATGCTTGCAGTAGAGCATTCCCTCATGTGCAATATAGTCGGAAGGGCTTATGGTGCAACCTCCATGAGTGCATTTGAAGCGGCTTTTGTGGTATGGAGTTCCATTAACCGTCACCTGTCCAAACATCAACATTATTCTTATCATTTTCAAACTTGGTTTTTATAGATCAACATTAACCATCTCTTATATTGTATTTTTATAGATTAAGTAATTAGTATGATAACAGGGTATACACACACACATATTTACATATGGTGTTATTAATCTCCTATATTGTACTTTTATAGATTAATCAGACGTGCCTTCAAAGCTTTGTCAAGGCTACCGGTTCGCTTGAAGAGCTTATCGTAGTGAGGTCTGCAGTAGAGAAGTCCCTCAAATGAACAATAGCTGCTAAGCTGCGCTCGCACACATACGCACAAAAAAAAAAAAAAAAAAAAGGGAAGAAGAAGAAGAGTTAAGGGTATTGGGATAAGGGTAACTTAAAGTAAAACCTCCTATGAATTAGTTAACCCAAAAGCCAAAACTTGGGCATATTCCACTGTCTTTGTTTCTATGATTTACTTTTGATTTGTATCCGGTTCCTTTTTCATAAAAATAAAGTTAACAAGATGAAAAATAATCATTAGGTAATTAGGTGTCATGACCGAGAGAAAGATAGTCTAAACAGATGGCCTTCTAGCAAAGAAAACGACAGTAAAGTAAAATAATTGGTACACAGATGAAAGGAAAGCATAATAACGTGGATCTCCTCCAGACGCATATTTATGTCGTCTGGTACATCACCTACAAATTTTAGGCATGCATACAGACACACACACACTTCAAAGACTCAGAGTGTATGCAATATGCATGATCCATGCAAAATAAGAAGAGACTTAACAGTTTCCATATTTCTCAGCCATGTTTTAGTTTTTGAAACATACATATATATATATATATTTATTTATTTATTGTGGTTTTAAACAAAATTGCTATAGCATTTTCTGTCATAAAATTTGTGCTAGAAGCAAACACGCTGATAATTTCCACAAGCAAAAACAATTTCCTTATCGACGATTGATTCCCTTGAGGGTGTCCCGGCAGTGATGGCATCGGAAGCAGGCTTTGTGGTAGGCCCTGGTATCAGCAGTCAACTTATCAACCAGGTACACCGTCTTGTCGCAGGCCGTGCATTTCTGCGTCACTCCTGCAAAATGTTATCATAAAGGCCTAGCTACAAAATCTTACCAGGTCACTATCTACACATAATATTGAAACAGAAAAAAACATGATTAATCAAATAATTATACACCCTAGTTTTTATCATTTTTTAATTTATTTTTTTGTTTTTAGAAATTAAAAAAACATCCTTTGACTTAAAAATATGAAAATAAGGAAAAAATACCCTTAATTAAACCTAATTTATTTATAAAATATATGTTTCTTCTTAAAAAAATTCTAAAAAATACATTTCAAAATTTAAAAAGTCATAAAACTTAAAATCTTTTTTTTTTTGTAAATTTGAAGTTTCATTTTAGGATTTTTATGTTTTTAATATACAAAATATTAATCACAACTATTTAATAGTAATCTTGTTGTTTTGCTTAATTTTTTCCATTCACGGGGATGAAATTAAGATAAATTTTTGAAATTTCAAGAATACTCTTGTAGTTTCTAAAAATAGAAGAACAAAATAAGAAATCGTTAAAACTAAAAGGTATAATTATGTGATTAACCCGAAATTGAAACTCAACCTAATTAGATATTTTCCTCTCCCTCCATATCAGGATTTATATCTATTCAGAGGATACTAAACATTATGTGATTATGTTTTTAGAAATTACAAGTTTTTGAAATTTCAAGGATACTTTTGTAGTTTTTAAAAACAGAAGAACAAATTAAGCAATAGTTAAAACTAGGAGGTATAATTATGTGATTAACCCAAAATTAAAACTCAACCTAATTAGATAGTTTTCCCCCCTCCATATCAGGATTTATGTCTATTCAGGCGTGCGATGGATTAGCCCTAATTATGGGCGTGCAATGAATTGGCCCAGAATCGCTGTTGTAACATAATTGCCCTCAGAAAGAAGGTAAATTTTATTTTATTTTTTCTTTTTTATTAAGCGGATGAATCTCATCACGCCTTTCACTGAAACATCATAATAATAAATCATAATGCAGGCACAACTTGCTGGTAATTCCAAGAGACAGTATTCACATAATAATAATAATAAGTGCTGACATGCAAAGGTTGAAAGGGTTATGTAACCATAAGAATGTACAGAGCAATGGCTATGCTCCAGTTCATCCTCAAAGCCATGTAGAAATGATCCGAATTCAATAGGGCGGTCTAAGTTGACTTGCATGAAAACAAAAGCTTACTATTTGATAGTATCGCATTAACACCAAATTGGGCATTTGGTCTAGTGGTATGATTCTCGCTTTGGGTGCGAGAGGTCCCGAGTTCGATTCTCGGAATGCCCCAAGTATATCAATTCAGCTTTTTCCACCCCGTGGAAGAAAATCATGAAAATAGCACAAGAAAACTAGCCAAGAACAAAACAATTGCGAGTTGTTGTCTTTGGTAGGTGAACGTGCCAAGAGGTCCGTGATCTAGTCCATCAAGAAATTGTCAAGCTGAGACCAAGGCTTTGAAAAAAAAAAAAAAAACCCAATAGAATCTCCGGTTCCTCTGTCATTGCAACGATTTCCAACATTTTGTTTTACTGTATAACACAATAAATTAAGTGTTTTTGGTTCTCGGATCCAGCTCAAGGAGGAATGTAAACTAACAAATGACGTCGACGGCACAAAACTTGAAGCAAATCAAACAAATTGATCAGAAATAATTTACCAAATGTATAGATAAAGCAACACGACTTCAATGCCACTAGGCATCAGCAAATCAAACCCGGAAACAGGAGGCAGGATATATATATATATTTATTTTTTACAAGATAAGTATATATTTTTAGAAAATTTTCATTTTAGCACCATATGTTACATTGAAATATGAGTTTAGTACCATATTTTTTAAAAAATTTCATGCCAATATCTTAACATTTTAGGAAATCTTTTTTTAGTATCTCGGGGCCTTTTTTTTGAAACACTAACAAACAAAATTAAATAATAAATAGAAATAAATAAAAAACCTTATTAAAAAGAAAATGAAATTAAAAAAAAAACTTATCTTCTTTTCCTTCTTTACTTGCAGACCTAAAATAGAACACTAATCAATTTTCATGCCTAGGAAGTCACCACCCATAGGAGTGTTGTTGCGCATCTCCAATATAGACCCTGCTGCATTGGAGTGTTGAGCCCAAAACGCCACCACACATTGCCCCATCTCGCAAACCAGTCCGACCGTTTTATGATCTTACCGCCAACCATCTTAACTCAACCCACCGCCACCCACACAAAACCCTTTCAATTTCAAGAGCACCCTCATGCTTAGTAGATCATTAACAACATGTCTTCCTCAACTTCGGCAATGCTAGTCATGTTTTAAGCATCGCCTAAAGTTAGTAAAAGAGTTTGACAAGGGCTATTTGAAGCATTATATTGGCTTTGACTAGTAATTCGTGGCTGAAGTTGGGGATTTCCATGGCCATGGGCATTTAAGTATTGTTTTGGCTTTGTTTTGAGATCTGAGTATTTCCATGATCATGGGGATTTAAGCATTGTTGGGGATTTTCATTGGGGAGAGGCGGGTTTCATGAAGGTTAATATTCATCTATGAAATAGAAACCTTTTAAAAGGTAATTTTGTTTTTTCATGTCCTAAAAAAGCTCCAAGGTACTAAAAAAAATTCCTAAAAGGTCAATATACCAACATAAAATTTTTCAAAATAGATAATACCAAACTTATATTTTGATATAACACAGGACACTAAAATGAAAATTTCCCTACACTCTATTATCAGTATTGTTACTATTATCTCTATTTTAGTAAAAGGCAAGGAACAATCACTTATATGTCTACATGGTCATCTTTCTAGCAATCAATAAATAAAATACTGCAATGTGATGGTCAAGTGTTGCACCAGAAGGAATTAAATTTTGCCTGATGCCTGCAAACCGGGCATTTGGTCTAGTGGTATGATTCTCGCTTCGGGTGCGAGAGGTTCCCGAGTTCGATTCTCGGAATGCCCCAATTACCCGACATTCTTTGGCATTCCAAACCAGTTTCAAGTTCTGATCAGTCAGAGACATTTTTTACCCTTTTGACGAAAAAAGTTCACAGATATAGAAAACTTGAATAAAGTTTGATCTATTGCTTTGTATCATCAACTTTTGAACCTAAAAAATAACTTTGAGGAAAAAAAAGCTTCTAAACCGTCTCTCCAATTAAAACATCTTTTAGTACAAGTCAGACTGTCAAAATGCGGGGGTAATAACTAAAAACTATCAGTAAATAAAGGAACAACTATGAAGCATTTATGGTTGAAACTGAGCATTTAGTCTAGTGGTATGATTCTCGCTTTGGGTGCAAGAGGTCCCAGAGTTCAATCCTCGGAATGCCCCCTGTTTATTTTCTTTCAATTTCTATTTTTGTCAAATGTACGTTTAATTTGTGTGTGTAATGGAAAAGACTTTCATACCATCCCCCCCCTCCCCAAAAAAAAAAAAAAAAAAAAATTCATCATCTGCCAGCAATGAAAAAATTCTCATTTTTTATATACATTTATTTTTGCAAGACTTGATAAATAAGAAACAATAAACAAACCAGATATGCTGACATTAATGCGTCCATGCTAAGATAATTGCCTGTAAAATCCATTCGTCAAGGAAAAATGAAATCCAAACTCTTCAACTTGCTTCCTGTGATCTACTTTCATAGCAATTCAAAACCAAAAAACATATATTGCTAAAATAGGAACAACGTCCTTTAAATTTAATTGTCACGTATATTAAACATGCTGATTCTTCCCATTCCAGCTAAAAATGCCAAGAATCCAAATGCTACATACTAAATCAATGGGGAGAAACAGACAGAAAAAAAAAATTAAAAAGAACAAAGCTGATTGTACGAACGCTCCATTTAAGAGCAAGGATCTAAGACCAAGTCTGAACGGCACTAAATAATCTTACTTAAAAGAACATGATAATAGTAATAATAATAATAATAATAAATAGTTAAACAAATAAAGGTTTTTTAAGCCAAAGCATCTCCCTGTTTAGATATCTAAATGATTTAATATTTGGTCTAGTGGTATGATTCTCGCTTTGGGTGCGAGAGGTCCCGAGTTCGATTCTCGGGATACCCCAACTTTTAAACAATTTTAGCTTGACAAGATATCTTTAAACTCAACTTCAATTTCTTTTTCTTCATCATATACTTTTTACAATAGCATGTACGCTTCAAAAATCAGAGGTTGGGAACTCAGTTAGACATTAAATGTAGCATGGGCATTTGTTCTAGTGGTATGATTCTCACTTTGGGTGCGAGACGTCCTGAGTTCATTTCTCAGAATGCCCCTGCTTTTGTCAACATAGAGTTGTAGCTATTTTATGTGTTGTTGCACGGAATCAAATGACTAGCAAAGACACAGTTGTCAGTCTTGTTATTAAATGCTGCTATAAAAGTTCTCTTAACTCTTCGTTAAGTGTGAATATATTTTGTAGCATTTGTCAGTACCCAAAGTCAGCTCAGCACCTGCAACTTTAGATGGTTACAAATTCAAAAATATTTTATTGGCAAGACTTTAATGGATAGGACAAGATCAAAAAGTCAAAGATGCTGATAAATATTCATGTGGCCATCTATAACTTACCAGTAAACTTGCTCATCTTGGAAAAATGATATCTTGCCAATAAATTAATAGAACACCATAAGAATAAGCTTTTCAACAAAGAATATAGCATCCACTTTGATAGAAAATTCATACCCAAAGGCATACAATCGCCAAACATAGGCACACAAATCTTAACAAGAAACCCCAAACGAACAATGCTCAAAACCTAGGCACAGTAGGCTACTCAAAGATAATGAGAATTGAGTTCAAATGCTGTGTATGCTAAAGATGCTAATACTTAAAATTCTTGCCTAAAATGCTAAAAAAAAAAAATTAAAATAAAACAACACACAATAAGAAATACTACAGCACAAGATCAGCAGACCAACAAAATCATTTACTTGCAAAGAACTATCCTGAGTAAGTACTAGACATCCATTACTCAAACAATGTGATTTCCCTTGATGCCTTTCCTTGTTCCAAATATTTAAATGGAGAAACCACCAGTCCACACTCCAGAAAATTCATCTAAAGGGATGATCTAAGACGTACAAAATAAATTGAAAGTCTTGATTCCGTTCAAACCAGTTTTTATAACTAATACACAACGGAAAAACCTAAACCAATGAAGGTATGTAGCTTCAAATTTTTGTCAAAAACCTAACCTAAGGAGGTATTGTAGCCTCAAATTTTTGTAGCACCATGATATGATCAATTATCACAAGGCACTATGGCATGCGACGAACTTTCAAGACAACTTGAAGCATGTACTTCTAGATCTCCCATAATTTATCAACAGGCGGTATAACATGAAGGCAAAACTTGCACTAAGTTCGGAAGAAAACTAAAAAAAAACAAACAAACAAAGAGGGAGCGGAAAAAAGCTCGTTACAATAGATACTGAAAAAATGCAAAATAAAAGAAAATTGTCCTTTACTAAATTGTTTGATCGAAAGATGAACACCAAATAGAGCAGCAGTGGGCATTTGGCTAGTAGTATGATTCTTGCTTTGGGTGAGAGAGGTCCCAAGTTCGATTCTCGGAATGCCCCTGTTTTGTTAACATACTATGTTTATTTTGTTGGTTGTCGCAAGGAATCTACTAGCTAGTGCAATAAAGAGTTTTGTCCTAAAATATTGCCCCAACTGCTTTAAGCAGTGTAACCTTGTCCTGACTCAGCAGAGGACCTATGTTATCCAATGGTAATGTATCCACATATACCTTTTTTGTTTTTAGGGTGTGAAAATAAAAACAATTTTCAGTTTTGATTCAATACCAAATCTGCTAGGCACCTGCACTATTTAGATGATACTGAGTTCCTAGACATTGGTTGTCAAAAAGACCTTGATGACTAGCAAATGAATAAGATCGTGTTAGAACTTACCTATAAGGTCCTTTGGCTGATAAAAATGAAATCTTGTCCATTAGCATTTACATATCACTATAAGAAGCAACTTCAACAAAAAAGAACTCATCAAACTAGGATCTGAAGAAACTGCACAAATAAAGAAATCATTTCTTAGTTTAACATCTCAGTGAAAGATAAAGGCCATAATATCAGTTGTGGGCATTTGGTCTAGTGGGTATGATTCTCGCTTTGGGTGCGAGAGGTCCCGAGTTCGATTCTCGGAATGCCCCTGTTTTATTATCTTATATAATCTGCACTTTTTTTTTCAAGTAATACTGCCCCAAGAAATTTCTACAGAATTTTTAATGTATCATTATCAGGGAGAGAGAAAACAGATCTAACTTCTAGATGAAATTTAATATATGCTTTAAGCAGCATGACCTGGTCCTGAGTCAACTAAGGACTTGTACTATACTATGGATCATACTTATGTATTGGATTATATCTATTTCAGACAAGACTTATGACCAGTAAAATCAAACAAACTAGAAACACTGATGTCCTAACTCCTATGCTAGAACCTAACCCCATCGGTCATAGAGAAACAAAATCCACCGAAGTCTATCATACTAATACTATATGACACTATGACACATGAATTGCCAACTCTCATGTTGTATGAATTAAATAGCAAGCCTAAGTATCAAGGGTGCGAAGCATTTATAAAGGGACACAAAATGCATCATGTTTTCACACGTAAGGGACTAACTTAGGCCACTACCATTCATGGAATTGGAGTTGAGAATTGATATATCATGTGTTGCATTTTCCGTTCTTCCCTAACATGCCAATATCAAGCAAATTATTAGATCCCAGGATCAGTGAAAAGACAAGAGTAGTAACTGAAGCCACTATACTTCAACAATAGGTAAGAACTAAGAATTGAGAAACCGATGCTAAAGAGGCAGAAAGCAGACGACAATGATACTTAAAACATGATTTCTAATGACCAGTACTCTGTAAAAGCAACTGGAGAAACAAGACATTGAACATTTAGTTATTAAATAGACATCACAACAATCAGCGGCGGGCATTTGGTCTAGTGGTATGATTCTCGCTTTGGGTGCGAGAGGTCCCGAGTTCGATTCTCGGAATGCCCCTTTTTAGTCAACAACATTTTTTTTTTCAAGGAAACTACCAAAGCATATAATATTCAATCAGTTTATATTGTTTTAAGAAAGTTTAACTTGACCCTATGTGAGCTCAAGAACAAAGTGCCAAAAGAATGAACTTGACCTGCAATATTGCAAATAGAGAATCTCTATTAAAATAGTTTCTCACGACATTTCAAGAATTAAGTACCAAAAGAATACAGCTGCAGCTTTAACAGTTAGGTGGTCGTGCTAAAAGACTCAACAGATCTTCCATCTTTCAAGTAAGGCACATCTTGTCTCGGTAAACTTTTTGATACGATATCTCAACCTTCATGCCTTCTGTTAATTTAATCGATCACTTTGGTTTCATGTTTTTAAGAAACATATACACAACCCGTAGCTGCTGGATTAATTTGAAACCTTCCTTTTCTAATTCCATTGCATATCGATGACTCGACCTCCACTATCTTTCAGTGTCTAATTATCAGAAAATGCAATCGCAAACTTAATAACAATCTAGGCAGCAATATTCTTTTCATTCAAGTGTTGCAGACATCAAAATTAATTGAAAGCTCATTTTTTTATTGCAACATAATGCGGATCAAGTTCTTATGCAAAGGCTAAGAAGAAAGCTTCCATTTAATAGATGATGACAGAACGGAACAATGCCTTGCGCCTTCAACATGGATTTTAATCATACTTAGACTCCAAAACTTAGAATCGGCTAACCATTCTATGTCATATTAATAGAGAAAGCAAATCAGTCATCTAGAAAAAAATTCTATTTGTGTATAACAAGAGAAAGGTTCATTAGGCTAAAACTGATATCTCAAGGTTCACTACTATTACACTTTAACCACATAGCTCTGTCGATAAACCTGGAATCCCATGTCCAGTGTTCCCATTCTAGATACAGCAACAATTACAATGCAAAGTCTGCTTATACAACTAGTCGCAATAAGTACATCAAATTAATGCTGCTTGAAAAAACCGGTCAAACCCAAACCAAAATATATAATTAAAAGATATTTGATTGTAGAGCAGCGTATAGGAAGGTGGTCGTTAAAAATCAATCACAAACGTTGACAGTAAAGTAATAATTCAAAAATAATATTAAAAAATCCCTTTGATGAGAGGGCCCAAGAGTAATCAAAATGATAAATTATTGGTAATAGAATAAGAAAACAAGCCAGAGATCTCAAAATGCGGAATAAATATTATCAACAATCTGAAGATAAGGTCATATATCACCATTTTAAACAATCGTGAGACCTACATATTGACCTCAAACGCTTACTAAACAACCGCACAGTGCTAGTAAGAGCTTGGTCTCGAGCAATAATTGAAACTTGATGAATCAACTTGTGAGCCTTCAAGTGTAAGAATATCAATTTCAAGTTGAAAATTCAACATACAACTTTAACTTCTCCCAGCAAATATAAAGTGAACATTGTGAATTCCAACCAAATATGACCAGTGTTACGGATTCTTAAACCCTAAATACGATTCAATTTTGATACAAATATGCTATGTCGTCAACAAACACGGGCAAAACCAACAATATCGGGTTATTCCACTCAGTTTTCCGTTAAAAAAAAAAAGAGGATAGATTTTGCGACGCCTAAACTTTGCAATTTAACTAGTTGAAAAAAAAAGAAGCACAAAGCAATAAAGCAAGGTCTATAATTACTTACCTTTACTACACGATTTGGGCCGCAAAATGAAAACATAATCAACAGCACCACTAGTTATCTGCTTGGCTGCCTGGAAAAGGGCGGAAAATTGGAGAAAATACGAAGAAAATAGGCTCTGCTCTGCAGTTAATTAGCGAGTACTGCCTAGGGTCAAATATTGGATTTTTTTTTTTTGGCGAATTTTCCTTTTTTTTTTCTTGCAACCAAAGGAAGAAAGGAAAGAAGCATTTGGAAATCTTTGCCAGAATTTCGTGGCGGGTTTTGAGCCAAAGACAAAAAGAAGACCAATGCTGCAAAACATTCTTTGTCGCCGCGTGGCGTTTCGGTGATTTCAAAAGTTTCCTGTTCCATGAATTAAACTGTAGGAATAAAATTCTTTTTTTTTTTTTTATTTTCTTTCTTCAATCTAGTTCGGGTTTTTTTTTTTCATTTTATACCTTTATTTTTAGAAGTACAAAAAAAAAAAAAAAAAACCATTGCATTTTAGAGTATGTCACATACACCTTCACATTTCAAAATCAGCTTAAAGTCCTACCTCTTCATCAATATAGAAATTGGCAACACAAAAGATTTAATACTCGTATAAATATTATAAATATTTAAAATATCTAAAAAAACAATACGCCACACACCACACTTTTGTTTCTCTTTATTTTTTCATAAACAAAAAAAAAAGAAAAAAAGAAACAATTGTGAAATAATTCCTTGAAAAGACACTGAGAAAATTTGAATTTACAAAACCCATATTTAGAATCAAGTAATTTTCACCCTTAGCCTTTAACTCTTTAGTAAGGTAATATTTTATCTTTTTTTTAATTTTAACAAAACAATCCTCAATTCTCAAGCTTTTAAAACCTTAGTAATTAAATCCTTTTCGTCACTTATCGTTAAAATTCTCACAAAATACATGACTGTCACATATGGATAAAAAGATAAGAATATTCTCACCTCACAACAATTAAAAAATGAAAAAAAAAAAAAATCAACAACAAGGCAATTGCCAATGGGACCTTCACGACAGCCAGCGAAGTAGCCCCAACCCTCCCCTCTCTCTGACAAAACCCGCCTGTCGGAAACATTGCCCTCGGCCTAGCAAGATCAGATCTCAAAGAAAACAAACCCAAATAACCACACAAAGCCCATATCTCACTAGCGATTTGTGGCTGCCTCCGCCTTCGCCGCCACAACCTCCGATTCCACCTTCGTCATCGCTGTCTTTAATGATCACAGCCACCTATAATTTTGTCTCACTATTTTTTTTTTCGTTCGTCGTGTTCTTTCTTCAGCTTCAATCCATTTGCCAAGCTCTCCTCCGACTTCTATGCCCAGATGTTGCCATATATCGTCGGTTTTCTGCCTCCTTCGATGCTTACTCCTTTTGTCCTCCGCCTTGCAGTTTGCCGAAGAATATCCAGCGATAGTCCTGCAAGATGAAGAGGATGAACAGATGTGTAATCTCTAATGCTAGGTGAGTTTGTTTTTTTCATTTTTCTCTTCTTGAAAATAAAATCGTTACCTCAACAGAATTATCTCAATTTTTTTTCCATTTATACATCACAACTCTTTTTTTTTTAAGATAGATATGGATCTCCAAATTTCTTTTTCGTCTTACTCTTGCATCTCTTTTTTATCTTTTAAGATTTTTTTTTCCTTTTTTTTTTCAATTTAGAATAGATTATACAATTGTGTTGTCAATTATTTTTACCTTGACGACAGCCAGAGGAAGTTCCAAGAAATTGCCTTTGACCAGACCTCTTTTTTTGTCTTTTAATTTTTTTGTGAAGTTATAAATTTTTATTATTTTACCAATATACTCTTCTAAATTGGAGCACATACTTGGCACATGACGAACTTTAGAATCCAGCCAAACTTTTTCAACAGCTTGAAGAAAAAAACACACACGCTTGAAGAAACTTGAAAAGAAAAGTATATCATTTTGAATAAAAAAAGCTTTTTAAAGAAAAGTATATCATTTTCAACAGCCAAACTTTTTTCTTTTTTGTTTCCAAAAATGTTTAGTTTTTATCTTTTGGTGTCCTTTTTCTCAACTCTCAAGTGTCCTCGTTCGTGGTTTATTTTTTATGTTGTTTCATTTTTTAACTTTGCCTTAATTTCGTTATATCTTTGTCGTTTTGGTGCTTCATTCATCGTTTTACTTCTTTTCGTTTGTTCAATTATTGTTGTCCTTTTTTTTGGTATTAAGAACGATTGTCGTTTATTAGTTGCGAAGTCTTTTTCTCACTTTTTTTTTTTTTTTGAAGGCAGTCTTTTTTTTCTTGCTCATTCTTATTTTCTTCTCCGGTTTTTCACCTTCTTCTCATTTTTTGTCGCCTTTGTTTCTGCCGTTTTCTAGTTTGTTGCCATGTCCTAATATTTTTGTCGTTTTCTACGTCATTGTAGTTCCATATGATACGGCCATCTATGTCGTCATGTCGTTTTCTGCCTTATCCTCTTTATTCCACATTCGTATCATCTGTAGTCGTTTTCGATAACATGCCTTCTGTGTCGTGCGTCATTTTGTACCTAAACGTTTTTATCGCTTAATTTTTCTTCAGTTGTGGTTGCCTGTTCTTTGTTTCGGCGTCATTTATACTCGACGTTTTCATGTTTTAGTGGTTTAATTTTCTTTAGTTTAATACATTGTAGTCGTTTTTTTTATTTCGATGTCGTTTACTTTGTGTTTTCATGTTTTACCTTTGAACTCGTTTCCTCAATTGTCGTTTGCCTTTTATGTACACCTTGTTTTGATTTATTTTAATTTATGTCGTTTCATCTCTTTTCATTTACCGTAATGATTTTGTTACGTCAAATTATTATTTTTGGTCTGAAGGTTACGTCCGTTTATTACTATTCTTGTTATATATATTATTGTTATCATCTTTAGAGTTTTTTTAATTTTCTTTTTTTTTTCATTTTCATATCCTCAATTTTTTTGGGGCTGAATTGTCAGTTCGTTGTTGCTTATTCTAGCGTCACTTTTACACAGTGATGATAGCTGTGCTTTTACACTGCCGGTGTGGGACCATGTACCTTGCCATGTCTTAAAAAATTGCAAAGAACTAGTTGGGGATTGAATTGTCAAAAATTAAAAATTGGGGACTCAAGTACCAGCCACAAATAAGGTTAGGGACTAATGATGCTATAATGCTGTGTCTATGGCCTTTGCGCTGGTAAAAGTAGTTTGACAAAATAGAACAGGCACAAGAAAAGCATAATTTTAGCCAGTTTGGGGATTAAAATGTCAAGATTTAATACATTGGGGACTCAAGTATTAACCGCAAAAGGTTAGGGAATAATGATACTACAATGCTCTGCCTATTGCCTGGAGCTGGCAAAAGTAGTTTCACAGAATAGAACGGGCTTTAACAAAAATTGGTAGGCATGGAAGCGCTTATCAAACTTTGACAAGAAATATATTAGAACAGAACTCACACAACAAAGCAAACTCTATTTTATTGTTCTACATATCACACAATCGAAACAAAGAAAACTCTATAGGAAAATTCAGCTAGCTTTCATCATCGAGACATGGATATTACCTAAAATAAGATGTGTACTAAGACAATACATGAGGTATTTGAATGAAGCTAAGTTGGGGGCTTTTTGTTGAGGAAGAAGACCATCAAACAGTGAGAAATGCCTATGGCAAAAAAAAGCAGAAAAGCGAGTTCCATAAGCCCCAAGAATTTCAAACTTGCATGAGCAATTGTCGGTGAGATTGAGATGCTCAATTTTTTGACTTCGAATGCTTTACAAGCCAATCGATACTGTATCGATATTTGTAGAGTTCTTGCAAGAAATCATGAAGCAACAAACTTCTCTATCGTGATGGACCTGAGCCCCCTGCAGAGCAGACAAACCGTCCTCAGTTTCCACATAAATTCTTTCAAAAATGCAGTGCTCACTGAATTTCAGCTTGTTGTTGCACATAAACAAGTAACAAGAAACAAAATTGTGGCGCTGACTTGGCATTGAAATAGAGACTGTATGCTCATTTCCGTTTCGATAGTTTTGAGTAAATATGAAACTCAAGAGAAGGAGCCTTCTCTCCACCAAACAACTTTTGTTTTTATTTTTAAATTTATTTTCCTAGATAGGATTATTGCCCTTGGCTGCGAATTTGTATGTTTCATTCGGCACAGAGAACAATTTTTGGTCTTTTTTTGGAGGATGGGGTAAGCCACCTAACGCATATTTTTACATTATTCCATCAACTTACATTTGTTCTGTCAAGGCCTCTTTGGACAAAGCTCCTGGTTTGTCAATTTTGTTGCCCAATACCAGCAAAGGAATACCGTTCAGTGAAGGCTTACCAACAGGTCGTGAAGTTCACTTTTGGAGACGGGCAAGTTATCATAATCAGCGGCATCCACAACATAACTGCACCATCCAAAAAATTGTCAGCTATTAAAAAATTAATCAAGCCATACTAACGACACTAAATCTCAATGATTGTAATATCACACAAACATAAAAAACACCAGCATATCCAATGCCTTGCAGTGAACAAAGAAAAAAGATGAAAGATAGTTCTAGTCATACACAATAGCTGAAACTGCACGGCAGTATCTTTCCACATACTGCGAAACCTTGGTTGGCCTCCGAGATCCCACAACTTATCGTCACATTTCCTTTGGTAACTTTCTTCATATTAAATCCTACCTGTGGACACAGGATACAAATATAAGAGAAATCACTCAAGAAATTCTTACAGGTAAAGATGAAGGCCATGTACAGATTCATTGAGCAAAGATAAATTACCGTAGGGATCATGTCCTCGCTATATCCACCGGTCTTGCAAATAAGATACAGAAATCCAAATGAAAAATCAGCCTCAAAAAAAAAAAAAAAAAAAGAGGAGAAAAGAATCAAAATGAACAGCTCTTGCAGATTTTGTTAACTTACAGCAATCACATTCACAAGGGATGTTTTTCCAGCATTTTGAAGGCCTATTAGAGATAGCTCCATTTCTTGCTTGAAGAAAATACTGCAATTAGCAAAGACACAAATACACAAGTAAATCACTTGGAAATCAAGGAAGAGAATATCAGCCCCAAACAGATTGGCTAAGCAAGAGAAAGCAATATTTATAATGATTCATGTATATATTAAAGAAAAATGTCAATCGCATTGACCATTCAAGATTCACATTTTTCTCAGCAACCAAAATGAAAGCAACAATTCAAGTATTTTTCACAGTCAATCAATTACGTAAACTCAATTCACAGTTATACAACAAAACGAAATTGAGTCCACTATCTAATTAGGAACGAACAAAACGAAAATGAAGAAAAAGAGAAATCAAAGCTTTGAGTTTTACGCCTTGTTGATCGGAATTGAGCTAAGTTTCAGCCAAAAATTATACATCTCTTTAGTAGGAAATCGAGAATATAATTTAAAAAACAACAAAAAAAAAATTGAACCAAATTTGTATGCATTTTCCTACACTTTCTCCGCAGCCAAACAGACAAAAACAAAACAGAGCTTTACCTTCGCAGCCAATTGAGAAAGCTTCCACAAACTCATTGCGAACGAGCACGATAAGAGAATCCAAAGACAAGGGAAAGGTTTTTTTTTTTTTTTTCCCTCGCGGTTTCAAATGGATTCCTAGAGTGATGCTCAGAAAAATTCTGTGTGCCTTTTCCCGATTTCTGATTCGGAATTCGGAATAATACTAACTTCCAAACAAAATAAAAAAATATATATATT